>JAYKAV010000766.1:516967-645085 GCA_035582835.1 Phoebastria nigripes
GCCCCGGCCCGCCGCCTTACCCCGCCGTGGGGCCGGCCCTCGCCGCCAGCCGCCTGCGCGCCCCTCCGCGCCCCGAGCTCAGCGCCGGCGGCGGCAGGTGGGTGCCCGGCGCGGCGGCTGCGCACCGCGGCCCCTGCCCTGCCGGGCACGCTGGGACTCGTAGTCCGGCAGCCGCCAGCAGCCGCCGCGGGGTCCGCGGGCACCGGCACCGGCAGCACCAGCACTGCCAGCCCCGGCCAGCGCCCCCGCCCCACCAGCAGGCACTACCAGCCGCACCAGCACCAGCTCCACCAGCAGCACCCCTCCCACCCTCCCCTGACCAGGTCACCCCCATGGCCCCCCTATCCTCCCTCACCCCTTTCCATTTCTTTCTGCCCCAAGCCTGCAGGTGAAGTCCCACCTAACCCACATCCAGACCATGTTTATTCCCCCTCGCCTTTGACTTGGCATGACATAGCCTCAGCCTTACCCCTCCCCTGTGTGGAAACCATGAAAATAGACTATGCTGTGGCTTGGATGCTCTGCTGGCTGCAGCCATTGCCCCTGCCCTGTGCACATCTCTAAGCAGTTGAGCATGCACTCACTGTGTGTGGATGCATGGCCTCGGCAGATGTGCTGGACAGTTCTGGGTGCACATGTCAGCAGCTGACCCTAAAGAGCACGGTTTGCTGCTCTCACACACCCTCTGCAAACTGGCCCAGCAGCTGAACCAGCCAAACAGGTCCTGCAGCAGAAGCCTGCCGGCAACCCTGCACCAAGATGTGTCGCTCCAGGGGGCCAGTTCTGGAGTGGAGGGTGCTGGCCTCTGCCCAAAGCCAGCCTGCCTGGGCTGCAGCCAGGGTGCAGAACACAGGCTGGAGGAGAAGGACTCTTTAATAACTGGTCCTCCACCTCCATAAGGATTCAGAGTGATCTCCATGGGTCTCATCTGGAGGTCCAAAGGACAGGAGCATCTCAGGGTACCCCTCTCCATTTAAGGACAAGTCACTACCCTGGCACTTCCTAAAAGTTTGGTGGATCTTTTCAAGGAGACTGCTGGCTGTATCATAGTGCAGTGAGGTTACRCTGTTACAGTGGGGTCAAAACCTCTCAGAAGAACACATTGATCTTAACAGAGGATATAGGAAGAGACCATTTTGATGCTTTTCCTCTCTTCTTTTAATCAGTTTTGACAATTCAATTTATATTTGTGCTTTTATTCTATACTAAAGTTAACTGTTGGTTGAAATTGTATATAATATGTAATACGATTTGAATGTACCTCCTGTAATCAAGTATGTCCATAATTTATCAAATTGCCTTCACTGGGTACTGTGTTTTAGCTGAACTGAGGCCCTTGGTTCTGAGCACTAAGTGATGAGTCACTGGCAGCAGAAAAGCTATTTCCGTGATTAAAATGTCTTTAAGTTTCATGACATGTTGGCAGGAAAGCAAGACATTGCCTTGTTAAGAAGCAGATGCTGCACCAGAGATTAATTTTCCTATGGAAAAAGAAGTGCAGCTAGGAAATACAATGCCTTCRGCTTCACTCCATACCCTGCCAAACACCTCAGGCATCTGTAGCAAGACTTAGAGCAGAAAACTCAGACTAATATCAGGGACTGAAGGGTTACCTTGGGCATTTTGCCACTGCTGGTCAGGAAAGCACCTGTATCCACAATAATGTGCAGAATGCACAAAGATGCTCCAAAATTGCAATTATCTGCTTGGAGTCTCCTTGCCTCAAACTTCTTATGAAATGGGATATTCAGCCATAAGTTAACAACGCTTTTGCCAAACATCCAAAATGCTATCAGATCAACAGAAATGGAAAAGAAACAGATCCGTTTACTCCACAATCTTCCCCTCTCTTTCTCTGCCTTGAAGTGTTCAGAGAAAACAGGGTTTGCATCCGTGGTTTTGCTTGTCTCTCATGAGTACCAGACCTGGCGGGGAAGCTGAAATGAATTGCTTCGAAATCTGCTGCTCTGTAACTTGGTGGCTCAGGCTGAAGATGAATGTCGGTCTGGTGTTGGGGTTGAAGCTTCACTGCAAAGAGGGCTGAATTCAGACATGAGACAGAGAAATGTGGATTTTATTCTTAACATGGATTAAACCCGCTTTTAGGGTTTAATCTTGGTCTGTAGGATTGGGGGTTGAATGAGTTACTCAAATTGTAATTATACAAATACTGGGAAAGGGAAATGTACACTATCAACAAAGAGCAAAAGTTTACTTTGGGATGTTTGTTTTTTGATAAACTTCTGCAAGTTTTTCACTCAGATTTTCCTGTCACGCCTTAAAATATATTTGTTAAGTTGAAACTCTTTCTCAGTTGATATGAATGGGAAGAACCCCTCCCATGCTGACTTTTCCGTTTGCAGTTGCCTTGTATCTGCTGACAAATTCACTGTGTATTAGTTTCTGTTAGAAATGTAACAATCTAAGACCTCTGCAGGGAGTGCAGAGTTTGGCTGGAGTCAAGGTTCTTCTCTTCTCTGGCTGTGGTTTCGTGTTTCTTTCTTCCTTTTACCTCATACACAGAATTTGCAATCAAAAAAAATAGAAACATGATCAGTCTTTATCTAAGAAAAGATATGGGTCGCCTGTATTCATGAGACATACGGACAAAAATATACATGGTAAAGATATTAAATGCAGATGTACACAACAGTATACATGTATACTTACATGTATAGGAGTAACACTCTCCTTAACACCACAGCATACAAAGCAAACCGTATCACACTTCAGTGTCGTGTATAAAGTGTGTGTTCTAAATAATTTTTCAATCTTCCCAAACCGCAAAATTAAAAGACAGAAGTATTCAATACAATTCACAAATCTGAGCTACGTCCCATGTATGGGCTGCGCTATATCCCATGTATGGGCTATACCTGCTACGATACATTTACATCAAATGACTGTGACTACCTGGACCGACTGTATTTCCAGTGTGTGGGACTTCACAGACTAGCACCCTGAAAGCACGTCTACAAGTGCAGGGGAAGGCTCCAAAACAGTCCTTTTTCCCTGGCAGAAATCTTTGCGTAACATTTTTCCCATCTAGGCTTTTTATGTATTTTTCTATTTGACTTGCTGAAAGAAGCACAGTGGCAGAGTTAACACCCTAAGGATACAACATGCATGGGGACAACTACTCTAGAAAAAATTTTGCTCCCCTCTGGGGGGCACCTCCAAGAGCGAGCAGTCCTGTGGATCCCAAAGCAACGTATTTCCTGGCTCTGCCTTCCCTTTGACCAGTGACAGTTCGGTTCGGAGCTGCAGCGTGGTGAATGCAGTGCAGAGGTTCGGCGTTTTTCCAACACTGCCTAAACTGAGCTTACTACCAGCAGGCCGCACCAGTAAATCTTTAACTGGGGCACCCAAAAGCAAGTTTTGTTTCACTGAACTATTTGTAGCCAAAATGTGGTCAGTTGTTTTAAATTGTTTGTTATATTTTTAAATAAAAAAGCAGAGGGACTGTTGTGATCTTTTCATCTGTTTTCCTTACAACACAGCTTGTAAGACTTCGCTTAATTAATTCCTGCTTGAGCTGGAGTATGTCTTTTAGACAAACATCTGGACTCAATTACTGTGTTGTGCATGTTTTGATCTCGTCCCTTAAAGACCAGCTGTTGATTCAATTCAGTGACCTGTGTATAAAAACCCTTGGTTCAATGCCTGATCAGCAAATCTTGGACCTAGGGTGGAGATAAAATTTGACTCTTGTTCACATGTAAAATTACTGAGTTGTGGTGACACTTCTGAAATGGCTTTGAAAGAGAACCAATGTATGCAGTCAGCCCCAGTTCGTATGAGCCTGGTGGTTTGGGCCTTAAAATGCTGGCCAGCAGCATCTCAAGTGGTCAAACAGCAACTATGTTTAGGCTGGGTTTTTTTAATTGCATTGGTTTGACAGATAATAGGTTTTTCTTGGGCTGTTTTATAAAGCAGAATACAGTAATAGATTAAATAACACCAACTTCAAGTCATCTGTTATTTCACCCAAACTTGATTTCTGTGAATCCTTCTGTATCCATAGTACACTAAATTCCTGAAGACATGCATTTAGATTAGGACACTGCACTTGCCATGGTAGTAACAGTAATAATAAATACCTCATCTGTACCAATTAATTTGCAGCAGTAGATCTCAAATTGAATCACCATTTCCATTTTGCAGGTGTGGAAAGTGAGACACAGAACAGATGGTCATTTTAAGTCTGGGGCCCACTTGGTGGGCATGCCACCGGGGACAGGAACACGGGTCTCATGCTTTGGGACTCCAGAAAGCTGAAAGGTGGAAGAAATTGCCCAAGGACATAAGAAGACCACTGCTGACCCTGGGAACAGACCCCATCAGCTCACCATTCTCTACGCCCCGCTTACAGAGCTACGCAGCACCGCTCTGCTCCATGYAGTGTGTCCAAAAGCGTGCCTTGGGTTGTCTCACGCTTCCCTGGTGCCACCCCTGAGTACAGGCAACATGACTTCTGCTCCATCCACTGAGATACGGTTGCTCCTCCACCCACCCCAGCTCTGCTGTCTGTGCTGGTATGAGAAGGAGGAGGCTTTGGAGGTACAGGCCAACTCTCCACCTCCTTTGAACTGTTCCGTTTAAAGTGGTTTGCTCCTCAGAAGGGAGCAGGAGCTAACAGATACCGTCCTCCTCTCTTTACAGGGTCTGCTAATTGTGAAGATCTTTCTGCTCCACCTCTTTCTCCATGAACAGATTTGCAGGACAGCTTGTTCAGTGTTGGATTTCCTTCTTTACCTAAAGAGCCTGAGGCCCGAGGTCAGACGAAGGCCCTCTGCAGCTGACCAATATGCACTGGGGATGTTTCCCTTAGCACGTTTCTTTTATGCAGCCAGTTCACAGTGCATTGGATCATTTTGGATATGTCTAAACTGTCTTAACGGTGCACTCGAGAAACAAAACCCCGTGCAGCGTGGTCCCAGATGCTGGGCAGAGGGCGCGTTAGACAGCGCGTGGGCTCCTGCAGATAGGRCTTAGAGTGCTGCGAGTCTGATGGTCGGTGCTTGAGCTTGTCTCCAGACATGCCTCGGCAGGCTGGTCCCGGGCTGGCCGCAAGGCAGCCATCTGCAAGAAGAGGGAAAAATTCCAAAACGTGTAGGTAGCTACCCCTGTGGCCTCCTACCAAAGGCTGTGTAAGCCAGCCCGCTCGCGGGAATGTGCTCGTCTTAACCCTTCATGTCAGAACGTAAAATTCTCAAAGCATTAGCGTTGTGTCTCAAGGGAACCAGGACTGAACCATGTCCTTCTTTGCTGCCACTGGAAGGAACTGATTTCCTCACTCATAATTTGTTTCAATCTGAGTTTGGCCACTCTCATAAAAAAATTATATAGGATAGAGGGTCCAGGCATCACTTTTTATTATCATCTAGTTTACTGACAATGTCCTTCCTGTCTATATCCTGTGTGAATTCCCCAGCCAGGAAGATATTTCTGTCTCAGGCCCTATACATTGAACCCATGTTCTTCATTTGTACCACATCAGCATTGTAGAAAGGAAATATATTATGATTTAATCAGTTTAGGATTATGTCTGAGGCTTTGGATGTTCCTTTCCTGACGTGATCAGCTCAGCTCAGTGAACAGCAATGCGGATGCTTCATACTGTAYCCACTCTTGCTTTGCATGTGCATCGTTTCAGCACTAGTGGAAGTTCCACTGCCGTCCAGATCTTCTATGTCCTTTGAGGTTTTGTATTTGCAACACTTCCCTCACCCATGTATGATTGTCTTAAATTATATCAGGGCCTTTGAAAAAGAAATCCCTCTACTAATCCTTCTGAGGACACTATGTTTGCTCTCTGATACATGCATTGGTCTGTCAGCTTGGAAAATGCCAGCCTTCTAATGACTGAAGGATTATGAATCTATTGCTGAGCATTTGCAGAAGTGCTCTTGTGGTTATTAAAATGTCTCTTCATTCACCCAYGGGCTCGGTGCCAGAAGGGCTCAGTGTGGCTTTGTGGATCTCTTGCCTCCAGCGCCGAACAAGGGAGAATCTCACAGTGGTCAAAAGCCCAGCTCCATCACCCACTGACCGCTCCCAGCCTCCTCCTTTGCACGCATTGGGAGTTTCTTTCTTTGAAGCGAAGCACTCTTGGATGGTTCAGCCCAACACATTGGACTGTTCCATTTTAAGTTTGCACAATTTTGATTTTAATATAATTTATCAGATGAATTTCTGTCTCTGTTAAAGTTAGTAAGAGCCTCACTAATGACTTCAGCACAGCCAGGACTTTGCAAAATATCTTTAATTAATGTATTAGTCRTAAGTTACTAGAATTTTACATATTTTAAATAAACTCCATATTAAATAAGATGGATTATGTATGTTGCCTTACACTCTATTATGGAAATGAAATCTTGGCACTACTGAAGCAGATGGCAGAACTTACACTAATGCCAGTGGAGCCAACATTTCACCCCATTTCTTTTCCCAAATCTACCAAGAGTTTCCAGTGGAGACTCTGAACAAATCAGTGTCTCAGTATTACCTACTGTGTAAGCCTCGGAATCATTCTTCTCTAGGTCACAGCAGTATTGTAGGGCCCTTGATATCTGGAAAATGCTTCAAGGTTCAAACTGCTATAGCTGTACTAACAATTACTCATTATTTTCCTGCTACAAATGCCTTATCCTCAAAGCRGGAATGGCAATGTCCTCTAGGAAGTTTACTCAACAGTTTCTATTGTAAAACCATGTTTTCCATTATTTTATGTTGCTGAAGCTTAGCCATTCAAATTAAATGGCATGTGCCACACAACTGCCTTAATTTTAATTGKTTTTTTTATTTTGAGGTGTGGAAAGTCTAACAGTTTCCAACATCGAGATAAGAAGAAAGTAAACCCATGGTAAAAAAACAAACCTCTGAAGACTGCTGTCTTTGAGCGGCTCCAGCTTTCATGTACATTGAAATTTGGTAAGAGCACAGACTAAATCAGGCAAGATCTTTCACTGCTCTCAAGACAATTTGTCCAGATTGCTTTCACATTATAAAGCTTTAAAAAAACTGTACATAGCTAATGTTTTCTAGCACACAGAGTTTACTAGCACATTTGGTAGCTGAAACATCCAAAAATTCATGCTCATTAAAGCACATGCCAGCCCTTAACAGGACACGTTGGTGTTCGGACTCCTCCTGCCTCACGCCAACAGGAGGGAGCGCTGAGGGTGCTCTTGGCCCAGAGCTTTGCAGAAGAAGCCACCATTTCCCTGTAATTGTGCTTTTTGTTGGGTCAGGGACAGACGGGGCATTGCACCCAACCACAAGGGACTCACCTCCCCGCTGCCCTGCCCGACAGCCCGGAGGAGGAAGCTGCGTGTTTTGAGTATGGAGAAAACAAAATGTAGGCAGAGGTGAAGGCGAGGAGCCTGGAGAGGCCGGAGGAGAGAAGGAAGAAGCTACCAGAGAGATCTGCAAGGACGCAGAGAGCTGTAAAGGCACGCAGGAGTTTCAGGGACACCCCTGGTCCGGCGGGGCGAGCAGGGCCCAGGCACTCGGACCCCGCTGGCAGCACACGTCCCGCCCGCCTGGGCGGAGCTGGCACACACGCACCCACCTCGGCCTACGCGCAAATCCTGTTCTTTCACTGCATTCACCCGCCCGCCAGCCGGGACCTGCCGGCCTCCCTGCCCTAACATCCACCGCGGCTCCCAAGAGGCGCCCTGTTAATGCCTGTAAATGCCAGCTCTCCCTCYACCAGACGCCATTTCGGGGGTGCTGGGGGGCAGGAGCCGGGCAGGAGCCGTRAGCCTTCGAGGCGCCACACCACGAAGACCGCCGGTGGCCAAACCAGCTRGAGAGCAGGGCCGGCCGGGAAGCAGAGGCGCACACCGCAGCCTAGAAACACGCTCCGCTGCCTCCGCGGCTGCGTTTCGGTCGCTCAGGGCTCGACGCCGCCCTGTATTTTATGAGACCGGCGGGAGCCGGCCCGCCCCGCCCAGCACGACAGCCCGCCCCCGGCTCTGCCCGGGCCTCAACTGCCCGGCAGCGGTGCCGCCCTGCCGGCGCAGGCGCGGTCTCTGGCGCGGCGCCCCGCGGCCGGACTACAGCTCCCGTCATGCGCGGGGCGGCGCGCAGGCGCGGGGGCGGGCGGGGCGTGGGGCTGCTGGTCGCGGCTGAGGGAGCTGGGTCGCTGCCGCCGCCCGGGTGAGCGGGGAGCGGTTGCCGCGGATGGGGGCTGGGGGCTGGGGCCGGAGGGTGGCCGCGGCCGTTCAGGCTGTGCCGGACAGTCCTCGCGGGGGTGCCGGGAAGGGTATGGAGGGGGTGGGCGGCGGCGGGCGCAGCCCTGCGCCTGCTGCCATAGCGCGGCGGGAGGGGCTGTGGCGGCGGCGGGAGGAGGAAGAAGAAGAAGGGGCTGGCTCGGCGCCCGCCCGCCCCGGACCCCAGCGGCTCACCGGGGGGGGGGCCCGAAACCTCGGTTGGTTTTTCGGAGCGGGGAGGTCAGGGCTTCGTTAGTGCGGAGCTGAAGGGCGCAGGGCGGGGTTTTCGTATTTGCATTGGGAAATGGGCTCTCCAGCGGTGGGGTTTTCCTGCCGCTGGCAGTTAAAGGGGTTTTGTGGGCTTAGGGGCTGAGGGGAGCCGGCTGGGTGTCTGCGGGGGGCGCTCAGGTAGAGGGTGTTGGCTGGTTTTTTAGCCAGCACCCAGCTTTGCTGTGAAATCCGAAAACTGTAACTTCAAAAACTTTGCTTGTAGAWCTGGTTAGCATAATTCTTTCAACTTGCTATATATGTTTTCTACAACTTAGAAAGCATACAAGTTAATGACACTTAAYTACGGAAGAACGCTTTTCCGGTGCACCCGCGGCTGGCGGAGGGCTTGTGCGCCGTAGCACGGACACCGGGCTTCCGCTGCCGGGAGCTCCCGGTGAGGCTGCGCCCCGGCAGGGAGCCGGCCCCGAGCAAGGTGTGCGCGCACGGGGAACGGCCGAGGCCCAGGAGGCTCCCGTGCACCTCTGCACACCCGGTTTTCTGTATTTCCTGAGAATTTTGCACCTCAGCTCTCAGTATAAGCCTCTGAAGGCTCTCTGGCTGTTTCTTTGCAGGTAGGCGCAAGTTGTGTTGAAAACAAGCGTTCTTTTAGAGAGGTTGCTGTATGCTTTCAATTTGCTATAATATATTGAATGTATCCTCAAGACTAATGTTTTTCTACTGTGTCAGGTGTACAGAGCTTGAAAGACAGCCTGTGATGTAGGGGAGAACCTGAAATGGGCTAGTACTCGGAAGTTTTCCCCAAGCAATGTAATGTGAATAAAGTGAATTTCTTCTACTGTCCCATTCTAGGATTGTAAGTTTCACCACTTTTCTGTAATGGCTACAAATATCTGAATGTTTCTATAAATGTTCAATAGCTTGCATCTGATGTTTCTTTTTGACTGAAAGGCCTGTAGGCAGTTCCTCCAGGAGGAGATACTGTGTATCAATGTCTGTGGGCAGTACATCTCTATTGAAGAAAATCCAGGTATTATCTGAAAAAAAAATGATGTCAAAACATCCCTCATCCTGGCCGGTCAGTAACTCCTGATGCAGTGGTGCTGCCCTGTGTGTTGGGAGAGGGAATGGACAGCTGGAGTGGCAATTTCTGCCAGAGGAACTTCTCAGGATGGGCAGCACCTGTGGTRACTGGGATTTTTAGTGTATCCCAGCCTTGTATTTATTTGTGATCATAACACCTGCACTGCAGCTAGTTTGATGAGTGTGCCTGGAAGTGTCRTGGAGATGGATGTGCTGCAATGCCATCTCCCGCCCTGCCGAGGCTGCTGCTTCTGTGCCCCGCGCRGCTTGCCGAATGCACGCTTCGGGGCTCCGGGCTCTGTTGCCTCTGCTCTTGCCTGGGCTGGATGGGTGCGTCCATACAGCCCTGCAGCATGGATGACTGGTGTTCAAGAATAGGCACACAGGAATAAGTTTTTATGGGACAATGCCAACTTGGCAGCTTAGCCATCACTCGGAGCACTCTGTCGGCAAGATAGCTGTGTCCTAGTTCTGTGTAGTTGTATACAGGATGCATAAAAGAGCAAAGTGGGCTTTGTCTGGTTCCAGGTGCCCTCCGATACAGAGGAGGAGCTGGCAGGAACTGGAAATACAGGTGTTTTCCGATTTCCTTCATCATGGAAGAATCTTCATGGTCTGTGTAGTTACTCAGCAGTAGCTGTCTGTCCCACTCAACTCCCTGGGTTGCTGTATGGACAAATGTGAAGTTGGGGAAGCTCTGCTTGCCATCTATAAAACTTAGTAAATTCATTCTTTGAACAGAATGAAACCTTGGGCTTGTTTTTACCCCAGAATAGCTATTCCTTACTGCCTGGAAAACACAACTTACTCTGACAAAAAGCGTAGGCAAAGATGAGCTGCCACCTGCTGGCTCCATAAAGCTTTGGGCTAGGGAATGTCTGCTGGTTCCCTGGGCAGGAGAACCTGATTCATGTACCCTACCCCAGGCTGGAGGTTTGGAAGGCTCAGGTGGGCTCTTGAGAGCTTTCTGCTAAGAAAAGCAGCATTGGGCTGAGGTATCGTGAAGTGTTACAAAACCATCCTAAGGAACTTGCTGAGATTATGGTAATATTTAGATTTACTCATTTTTCTCCTAGCTTTGGTAAATAAAGATAGCTCTTTCCAGTGCAGCACATTTTTCATAAACAGTTCTGTATAATCTTGCACACTGGAAAATAAAATTGTTGCCATCATAGGGGTTCCCTGGGGAAACGCTCAGATTAGGCTCCTCCAAGCAGCTGGGATGGTCTGGGGCCCTGACTGGTGCAGGAATGCCGACAGCCCTGAGGACCCCCCTGCTCTGGGTCGGGTTCACCCAGAGGCTGGGTGGAAGGAGGCTCCCAAGGAACAAATGAGATTAAAGTGAACTCTGCGAACATGCTGGCCAAAACCGGCTTGGTTTGTTTTTCATGATGTCACTTCTATTTTAAAATCCAAGTTACGGAAACCATTTACAGTGGACTTTAACAAGACTATAGTTTCCTGTGGGCAAGATATTTCTAAAGAGTTACTCCTGTTAGGGTCCCAAGAAATTGTGTTCTTAGTTATAATAGAAATTTCTGGGGGGGTGAACTTTTGAAAGAAAATTGGAAGCTAGCTATTTTTAGAATCTTGTGGTTTTTAAAAATACACTTTCAGATAGGAGAAAACAAAAATATTTTAACTTGTAGTTAAGAGGTACATGAAAATTGCTTGACAGTCTTTCAGGGGATGATTCAGGTAACTATAAAATGGCCTAAAGTAAAGTTACCGCTATCTTCTAATTTCTTTAGTTGTTCATTGATTTCTCAGGTGAAGGAATAATGGCAAGATTTTTGTCTTTGTGATGTCCAGCGGAATATCTTAATTTCTGATTTTTTCAACTTCTCTTCTGCTTAATAAACACAGAATTGAAATTTGATTGATTGGAAGCAATGGCTTTGTTTCCATTTCCGCAAATGTTTCTTATGCAACTATGAAGTTGCTGGAGTGAAGAACTTAGTTTACCTTATAGTTCTATATCTGAAAAAAGAATACTAGCCCTTTTGCCTTTTAACGTATGTAATGTTTTCATGGTAAAGTTAAGAAGGATACTTAGAAGAAAACTAGCTCCGCTCATCAAAAAAGTGCAAAGTATTTGCAAAGCCAAAATTGATGGTTACAGTTTTGCCTATGATTTTGCAGTAAGATGTGCCACAAATATTCACAGTCTAAATAACTGCTCCTTCTAAAAACTTCTGTTATGCCTGTATCTTTCTCTAAGCTGCACTGCTACAGTGAGTGATGGAAAGCAAATAGAGTACCAAATGTGTTTAGTGGGAGGTGAAAGGGCTTGTTTGATTAGATTAGGGCTTCAGCTGGCCTTTATGCCCTTTTTAGGCAATGAGAATTCCTGACACCATGTTTTAAAACCTGATTTTTAGCACGTTATATAGGAGTGTCATATATGCTGTGGTTTCTTTTGTAGGGAATGTTTCTTAAAGTCACTACCAAGCAGTCTCGATGTAGTACAAACATGCTCATCAGTGCTACCATCATAACTTTTTAAAGGTGTCTCAAGTTAAATATGCTTTCATATTTTAAATAATACTTTTGATTGATAGGTATTAGAAAATGTGTCCAAAACTCTTTAAATTTAAATTTGCCGGGCCACATGTGATTCCCTTCCTCTTGCTGAAGTGAAGACTCAGTTACAGAAATAGTGGATTTTTTTGCTCTGCTACTTTATTTTTCACTTTTTTGTGTATGTGAACATTGTAGCTCAGGATTTGAAATGGCTACTTTGATCGTATTTTAAAAACAAGTGAGGCTAAGGACTATGACCTGAACATTAATTAATGTATTATAAAGGATGAGTAGTTTTCCAATGCAAAACATACCAATGCAGTAAATAAAAGGTAATTAATTCTGGGTGACAGCATTTTACAGTGATTCACGGAGAGGAAGTATAGCCTATGTGAATGTAATGTATGGTTATGCAGTGCTACTCTCYGTCAGATTAAGGGGAGCATTGTTCTGCAGTATGCTAACTATTCTGCTCCTTATAATTACCCATTAAAACTATACCTTTTAATATTTGAATGCAAATGGCCATGCAGAAATGTGGAAAATAGCAGTGTGTTGATGTAGGATTCAGAAGGTGCAGCCTGGTCACAGACAATGCTGTGTAATTGGCTGCAGGAAATGTTTTTCTCTTATGATAGCRTGTAATGGCTTAAACTGTAAGGAAGGGGAAAACATTAAGGCTCTAGGAATGAGAAGTTTGCATGCAGATTGTGCGGCATCTGCTGCAGCTATCAGCTAATTGTCCTTCAGCTGTTATGCACCTGGAGAAACAAATACCACAAGACTATGAAAACTGTAGGAGGTGGCACGCTAGACTATAGAGACACTCCTTTGGTTACTTTTGGAACGTGGCTTTGAAAAACATAGGTGTGCTACTCTCTGCATTTTCTGCAGCCATTGAACTCTGATGTTGTCAGCTCTGTGGCCTCTTGCAAAAGGTCCAGGCTCTTCCAACGTCATTGATTTTAGTTCAGAGGAAACCAGACATGGTTCTTTTGACTTAATTYACCATGAAATTAAGAATTCCTCCTGTTTTTTGTTATGTTCAAGAGAACTTTACCTAAGTTGGTAGTTCAGCTTTGGAATTATGTCCTTAGATGTCAACTGTGGTTTACAACTAAGCTGTAGTTTTTATATCAGTAGTATTTTTTAAAAGCAGACATCCTGAAAATAGCTGTAAAGGTATTCCTTATTCAGGTGTAGATGTTGGTAGGAACTGAAAATTTACTGTTCTTGCAAAGGCAGTTGTTAAAACCAGATTTACTTTACAGGTAAACTGGACTGAATGGCGTGGATGAACCTTTGTGTGCTCATATCTGTCTGTTCAGTGTCTCTGAATCAAAATATCACCGTATGTAACTGTGACGGCCAGGGAGATGTTTCTTGATGTAAACAACTGAGGTGAAGGAATCCTGTAAGCAGGATTCCATGGTATAGTATGTATATACGGCCCTTCTTTTCCTTTTACTTAAGAGGCAGTAACTTCAAATTGATCTGTTTTTGAAGTACAGTGTAAATGCAGGTTTGAAGTAATGCAGTTAGTATATGTGGTGTGAGCATCTGAACTGGAATGTGGGCTATTAGAGAACAAATTACATTTGCTGTATGTTTGATCTCTGTGTTGAGTATTTCTATAGAGCCGAGAAAGGGGTTAGGAAGGCGAATGAGGCTGAATGTATGGATCTAGCTTTTGCTCCCCAAATACATTACAGACACTCTTACTTGCTTACAGTGTGTCACTCAAATTACTTTTTGTGTGTGTGTGCTCAACTTGAAGCAAGATTTGGCTGAAAAAAAGGAGAATCCCAGAACTTCTTACAGAAAAATGAGAGAAACCAACTTGTCTACTTCAACAATGTCATGATTAACTGTTTGTTTTTTCCAGGCCAAATGCTCAACAATTATGACTGTTAGAAAAAAGGTTCCCTTGCTCTCCTTGTCTGTGAGAAGTGCTATATAGACTGTACATCTTTTGAAGGACCCCAATTTCCTCTATGTATAATATTTAGTGAGCAGTTATGCAGTCTGTTCTGTTTTTTTGGGGGGTTTTTTTGGTAGTAGGACTGACTGGAGTGCTTCTACTTTTCATCAAGCTGTTTTAATTTTACTCAGAACAGAATGTTACTTCAATGGTAGTGCTATAATTACTCAGAGGCAAACTTCCTTTGTTCAGTCTGTAGGTAATACGCAGSGATGTGAGTCAGTAATAACCAATTAACTTGTTTGTAGTGAATTTCTCCTTTACTGACTTCAGACAGGAGCAGCAACAATAGATGTAAAGCATCTTAACTCTTCTTTTGACTGCAGTATCTGTAAAAAAGGATGGCGTTAAGCTGGACTCATAAATAGTAGGTATAATTGTTATCTCCTCCTTCCCACCCCGCAGCCTGCCCTGCTCTGTGGGAATTATGGCCTTGGAGTTCTCATTGAGAAAACTGGGTACTGGCATTCATCTGAAAATATATATAGTTTAGATATTGATGGAAAAGGGCATGGCAGGATGGGATTCTTGTCAGTGAAGAAGCAAGGTGTAGACAGCTTCCAAGCACTCTTTGTCTGTTGTAGAATAACAGATAGATATGAATACTGGATGAAAAAGCTTTCCTTTCAGAGATGTATTTGGAGGTTGAAGATGCTTTGTAGTTGGGATATTTACCTTATCTATGGTTATTTCTTTTTAAAACTTTTTTTTTTAATAGATCTGGTTAAGAATAAGACTTGGGTTTTGAAGTGTTTGAGCAACTTGCTACTGCCCAAGTCATGACACTCCCATTTCGAAAGGACTTGGACAAGTACAAAGATCTCGATGAGGATGAAATTCTTGGCAAACTTTCAGAAGAAGAACTGAAACAACTGGAAACTGTTTTGGATGATCTTGACCCTGAGGTAGGTATTAGCCAATAGAAGTTCTATTTTTTCATTTGTTCAGAAACTAGTCTGAAATAAATTGAGACTCTTTTTTTAYGTGAACAATATACTTTCGGACAGAGCTTTTTCCTAGTCTGCTAATGACCTTATTTACAGATATATATGTGTATATAACGTTTCAACTGTTTATTTCCTGTTTGCAACATGAATGCAACTGCAGTAAAGAAAATGGAAGAAGGGATTGTCAGGAGGAGCTTTCTAGGATTTATTTATAAATAAAAGTTGCTCTCAGTCATGTTCTTGAGAAGAAAGTTTATTTAGAAAGGCCTGTTTAGCTTTCCTGTTTCCAGTGTTGTCTGGTAAACAGCCCTTTTGCATTCATTTTTATTTTGTTGCTTCTACCATTGGAGTTTTATGGGAGAGGGAGAGTGCTAACCTCTTCTAAAGATTCCTGGTCCTGTATCTGGTAGCTTATATCTATTCCTGTCCTCGTGCTGACTTTGCAAAGAGGAGGCAAATAACTACTCAGCTCCTGAATGATTGTGTCAGCATGGGGTATTGAATAAGGAATATTTTAGCTTTCTGTTATAAAGAGCTGAGTTATGTCCTCTACTGATACTGCAGCTAATATCAGAGTCCAAGACTTGTGTTTTCACCTCCTGATTCTCTGTTCTTGCTTTAATAGGACAAGGATTAAGTTTAATCTTGATGTTCAGGGATCACTTAAGAATATTACGATCACCTATTTTGTTGCGCTGCAAGATATTCTTGATATTTTAATTGGCTTTGGCTTTATAGACATTTTAACAGGGGAGAACTGGCAAAGTGATTGGTTGTCTTTTATGATAGTCTGAATTTCTATATGTTCTGTTCTTTCCATACTTATATCCTCCTTTTTTTTCTGTGGTTTTTTTTTTTTTTTCCTTTCTTTAGCTGAAATACATTGATGGTAGCAAAAAAACACCCCACCTTGAGTCAGGTCAAAAGTAGAAATGCTCTGTGTTAAATGCCAGGCAATAGTATAGGCAGTTGTCTTAAAGACTTAGAAACACATGGATATAAGTGATGGAGGAAGCAGTCATCTTGCTGAATGTCTAAACTGTAAATAGCTGAGTTTTATTTACTACTACTCATTTAAACAGTGTTCATTCTAGAAAAGAAATGCAAAGTACCTAGCAAGTCTCGTGCTAGGAGTTATTGTACTTAAAGAATTGCTTCAGTCCTATTCAGAGTGCAGTATGCTCCATTTTTAATTATATCCTTGGTATCTAAAGAATAGAATACCTTGCGTCCTCCCCTGCCCCAAAAAAAAGGAAGTTGGCAAGGGATCAGAGATTTCCTAAAAAGGATGAAGTATCGGGTCTGAACCTTGGGGAGAGGGAGAAGGAGGAGGGAAATGAAACTAAGCAGGTRTTCACTCAGACTTTCTAAGCTGTACTTGTTTGCTCCATTTTGTTTTGCAGAATGCACTTCTGCCTGCAGGCTTCCGACAGAAAGACCAGACTGCTAAAAAGGCTTCAGGTCCCTTTGACAGGGAACGACTCCTTGCATATTTGGAGAAGCAGGCTCTTGAGCACAAAGACAGGGAAGACTATGTGCCTTTTACAAGAGAAAAGAAAGGTAACACCACCCTTTCCGGTGTAGGTGGTTATGAAATCTGAAGTGGACTAGCCAGAACTGCTGTGAACCAAAGTTTATTGGAGCACTAGCAGCTCTAATGCTTTTTAACTTGCGGCGTTTCCAAATGAGTGCTACTGTGCAGAGGCGGGATGCTTCCTGTTCAGGCATTTTGTGGTGCTGGGGCTGGTGTGCTGTTTGCATGTAGCACAGGAAGGAAATAAGACTCAAAGATTTTATCAAAGATTGCAAAGTTCTGATGGGGATGCCATCCTCAAAGTAAGAGCTACCTGTGATTTGTGTCAATAATAACAAATGCTGTCRTTGTGCCTGTGGCTTATGCCCGGTGGTGCTGAGTACAGACAGTAACGTTTGTAATACTATGTTGAATTTAAAAAACAGCAGTAGAATGATGTTGTGGTAGATACTCAGTAATGTTCAAAGACGTTGTAGGCTGACAAGGCTAGGCAAGTGGTGTATGCAATCATGTTGTCTTTCTAGTATCCTTACTGAGAGGTTTAATAAGATTGCATAGTTATTATTAAATAATTACATAGTTAACATCGCAAGAAGCTTTGAAATCTGGCGGTGGTTTGTGGTCTAAAAACCATGGAAACATTGACCCAATGAGTGGACACATTATTAATGCCTGGGATTTTAAATCTTTGTTTTGGATCTAGTCTTCTCGTTGACCTGCTGGGAAGCATTTTCCTCTTTAGGAGAAAATTAAAAAAGAATGTGCATCTTAAATACTGTAAGAATAGATTCCCCCCCAAAAAAACCCAAGAGTTCCCAAATTTGTTGTGCCTTACTAAGCACTATTGGTAGGGACAGAAACTCCCAGTCCTGTGCTGGGCACATATGCATAGGAGGAGGCTTTTAGCTGTCGCCACAGTGTTTATGTACTGCTTGTGAATCCTAGCTTGTCTGAACCTTCCCTAGCAGCAGGGCAGATCTGCTGCAGTAAGACTTTAGTAAATTGTTTTATAAATTGTATTCCAACTGCCCAAGATGAACAGGCTCCTCTCTTCTTAAGGGTTTGAAACCTTTTAATTCTACTTAATTCTCTGGTGTGAATCATTGCATATTTCAGACTTGAGTCTTCATTCATCTACTGAGTTTGTATATATGATTGTGACTGTGGTGTATATTCGGTGAAAATTTTGTCGGGGGTATTTGCATTTTCTCTGCCTGTACCAGATAGCTGTTACTTGACAATGTTGGTGTCTCTTTTTCTTTTCCTTGAAGTAATAGAGAGATTGTGACTTTATAATGTGCTGCACTGTGTATGATATACTACTTTCTTAATACGCCGTGTTTTGCCTTATTTATGTAGTTTAACACCACTTTTGTTGAGAGATGGTAACTGTGACACTCCCTTGCTGACAGGAGAACCGGAGTTTGCTGACTGAATCTGTAAGAGTAACGCAATGTATTGAATGTAGAAGGTAGTCAAAGGTACTTATAGCAGCAGTACCCTTATGGTACCTCTGCTGCTGGCAAGTACCTGTTGATCCCATGTTTGGCTGTGCAGTGTGCTGCTGCTTCCTCCCCTGTTCTGCTTGTTGCCTGACATATTTGCTACTGTATGTTGGAGACAGCCTAATGGTTTAACATGATTGAGTTCAAGTATATTCAGGCCTTGTAGCTGGTTTGGGGAATCCCTTGCAGCCCAGCTAGCTTGTACACTGCTTCTTCAGGATGTGAGGCTGGGCATGGAGGATTTGCTGTAGTTAGTACTTCTTTTTCTGCTGAGTACTAGTGCTTCATTCAGATAGGTGGTTCTTTAAAGTCAGCTTACATATACATGCACACAGCAAAACTATTTGTTTGGGTAGATAAAATCTGTGAGAATCATGTAGAAAAACAGAAGGGTCCAGCTCTAACGCAGATCTTGGTTAAGGAAGATCAAATGTCATTTCCTTTATGTAATAAAGTATTACTAAATAGCAGTCTGTCTGGATGTTGCAATATGTCATACCACTTTAGTTAGTAAAATTTCCTGTATCTCTTAAAAAAAACCAAACCAAAACAAAAGAGTTGCTATTTAATAACTTTTTCTACCATTTATTTTAGTACCATAGAAGAAGAGAAAATAATATGAAAAATGAAATGTAGCTTAATATCATCAAAACTAAAAATGTAGAAACAAATGTTCAGTATGGAAATTCATGCTCTGTTAAATGGGTGGGAGGAGGCAAGAAGGCTAAGCTCATTTTGTAGTAGGTGAGGGATAACCTTTTCTTTTCCCCTCAAGAAAATGCTATGGTTCAGCTTTGACTTGCTGCCATGTCTGTGGCCATTTTGCACAAAAATGGCAATCCTATGTAACTTAATCTTTTAAATCAAGAAATCATGATCTTTATCTAGATGTAAAACTTGGAAAGGGAGTGGAGCAAAACTTAATACTTTTGTAGGGTATTTTTTATCTAGAGGGAGCTCTTACCCTAATGTGCTTTTCTTTAATATTAAAAAAAACAAATGACTAAGCTGGCTTATAATTTTTCTTTTTGGCTAGATAAATGTATTACGGAGAAATGCTAACAAATTGTGGAATAGGGGTAGGTGGAAATCTTGCTTGATTATCCTGTTAATTCAGAAGAAAACTGACAATCGTAACTGTCAGATCTAGAGGTTTTGGGGGGAGAGCTATTTTCTTGGTGCCATGTTTGTGGGTCAGGCTTTGCTAAAATATTTCTGTGTGCCTAGCTGGTCTCATTGCTCTAACTTGGTCTAATTATTCATTTCATGGAGTAAGAAGGGGAATATCCATCCTTCTCTTTCTCTTTCCTTTTCCTGTTTTAGTAGAACTGATGTCCTGCATGGTGATTTGGCCTGCAGGTTTATCAAAGAAGCTTACCCTCGGTTAATTTTAAACATCCTGACTTGCAACTGATTCTGGTAACCTTGTTTCCCTACTACAGTGTAAAGGAAAATCCTCTCTTCCAGTTGTCTTAAGTACCCCATTTTGGGGTAACATGTTATTAAAACAATGTTGCATCTCTTTCACTGATAGATGATGTGATTTTGCCAAATCTTTGGAACCTTTTTTTGCTGTGTGCTATGAAATGTGGAAGATCTGAAATCATGTAAAGTGTCCTGATGTAGAGAGATGAACAGTGCTAAAGAAATGTGAAGCTTAACAATCCCCAAATTATATTCTACTGCATTTTTCCAGTGCCTGATTTTGTTTGTAAAAGCATCTTTAAAAACACACTTTGTTTTTAAACACTATTTAATGACTTAAGTCACATTCTGTTCCAATTAAGTGTTGAAATGTACAGTAAACCATTGTTCAAGAGATTCATGAGAGCAATGTGGTCATAATTTCAACAAAACTAGCTTTGTCTCAATCTGTGTATGTAAGTATGTCATAAAGATTTTACAAGGCATACTGCAAGGAGAAGGATCTCTCATCTAAACAGTGAAGCGAGGCTTCAGCGCTGGAGTCTGTTGCCCTCGAGTGTGTTCCACGCATCTAACCAAGTCTGACCAATGCTCCTCTCTTCTCTTGGAACAGCAAAAGATGAGCATTATTGCACCTGAGATAAAAACATGTCTAACATCAGTAATGTACTTGGTGATGTATAGTGCAAGGCATTAGCAAATCATTATGTAAACTAAGCCTTGCATTTCTAGCCTTTGCACTCTCCTAATTGTGGCTTTCTCTTCCAACTCTCCCTCTGCATTCCTGCCAGGGTATGTTTTTTCTGTGTAGATTTGTATTTCATGTAACTTCTGCTTTAATGTTGGTTTGGGGTTTTTTTTGTTTGTTTTTTTTTGTTTGTTTGTTTTTTCTTTTTTTTTCTTCCCCCCCCTGCTCTGTCACCCAGAAAATATTGTTAGGCTGAAACTGTAGTCACCTTGCTCGAGCTCTTTTGGTGCTGCCCTGCTCAGCTGTTGCTCTAGATCACCATTTGCTTCTGTTGCAGCAGGATTTGGGATGCTGTGTTCTCTGTTTGTCTTTCAATCACTGGTATTTAAAGGAAGCGTGTTACACGTTGTAAAATGAAGCTAATATCCTGTAGGAGCTTTGGAGAAACAAGTTGTTGAATTGACATTCTCCATACAAGACCACTAGAACAAAATAACATGTTATACTCTAGCCTTAATGTAAAACAGTTTTCTAACTCACTGCTATGTGCTCTGTAATCAGATAACAAATAACAGTACTGTTTCTACAGTAAGACATTGAGGAAGTCACTTGTAAGTTGAATTAAAAAAATCAGTAGTAAATTGTGCTTACAAGTGAATTGATGAACCTAAATCTGTCACATGATAAGAATTGGTGATTGATGAATTATATTATATATTACATTACATGATTATGGATTATATCAATTTCTGGATTGATGAAGCTTTAAGGAACATAAGATGTAAGGAATATATCAGATGTTGCTCGCTCTTCTTCATGAAGTCACTGGTGAGAYGAGTTTGTATTCAGTTGTCCTCAGGTGACGCTTGATTCCTTTTCTGCAAACAGAGTACTGCAAAGTGGATTTTAGGCTTTCTTCTGATCTGCAAGTCATGGCCGCTTGCTGCCCGTGGGGGTAGGACTGCGGGATATGTGAGAATAGTACCAGCAATATGCAGTGCATGGCCACACTGAACAGACCTGATTTCTGCAAGATTTTCAGTCCCACCTTAGATACTGTGAGTCTGTGTATGAAATATCTAGGGCACTTCAACAGACATCATCCAATGTTTCTGCCTTTTGAGCAATGCAGTTGTGTGGAACTTGGAACTGAAAGTTCATTCTGTAGCAAAGAAAGCCTGTGAATTAATCCTGGGATGTGCATCATTTAACATGTTAGCCAAAGGCATAGAAGACCTGAATATATAATTATTACAGAATTGATGTGAACACCTCTGAAATTTGCCTTTTTGTGTTGTATTGCTTAATTTGCAGTATCCTTGTTGGCTGAAAAGGAGGATGTCGTGTTCCTCCATGTGATCAAATCCCTGCTATTTGGAAACATTCCACTTGAGGGCTGAGAAAGCTATTCATCTCATGGGCTGCACAGATGTGTAGTCTTTTTTTTTTTTTTTTTTTAAAAGCTTACATTAGTAAGGGGGGAAGGGAATTGCAAACTGTCTTGGCAGTAGGCCTTGAGTTAGATCATTGTCCCCAGAGACACAGGGGTCTTATCCTTTTTGAAGTAAATTCGTTACTAGAAGTGGGGAGTGGGGAAGGACCTGCTTTCTTATGTGCATTGTAAACCTCTGAACTCTGGGCTAGGATGAGATGAAGCCAATGTATGAGAGATTATATACACAAGGGTGTGACCTGTTTTATAACAAAAACTGCTCCTGACCCAGTTCATGTGACTGGAGTTGGCTGCAATGAACATTTCTGGAGGGGAGCAGCTTTTAACATTTTGGCTTTAGTAAAAACTGAATATACTTTTTTTTTTAGGTTATCTTAAGGGTCAGGAATGTATGGATAAATTTCATTTTACTCTTAGGAAGCAAATGTTTAGAACCAGAAGTTCCTAACCTATGAACTTAAGAATTACTTGAAGTAACATCAGGAAAAGTAGTTCTTTGTTGTGGGTACTGTGTGATGAACCAGACAGGAGGCTGATTTAGGTCGAAGTATGTTTTTACAAAGCTGCTTTTAATTGAGATCAGTTTCCTTCTCCCACTTGCTGCCTGCTGCACTGATGCTGCAAATAGGATGACATGAACAAAGGCTCAGGTGCTCAAATTGCACTTTCCGTCTCTTTTCCTTCTTTGTACTCTGAAATCCTCACTTTTTTTACTAATCTGTATTACCGAGGGAAGACAACGCAAACATAGCTAATGAAAGGCTTTAAATCATGTGTATGCTGTTCAGAGTGTTTCATGGGTTAATGAAAACCTCATCAAACATTCTCATATCTCTTCTGAAAATTACAGTTTAAGTTGAAAGTTAATCTCTCCCCAGTAGGTGATGCTGGTAAAATAAAATGGGGGTAGAAATGTACTGTATAAATTATATCAAAATAATCTTAAACATTTACTACCTAAGCCTTCAATTTATGAAGGTTTTCTTTTAATCCTGAATCACCACAAACATGGTTTCTTTTGCACTGTGCATCAAACCTGAGGTATGGGTGGTAATGCATGTCAGCTGCTTTCAGCTACTGTTTGTAGTCAGTACAGTTATGTAAGGAGATTTATTTTCTGCTTCTAAATATGGAAAATGACCATTTATACAACTTTCCAAAGAGATAGCAACCCAGGAACAAAAATAGTGTTGCTAGCAACAAATCTTGGTTATCAGACTGTGTTGTCAGAGAAAAACCTGATACACTTCTTTTTAATCTGTGCTAGTGGTAATGCATTAAGTTCCTTTAAAAAGAAAATGAACCACAAACTATTGTAATCTAGGATGGGAATTTGGAGAGAGAGAAAAGGTGGATGGATTTTGTTATGCCCATGTCTGCTGTGGGACACAGGAGTTGACTTCAGGCATTGCTTCCCCACAAGTGGTGAAACCAAAATCCCGCTTTGTTGGAATTTCCCAGAAATAAAACTGAAACATCCCTGTAAAGCTTCTTGTCACTGGGAGATATTTAAAAATGCTAAACTTAGTCCGAACGTGTAACAAGATACACTTGTATGCAGTATGAGGAAAAAAAAATCTTAGACTTCCGGCTTCTGCCCAGCTGGTCTGATTCTGGTGTATGGTGGGTTGTCATCATGTAATTGGGATGAGCTAGTATGATTTGTGTAAATGCTTTTTAGCTATGAATATGGAAGAGGGTGGGTTCCTGAATTAGCACTGAGTCTTCATAGGAAGATTATTGACACCACTTCCCACTCTGGGAAATAACTAAAGGAAGTTGGAACCCCTTTCCCACAGCTCTGTCTGCTGGTAGCTCAGGCAACTTGAAAAGTTTGAAAAACTTTGAATAACTGTTAAGATTAGATTCACAGATCTTCTATCAAATGCATCAGTTTTGTTCTCTCATGCAGTACCGGAGCTTTTATTTACCACATTAATTTGTCCTGAACCTAAGCACCTCTCCTGGGTTCTTACTCAGTGGTAGACTTCTTTGTTCTGAAAGGCCAATTCTAAATCATTAAAATCTGAACTGTTTTCAGAATAACTGTTAGAATAGCTTTGTCATATTCTGATTTCTTACCCTAACTTTTCAGCTGAAGATAATATGCAGGAATTAYGCTAACCGCACAGACCTCTATTCATAATGCATGTCTCCTAAAATAACTTTTCCCACTACCTGTCTGTAATGACTAAAAAGTTRGTGCAGAATGTGATATTACTACTGCTCCTTTTCCCATTGAATCTTCTGTGGCATTTCTAAGTATCATTTTAGAAAATAGTGTCATTGGCAGAGAAATATATTATCTTGTTTTGTGCTGTTCACAAACCATGGTTTTCTCAAGCAGCTCAGGCATCCCCTTTTTTACTTCAAGATTGAGTTAACATCTGAAATCAGAAATATTGTGTATGCTGTAAAACTCTAGTGAATACTCAGGTCTGTGATTTCAGATGATTCTTTGATATTCTATTTCTCTGACACATTCATATTACAGTTCTGCCTGGGTCCCTTTCTCCCTTGAGAAGATATCAGCCATCGTTCTCTAGCGATACTAAATTTCCTTACAGGCACTTTTTCTAGGCTGTTTAAAATGTATAATAGAGGCTTATATTTTACTTTCTAATACTTAGGAGAAAAAAATAAGATTGGAGTCATGATTCAGACTCCTGAAAATTTGGAATAAGTAATGTCATATTCCTGCTTATGCTCTTTCCTCATCTCTGACTTTCAAGAACAAACAGAAGAAACCTCATTCCTTTATGTTGTCCTCGGTGCTCTTCTCAGGATTTACTAAATGTAATATGTATTCCTTAAGTACAGAAAAGTTTAAAGATAAGTAGCTGTATAAATACAAAGTAACATCAGGCTTTTCATTTTCTTTACTCCAGGGAAAATATTTATCCCCAAGCAAAAGCCTGTACAGTCTTATACAGAAGAAAAATTCTCTCTGGATCCAGAACTGGAGGAAGCCTTGACCAGTGCCACAGACACAGAATTAGGTGACCTTGCAGGTTAGTTTTTTTGAAGTATGAATGGGCTGGTGCGTGTTTAGACAAGAAAGATCTATAATTAATGTGGTAATGTATTTGTTATCTGAAATGTGACTATGAAGTTGCAGCTGTGATAGAAACTAGAACATGTTATATGCCAGTTTGGTTGTAGTGTATCATCTTTGTTGATTTGTGATAATTTATAGGAAGGTAGATTATTTTGGCCTGCATAATACATCTGATTTTCAAACTCAAAACCTTTAAGTTCATTCCTCAGACTGGCTGTTTTTTGTTGCGTACACTACTGCCTTTTCTTACGTATAAGAATGTGTTGCTATGTGCCTGTATTCTTAAAGCTTCAGTCAAGAATTCTGTGACTGAACTGCACTTTTAACTTTGATGCTTGAACCTGGTGAGGTCAAATCTTTCTAAGATGTGAAAGCCAACTAAAAAGTCTATAATTAATTAATTTTTTTTCTACTTTTTGTTGTGGTTTAACCCGGCAGGCAGCCAAACACCACAGGGCCACTCGCTTACTCTCCCCCGGTGGGATGAGGGAGAAAATCAGAAGGGTAAAAGTGAGAAAAATCATGGGTTGAGATAAAGACAGTTTAATAGGTAAAGCAAAAGCCACGCACGCAAGCAAAACAAAACAAGGAATTCATTCACTCCTTCCCATYGGCAGGCAGGTGTTCAGCCATCTCCAGGAAAGCAGGGCTCCATCACGCGTAACGGTTGCTTGGGAAGACAAACGCCATCACTCTGAATGTCCCCCCCTTCCTTCTTCTTCCCCCAGCTTTATATGCTGAGCATGATGTCACATGGTATGGAATACCCCATTGGCCAGTTGGGTCAGCTGTGCTGGCTATGCTCCCTCCCAGCTTCTTGCGCACCTGGCAGAGCATGGGAAGCTGAAAAGTCCTTGACTAGCGTAAACACTACTTAGCGACAACTAAAACATCAGTGTGTTATCAACATTCTTCTCATACTAAATCCAAAACATAGCACTATACCAACTACTAGGAAGAAAATTAACTCTATCCCAGSCAAAACCAGGACAGTTTCTTTAAATTATTAAGAGATACAACAGCTTATTGTACTGATAACTGGGTGTTTTACAAACATCAGTTGTTATTATTTAAAAGAACTCTGCATCTGAGCTGAATTATTCAGGAACACTAAAATTGTTCTTTTTTTTTTTTTCTTTTTCTTTTTCTCTTTTTACAGCTATACTGGGAATGTCCAATTTGATAACAAACAATCAGTTCTGTGATGTAGTAGGAAGTAGTAATGGGATTGACAAAGACAGCTTCTCAAGTAAGTGTGTACGCAAGTGCTAGATAAACGAGTTTTGTACTGCACACAGTTACTATAGCATTAACTATTTTCTGTTGCACTAGCATTCTTTATAGACTATTCAGTCTTGAATTGGAAATGTGCGTGTCTGTAACATTGCTAATTGAGTTCTGGCAAGAGTGGAATTAAAATATATCTGTGTACACTAAAATCTATTCTGCAGTTAATTCACTTTTGGGGGGATAAAAGTAGGCATAAACATGCATTTGTGTATGTTGGTTTTTAGGTTTCATGTTTGTGTTTGTAATTCAACTCCTATGTGCTTTCTGAAAAAAGCTAGTGTGCAAGAAAAGCAAAAAGGCTGTGACGACCTTTGGAAAAGAATTGAACTTTATGAAAATATGGTCAGGAGAGGATGGTATGCTTTTTGGGTGGGGGAGAGATGTAAAGACTGATGAAATGATCTTTAAATACAGTAAATATTTAGTATGTGTATCCTTTATTCAGAGTGAATGTATGTGACCTGTTTGATTACAATTAAATGCCTTTTCAGATATAGTAAAAGGTGAAAAAATGTTGCCTGTTTTTGATGAACCGCCAAATCCCACAAATGTGGAGGAGACACTGCAAAGGATTAAAGATAATGATTCCCGCCTTGTTGAAGTTAATCTAAATAACATTAAGGTAATTACCTGAAGTCTGCAGTAAATATGCTGCTTTTTCTCAGTAGAAGACACTTAAAGCTGTAAAACTCTACAAGAGAGCGTGATAGGCTTATTTTAAGTACAGCAGCCTTTCTGCTAAATGTTGCAGTGTGTGTAATCTCAGAAACCTGGAGCTAAACTGATAAACCATCTTGGTTTCTTTTGCCAAATGTGTATTTAAAAAGTCTTAGATTTCTTACTGCCAGCCCAGATTTCTGTTGCTGCCAAGTTGGCGACAGTTCCAGCAGATCACCGTCGTGGAGTTAACTACTACTTTGAATCCTTTGTCCTTGATGAAGCAATGTGCTCTCAGTTACTGCTATTGCAAACAAAGTGATATTTGTAACTGACATCCTTCTGATTCTTGTACAAAAGAGCTGTTGGCAATTAGGGCAGCTTCTGTTCATAAGTGTAACAGCTGTGTTTTTAAACATGACTAAAACTAGTATATTTGTGTGAAAGAAAACAGAACTATAGYGCTCCTGACTTACAGCGCAGACAGCAGTGGCAGGCTGCTAGCTGCAGCCTTGCTAGCAGCCTAGGCTATTTGTTGCCCTTACTAAAGGAAGAAAATAAAATACATGGTTTAAGAATATTGTACAATAGGGAAATGCTAGCCAAAATAAATGCCTAAAAAGGCAACAGAACAAAATTTCTGATATAATAAACTGAGAAATTTGCTACCCTAATTAATTATCTAAAATTATTCCTTTTAAGCTTGGTTGCTACTACAATGTAAAAATTATCAAACTATAAATTGGCAAACTCTGGAATTATTCTTAATAGAACACAGAGAATGAAACGCTAATGGTTTCACCAGTTTAAAGCTCTAAATCTTTTTATATTTGTGAGAGGTTAGTTTGATGCTGATAGTTAGCAGAATGTTCAGTTCATGTAAATTTTGCTCAGTAACAGTTCCAAGTCAGCTAAATATTTTTTAACACTTCTATTGTGCCAATGGCATCAATGTAGTAAAGATGTCTTTGCTTTATAGAATTGGTGACTCTAATAACCATTGCATTTTACATATAGCTTTGCTACACATGTAGGCCTTTACTTTGAGACTGTTGGAGACCAGTGATAGTTAATATCATAGTACATTTTGCTGTAAAGAGAATAAGATAATGGAAGAAGTTGGGGGGGGGAGGGGTAAACTTGTGTATCTCAAGAGAGTGAAATGCTATTTTTAATTCAAGAACATACCAATTCCAACACTGAAAGAATTTGCAAAAGCCTTAGAAACCAACACGCATGTGAAGAATTTTAGCCTTGCAGCCACCCGAAGCAATGATCCTGTTGCTGTTGTAAGTACTCTTGCTAACATGCTTAAGTGGGGTGCAAGGGAAGTTAGGATGGAAAGACAATGGTAAGGGATTGCACTGAATCCTGTTTAAATATTTAGGGATGAAAATGATTAAATTCCATTACACTGTACAGTATGTTTTCTTTAACAAACCTTTGTTGTATCAAAGTTGGTAAATGATTACTAGTTGACTAATATGCAGCTAATGCATCATAGAATCATTAAGGTTGGAAAAGACCTCCAAGATCATCAAGTCCAACCGTCAACCCAACACCACCATGCCCACTAAACCATGTCCCTAAGCRCCTCATCTACACGTCTYTTAAATACTKCCAGGGATGGTGACTCCACCACTTCHCTGGGCAGCCTSTKCCAATGCTTAACCACTCTTTCAGTAAAGAAATTTTTYCTAATGTCCAATSTAAACCTCCCCTGGCGCAACTTGAGGCCATTTCCTCTCGTCCTATCGCTAGTCGCTTGGCAGAAGAGACCAACACCCACCTCGCTGCAACCTCCTTTCAGGTAGTTGTAGAGCGCGATAAGGTCTCCCCTCAGCTTCCTCTTCTCCAGACTAAACAGTCCCAGTTCCCTCAGCCGCTCCTCAGAAGACCTGCTCTCCAGACCCTTCACCAGCTTCGTTGCCCTCCTCTGGACACGCTCCAGCACCTCAATGTCCTTCTTGTAGTGAGGGGCCCAAAACTGAACACAGTATTCAAGGTGCGGCCTCACCAGTGCCGAGTACAGGGGCACGATCACCTCCCTACTCCTGCTGGCCACACTATTTCTGATACAGGCCAGGATGCCGTTGGCCTTCTTGGCCACCTGGGTACACTGCCAGCTCATRTTCAGCCGGCTGTCAACCAGCACCCCCAGGTCCTTTTCCGCCAGGCAGCTTTCCAGCCACTCTTCCCCCAGCCTGTAGCGTTGCATGAGATGAGTGAGAAGTCTTTTTTTCCAATCCTTTCCCCCTGATTTTTCATTTTGCTAACCTCCTTCCTGTTTTTCTTTCTTTCCTAATTCCTGATGTTCATTCCACAAGCCAATAGTAGATTCAAAATTAATTTTAAAAGAAGCATATTCGAGGACTGAAAAAGCTCAATCTTTTTCTAACTAGACTTTTAGTTGAAGAAAGTTGTAAAATACCCGTTTCTCTGATCTCCCTGCTACCAAAGATCGGCTTAAAGCACTGGCATATAAAGCATAACATTAGTCAAGGTATCTAGTTAGACACAATTGAAACTTAAGTATTTATCATCTGGTCCTGTTTTTCCTATGTTGACTCAAAAGCAGTACCTTATTTATTTGCAAATAAAGAGGTAGGAAAACAGCACTAACTGTTTTGCCAGGACAATCCTTTGCATTTGTTTTCATTTCAAATTAGAAAGAAAACTAGTTTGAAAGACTCCATTAAATGAACAAATGAACATTTGAAAGCTTTGTTTTGGGTCAGTTAAAAAGTTCCTTTTCAGTAGAACTGAAACATTTGTAATAAAAATCTATAAAGGCTTGTTTTCTTGAGTGTGGTTTTGTTGGGGTTTTTTTGCATTGTGACTTGATACAAAAAAATTTAAAGGTTATGATTTTTATGACAGTAAACCTCAGCAGTTACCTATTCTTGTTTCCTTATTTTCTCAGAAATAAGATCAGGTATATGCCATTTCCATAAGGGTGCTTTTAGCTACATGCTGGTAYTGTGCTTAGAGCTTTGAATTTTACCTCTTCCTACCAAATCTGTAGACACAAGCATTTTGAAAACCAGATCTCTTGTTTACAAATTAACCATATCTAATTCTCCTTTCAGTTGACTAACGCCCTTTCTTTGGCCTTTACTTAGCAGCTTGCATTACTCATTGTATGCTGTGAAGGCTTACAAAATGGAATTGGTCCAATATGCTAATTTCAGACAATTTATATTCTGTGTAGCTTTTTAGTTTGTAACAAGAGAAAAACAGACCTTTTCTTGACTAAATACTATTAAAAAAGGGAATGTAGATAATGTCTGGTTGAAGACTCACTTCAGTTTCAAATAATAAGTGAAAAATTGCAAAGTTACACCATGCATCTCTGAACTTGTTGGTCCTATTGAACTAGTTAGTGGAAATGGTTATCACTGTGTCCTATGATGTACTGTAGCAAAATTCAAAAGTTTAATGATGCTTTCTTGCATTCAAAGGCTCTTGCAGATATGCTGAGAGTAAACACAAAATTAAAAAGTTTAAATATAGAATCAAACTTCATCACTGGAGTTGGAATTTTGGCACTGGTTGATGCACTGAAAGACAATGAAACATTGACAGAGATCAAAATTGATAATCAGGTAAGTGAGGTGGTGGTAATATCATAATTAAAATCAGTCTATCTTAGTTGACTGAATACTTTTAGAAGGCAGCTTGTGATAAACTTTCCGAAATATTTTACTTTTAAATATCTTAATCCCATGAATGATTGTCCTTAAGATTCTCAGAAGCATCCAGTTGAAGTTGATTCCTGGTCACTTCTGTGCTTGCTTGTGCTTTAAAGTGCACAAGCGTATTTTATGACCTCCTGCCTTTTAGATTAATCAAAATGAAGCTAAGTGTTTATTGACTAATATGATGAAAGTATTCTGATCTCTTTTAGGGCGAATACACATAAGCTCTGTTGTCTTTGTGTACCTTTTATTTTAACAGAGGCAGCAGCTGGGCACAGTTGCAGAAGTAGAAATTGCTAAGATGCTTGAAGAAAACACCAAGATCCTCAAATTTGGATACCATTTCACACAACAGGGGCCTCGAGCCAGGGCAGCTGCAGCTATCACAAAAAATAATGATTTGGGTAAGACCTGTCAGTAGAGAGTGACTATTAAATGAATGTGTGTGTGGCACAGGTTTTAAAGGTGTCTGGTTTTTCTGCTTTTCTGTTGACATAGCCAGGATAGCAAAATATGAGTAGATCCGTTTCAGATTTCTCCTGTGCTTTACTCCTACTCTTCTGTTGCTGCTTGATATTCTCCTTTCATTTTGTTCCAGAGTGTTCAGGTGTAYGAGTTGAGGATTTTTAGCATAGTCTAGAAAGAGAACATTCAAATTCCACGTGAGTTGTGGCAAAGGGAGGGAAAATAATAGTTTTGATTGTTCAGTTTTATTCAGATAAGATTCATGATTTCTTTAAAAGCAGTACTTGACATTAATAGTGCAGGATGCCCTCTTCAATGCCAGTACACCCAGTCTCATTTGGATTGTTTGAGCAAGGAAATGGAACGTACTGTCATGTGCAGAGGCTGGGACTGGGTCATCTCTTACCTTATGGTTCTGTTCATGCACAGGTACCTTCCCTGCCTCGCTTAAAGGTAGCTGGTAGCAGTGGCATCTTTATTTGCTGCAGTAAGTTTTGTTGGAGCTCATCTGTTAGAATCCTAACTAAATGGACCAGCAGAAAATTGGTTAATAATATAGCACATGAATGGAAATCGTTTGTATAATAATGTCAAATACTCAACTACAACAAGATAACGTGGTCCATCTATTTAAATAGAATTACATTTAAAAACTCCATTTAATTAAACTTTTTGGCTTTAGATGCTTTGTGGTAAGGATTACACATCTCATCAGTGTGAAAACAGGCCAGGCAGTTTAATAGTAGTAGTAGTTCAGGAATACATTAAAGGGAATGACATAGGAATTTGGTTTAAAGATCTGTTTCCCCTCTTAGTAAAGTTTAAAGTGGAGGAGAACAGCTCTGAAAGAGGTGGAGGAGGAGTAACGGAATAGAGCATAGAGAGAAGAAAGGCACTCAGACACTGCATAACTGTTTCTCAAAATAGATTCTAAACCAGTTATTCTTATTTTTTYGTCATAATGCTTCAGGTGTCTCTCTACTCTCTTTTAAGGTTTCTCTTTTCACTAGTTCTCATTTTAGTGTTTGACTGTTGGAAATCTATGTTTCTATTGATATCTTGCCTTTTTTTCTTTGCTTTCTTAGTCTGGAGTATGCGAGTAAAAGTTTCTGCAAATACCTTTTCATCTCTCCAGCCCTGAAGCTACAGAGACAGGTTACTCTGAATACCCAGTTGGGTATTGAGCACTGAAAACTGAGATGTTCAAAGTCTCATTTCTGTCTTTGCACGTTTCTTCTAAAAAAATAGTCTACATCTTTCTCCCTTGTTTACGCTGTGTTGTACTACTTCCCTTTTCTTTGTCTGAAACTGTGTACATGTTGCTTTTAACTGCATGATTGGAGAAGTCTAAGGTTGGAAACTCTTCCATCTGTTCTTGCGATTTGATGAAAGCAGGTATGCATAACTTCTGTCACTGATGAAAATTATTTGGATTCAAATGGAGATAAGTCTATGGGTTACTCTCAAAGTGAGCAATACATTGGCTTTGTAAAGAGTAAAATTCTAGTGTGATTCTATTCTGATTGTTTCTTTAGACTGTATATAAAGTATTTCTTGAGACAGGAAGAGGGAGGGGAAACAAAACAAGTTTGCCTCTGTTATTTTGATCTGAAGGGTAAAGAAGATCAGCTCAAATTGCAAATATCTGTAAAACTACATAATTTCCAATGAGTGGATTTGAGAACAGAATCACTTCTTATATAGATGTGCTTGCTCCACTTTTTTAAACAAAATGGAGATGCCCTATATAATTTCTAAGACCCTTAGCCTCATTTGTTATGCCTGCACAGAAAAGGAAAACACAATTTGATAGGGGGAAAAGAAAATATCAATTAAAAATACTACAAATATTGAGCAAAACTCCAGTCATTCAGTCAATCTTGCATATTCTTAAGTCTAAACAGCGTGTGAACTTTTAGTGATTTTATTCACAAATTTTTGTTGCTCTTGCATTTTCTGACCATTGAATATTTTTTATTAATAAATGGAATGTTTTAGGCTATTGAATATAACATCTTTTTTTTTTTTTTTTTTGCAAAGTGTATAAATTGTATTAGATACACTGTGAAACTCTTGTACTGTTTCTTTTGAAGCCATATAAACTTAATTCTCCACCACTAGAAAACTGCAATGTAAAAAAAGAGTACTGGCTAAATCTTCTTGCCAAACATAAAATGATTAATGTTTCCCAGAAGTCTCTCTTCACAAATATTTGAAGCTGTTCATGAATAACTCAATAACCACTGCTAAAGCATAAGCTTAAAACGATGGATAATACAAAGTGTTAATTACCTTAAGTTGTACTATGTGAAACTTTATGTGGCAAAGTAACTGTTGATGATGTAGAAATATGAAAAGTAGTTACAATGATAAAATACTAAATTTTTTTTTTCTCTCATTACAGTTCGCAAGAGAAGAGTTGAAGGTGACAACTAGCAGATCTTGTTGTCAAAACTGTGTGGAGATTTCAAGGGTCGTCAAGGCACGCTCATCAATGTGGGCTTTGGCAATCTTGGACTACATTTACCTGGGTTAGAAGGGAAAAGACTGGAAACCCCATTCTTTTTAAAGCAAAGCTGTATTAATAATCTGCTGGTATGCATCACGTTTTTCAGATTGAGACACAGTAACTATACCAGTCTCTGTACCATAGTTTTTGATTTTTTTTTTTTTTAAGAACTTTTTTGTATTTCAAGACTTTGGCTGTGCTTTCTACTAAAAATGTAATAGCAAATCAATGGTATACTTGTCTGTAGTCAAAGAATGGGACATTCAAGATCATTGGGCAGATAATGACCCAACTGAAATGTTAGTTAGAAAATCTGGGGCTGCTTATTTACATGGAGGGGTGTGTATATTCTTGAAAACAATGCGTTAGTGATAAGGGATTCTTCACAYGACAGTTGGACGCATTGTGTAGAGCTGTTCAGCCTTGTTCATATGCACTGAAGAGAAATCTTTCACAGCTATCTTATTTGTAATTCTATTTTTTTTATTTTTTATTAGTTCTTGATACTGTGATTAAGTTTAAAGACATCCCTTTAAACCAAACAAAAATAAATTGGCTAAGGACTTCTCCCAAGAGATTTGAGGGACTAATAAAAAAGTGGAAGCCTTGCAAAAAAAAAAAAAAAAAGTAGGAGCCTTCCAAAATGACAGTTTTTCTATTACACCTAAATCCTTAAAGTCTTTTTCAAAAGGTCCCATAGCTGCATCTTGCTCTGTATCTAAACTGGATATGTTTTTAGACTGATTTCATGTGTTCAACAGCATTATTTAGTTTATATTCTTTGTTTAAAAATCCTTACCTACATTCATAAGTATCAATTTCTCTAGAAGTAGTGGACATGCATTTGTTAAATTCTGCATAATTCTGTACAGGAAAAGCAGCCTTAACTGTAAAACCACTGTCCTCAGTTGCTGGCAAATGGAAAAATCCTTTTTTTCAAGCTGTTGTATTAAGCTATTAGTACTTCATGTAAATCTATAATTTTTTTAATAAAGCAATGAAGTAACACTTTTAAGAAAGGATTTTTCTATTCTACTTATGTCTTGATGTTGAAACACTACATAAGACATGCAGAAATTAACCGATATGCAGTGTCAAATCTGTATGGCATAGTAATTATTAAAGTATTTAAAGTTCTATATCTAAGCAAACTAATAAGGCAACAAGAATCACTTCAACCTCTGTACATAATCACAGTAGACTTCTTTGAAATAATATGAAAATCTAGAGGCTTTTTGGTATAGGTCTGTTCGGACTGTACTGTACTAGTTTGCTCAATGTTGTCATGAGATCATAAACTCACAAAAATGTTCTAAAGGACTGCTCGGCTATATTTATAGCAACAGAGAATTCAACTGACAACTGTTTTCATCAAAGGATCATAATATGCTGAGCATTTTATGTATAGAAAACATATCGGACTGAGATTTTTGCATCAGGTTGTATATACTATAAAAATTTAACAGAGCAACTCTCTGACACTGTGCCCATGTTGTAATTTGCTGCAAATCATGTTTTGGATCTTTAAAGACAGACTTTATTCCGGAGGTGACTTTGAATTTTACTGCAACTGTACAGAGAATTTTAAACTATAGTGCCTTCAATGAGGATGTATATAACTGGTTTATACTTCTGGAAGAACATTTTTTTTTTCCTATTTCAAAATCAGCCTTTTATTATAATTACAAATAAATGTGTGCTCTGAAAAGCAAGTCGGAATTAATTCTGTTAAAACCAAAGACTATACATACTGTAACTTCGAAACAACTAGAAGTGATCTGACTAGTAACAAAAAGGGCTTCTTTTGGTTTTGGCTTTTGTAAGTTTTCAAGAACTTTTTAGATTTTGAAATTTAAGTTCTTATATAGTATGCATAAAGTCACAAGTTAAGTGTCTTTTTACAGACAGTGCTGTATAAACATGGCCAAAGCATGTCATGTGCTGAGTTGCCTAAAGCTGTACTTTACTTTTTATTTGCTAGGCACCATAATCATTTTGTGTCAAAAACCAGGCTGTAATATCTTCCTTCATTTGTTGAAGGGCTGCATGTTCATGGAATCTGTTCATGTATTGTGATTCTGTGATGATTTATTTTATCATTATCTAACAAGATTAGGCAGTTATCTCCTACTTGAAGATGAAGGAGAAAAATGGAAGGCTGGATTATGGAAATGATAGCCCAAATCCCTTCCTTACTTTATTAAATCAAGTTTAGCTGCTGAATGATTTGTATTCCAATCAAAGGCAGGGGCTTTTAAGCTGCAACTCTCAGGTGTTCTGTCACAGATGATAGTAGTGGACCTTAATAATTGGTTTAGCTCTGTAGACAGCAGCTAAGTATTTGACTGCTTGTTGGCACTTTCAGGACAGATATCTGACAGGCTGGGCATAGAAAACTAGGKTTTTTTTCAACCAGAAGGGTTTGGCCCTCCAAATTGTTGCAAGACATTTGGCATCATGCATGGAACAGTTACAACAATCATTTTTGTGCCTACAATGTGTATCCTTTTTGGAATAAAATGAAGGAATTCAGTCTGTAGCTAGGAATCATAAACAGTCTCAACAAGCAAAGTGAACACTCTGATGTAATGCTATCAAGTGTAGTGAGATCTTGTTATTTTTGAATGCAAAAGTGATATTACTTTGATAACTAGCTACCATAAACACAAGGTCTTTTCTCTAAAAGAGGTGATACTTTTTTCTTCTTGATTATTTTTCGAGCTTAATGCAAATGAGTCAAATGACCACATACGTTGATTCTGTTGGTTCCAAGCTAAGCAGGGAAACATAGCCTATATTCCAAAGCAATTATCTATTTACTGTTGTATTTTAAAGAAATAGCCTCATTCTCTCTATAGCTTGAGTAATACTGTTTGTAAGCTACAAACGAGCAAGTGTTCAATTTAAATTTCCATTGAGGAAACATGAATTGAGTGTTCTAGCGTATCAGCACTATATGCTGTCAGATTGTAAACCAGTAAAAGTTTTGGATGATTAAAGTACTGTATTCTCGTTGTGGTTTTGGGCATTTGTTTGGTTGGTTTTTTAAACAGTACACTGACTTGCTTAAAGCTGACCCATGTGTTTGTGTCAGACCATTACTTCTTCTTCTCCAGTAGGAAAGTGAGTGACCAAAGGGCACTTCTGGAAGTAAAGGGCTACTGCTGTGGAACTCGGATTTTCACACAGCAGGCCCGTAAGAGCCCGTAAAAGGAGTGACAGCATATTGTTATGCCTGTTCAAKCCATACAAGCAAGAAGAAAGGGGGGGGTCTTGGGCTGCTTTGTGGAGCGTTGTTTCAGCCACATTTGGCAATGGGAAGGTGTAGAGGTGAAGACTAAACAAATCACGATCCCCTCCTTGGACACGGCGCGTAAGCGTCTTCCACCTGTCCCGGCTGCCCGTGCTGTGTCTCACCTATAGCAAGGCGGCTGGGTTGAGCTCGTTTCCCCTTCAGTGCCAACAGACCTCAGCAGAGCGCGGTGGCCTGTACTCGGCACGTGCTAGTAATAGGAGTTTAAAGAGAGAATACCCATGAAGTCGTACTCCGGGTGGCTAGTCAGCTGGCGGGGCGAGTGCCTACCGCCTGCGTACCCATAACTCTTGCTTTTTGTTTTGCTGCCGGCCTTTGCCCCGACTGCCCTCCCCCAGGCCGCTCCAGGCCTCAGGGCACCGACAGGCCCTCTGCGTGCGGCTGCCACCGCATCCCCCCTCTCACGCCGCCGCTCTCTGCGTTAATAACCGGCTCCCGGTTCCTCGGGGCGGGTTGCAGTCACCGCCCGGCCGGCTGTCGCCCACACGCGTTTATCACTGATAGCAGCGGAACCCGCCGCCATCGGTCATCTCCGTGGGCCGCGGCCCTTTAAGAGCAGCCGCCGCCTCCTCCTCCTCCTCCTCCTTCTTCCCGGGCTTACCCGGCKGCGGCGCGGCGCGGCGCTCCGTACTTACGTCATTGAGCGGCGCTGGCGGTGTGGCCGTGGGCGCGCGGCCGTTGTGCGGCGGCGGCGGGGCCGTCCTCTCGCCATGGCCGACATGGAGGACCTCTTCGGCAGCGACGCCGACTCGGAGGCTGAGCAGAAAGGTGCGGGGGCGCCGCGCTCCCCCTTCCCTCCCCGCGGCGGCGCCCCGCAGGCGGGCCTGGCGCGGGCCGCGCCGCCCCCCCTTGCCTCGTCCCCTGCCGCAGCCCTCCGCCGCGGGGAGGGAGGGAGGGAGCAGGCCCGCGGGAGATGGAGCGAAGCGGGCGGGTGGTGCTGACCCGTAGACTGAGGGGTTAGCGTCCCTCCTCCTGGCGGCACTGCTCAGGCAGCGGGCGTTGCCCCGGGCCCCCTTTGCACACCTGCTGTCCTGGCCAAAAAGCAAAGGAGGCCGCGTTCGTGCAGCTGTCCTCCCCCTAACAGTGCCTCGGCGCAGTCAGGGTGTTCCGATTCCTTCAGCAGTGCGTGCGGTCCCGCTTACGTGCTCTGGAAGAAAGACCCTGGTCTCACCGCTGGGACTGCCTGAAAAAGCAGTTTGTAGTGACTGTTTTCCGTCACCGCTGCCATGGAAAACTCATGGTCGGAACCARAAGCAAAGCGTACTTCCGAATTTGATAACGTTTAATCATATGCTTGCTTAGAGCTGTTTGGATTTGAGATGGTGAAGACAAGGCGTGTTCCCTGTTTGCCCCTTGTTATCTGGAAAAGTTTTAGCTGTCATCAGCATCTAAAGAAAAATGATGGAACACCTCCCGATTTGAGTCATTTGTATATTTTTAAGATGCTTGTCTCAATTTCTGTAAATTTTTTTTTAAGGCAGGTGTTCCTGTTTTTTTTTCCTGCTTGAAACTGCATTCAACAACCTCAGCATTCAAGAGTAGCTCCATTCTAACAAACATGTGAGGGTACATAAGACAGCTAACTTGGATTAAAGAAATGATGACAGTTTTAGATTTGTAGGATCTCATAAGCCATATGTATGTATTTCCTTATTTTAAACCCTCACTATTTCAAATTTTATTTTCTTTACTTTTGTATAATTGCTTATTCTTTCTGCAACTTTAGAATCTTAGACAATAGCTTGTRGTTTGAAACTTTATGTGGCATCCATCATTTTTCGTTGTGTCTTTCATTGGCTGTGCCTTTATTAGTAGACATTTTATTGTTCTAGGTAACTTTTATAGTTTTTTCTTACAGTTCTCTGTAAGTTCTCTCTCTGGGTTTTGGGGTTTTTTTTTAATTTTTTTTTTTTTTTTAAAGCAATGCCCATCATCTTATGTGCATCCTTGTACGGACATTTTAACTCTTGAAAGGGTGACGTTTGTTTTGCAGATTCCGATTCTGGATCTGAATCTGATTCCGATCAGGAGAATGCTGGCTCTGGTAGTAATGCTTCTGGAAGCGACAGTGACCAGGATGATGACAGGGAGGCAATAAAACCTAGTAATAAGGAGTTATTTGGAGACGATAGTGAGGATGAAGGGGCATCCCATCACACGGGGAGCGACAACCACTCTGAACGATCCTACAATCGATCTGAAGCTTCGGGACATTCTGAGCACGAAGATAATGATCAGTCAGACGTGGACCAGCACAGTGTTTCAGAAGCTGCTCATGATGACGAGGAGGATGATCACGGGCATGGGTCAGATGAAGGCAGTCATCATTCGGAGGGAGATGGTTCTGAAAAAGCACATTCAGAGGACGAGAAGTGGGGCAAGGAGGACAAAAGCGATCAGTCAGACGATGAGGAGAGACAGCAGAACTCTGATGATGAGGAGAGACAGCAGAACTCTGACGATGAGGAGAAAGTGCAGAACTCTGATGAAGATGAAAGGCCGCAGATGTCTGATGATGAGGAAAGACTCCAGAACTCAGACGAGGAGAAAATGCAGAACTCCGATGATGAGGAGAGGCCACAGGTCTCAGATGAGGAGAAGATGCAGAACTCGGATGATGATGAAAGGGCCCAGCATTCTGACGAGGAGAAGATGCAGAACTCTGACGATGATGAAAGGGCCCAGCACTCTGATGAGGAAGACCAAGAGCATAAATCTGGTAGGACGGAATACAGTGGTAATGATTTGCTTCTGGTTTGATCTCTCTTTATTGTTTCATTTATATTGGCCTGAAAAGATTCAGACTTCAATTTAAAGGCATTAATCACGTAGCTTTCAACTATAGTCATCTTTGTAATGTTTTTTTATGCAGCACTTTTAAATTCCTTTTCATTTGATACAACTTACTAATACAAAAGAATTTTAAAATATGTGGAACAAAATTTTGAATTTGCTGAGAATAATTATGCTCCTTAGTAGAGTCTGCAAGGGGCAGTGATAGCGAAGATGAAGTTCTGCGAATGAAGCGAAAGAAACCAATTGCATCAGATTCAGAAGTGGACAGTGATACAGAAGGACAGAAAGGTAAATGTTGGTGTTGTTTTGTGGGTTTTTGGTTCATTTAATCCTCATCTTAAGCACGCCATTCATGTGCTACAGAACCTGATAAAATTGATAGCACTTGCTATGTGGTGTAACTATAGCGCCATGGAAATAACAAAACAGCACAGCAAGAATTCTGTGTGGGGAAGTACATGCTGTATTTCTGCTGATAATCTCTAGTTACCTGTATCAGTTTTTCAGTTTTCTTCATGAGAGACAGAGCTTTTGCAAATGTTGTTTCACACATTTTTACTGAAAGATGTTAAGAAATGGTGCCTATAATCAGAGCAGCTCAGAGAAGCTATACTGGTTTTTGTGATGTTTAGCTGGCTGAGAAAGAGGTATTGATTCTTCTGAGAAGTAAAACCTCCAAAATGCGTAATGAAGTTGCTGTTTACATATATTTAAGTTGTTTACTTGAGTAAAGGATGATCTTATACTCTTGATTCTTCTGTTGCCATTTTTCAGCTAGATTCTCCTATTTGATAGAGCCTTTCCAGGAAAACATATCTTGAATCTCTAGCTTAAAAATACAAGGGAAAACTGTTGTTCAGGATAAGAGAATAATATGTACTTTATAAACGTTCGCAATTTTCAACCTTTGTAGGTAATTTTAAGTGGTAATAAAAGTGAAGGATGTGTTAATCTTTTTTTCTGTGAGTGTGCTTGCATGTAGGGGGCTGTGCGTGCTCTTATATGTATTTTAAAATAGTAATTTTTCTGCTCAAGAGCATGCAGATGTCATGGATCTATTCGGAGGTGCAGATGACATTTCCTCAGGGAGTGATGGAGAAGACAAGCCACCAACTCCAGGACAGCCCATTGTGAGTAGACTTGACTTTTGAAGTAATTAACATGCCGTTCCACTCTGAAATGCAGAACACTGATTGAGTTTGATAATATTTTAGTGAAAAAAAGACTAACGGCATTAAGTAAGCATTACAGATAATTTTGCCCTAGCTAAAAGAATTATTAAAGTTTTATACATAGGAATATCAGATGGATTCCTTTATCTGCCTTCCTCCATCCCTGCTCCATTTTTTTGTACTTGAAAGAAATATACTGAGTAGTTTTGATTGTCATCAAATAAAGTACAAAGTCATAGCTGTCTTTGGTACCTTAGTACAGCTATTTGACAAATATTTTCATTTTGGGTCTTGATGATAATACATAAAAATATTTTTTTATCTGGGAGAAGTTGTTCCCCATTTACTCTTCAGTGCTTAGCTGAAAACTGTATGTCAGCTCCTTTGCTGTCTCCTTACTGTCTTTGGTCTCTTGAGTTTGCACTGGTGTTTGTAATCACTTTAAGTGGCATATGAAAATGCTGGATTGGATTGCTTTCACTGAAAATGTGCAAGCTCTTTTACGCAAAGCTTCCTGATCTCTCTCTCTCTGCATATGGATGACTTTTCTTCAAGCAAAATGTGAGTGCTTATTAGAGCAACAGTAGCCAGATAGACTTTTTTCACTTATGCTCCTATTTGCCTTTTTTTCATTAGGATGAGAATGGACTGAGTCAAGAACAGCAGGAAGAAGAGCCTATTCCAGAGACTAGAATAGAGGTAGAAATACCAAAAGTAAACACAGACTTGGGTAATGATTTGTATTTTGTGAAGCTGCCCAACTTCCTTAGCGTGGAGCCCAGGTAATTGCACATTAAATACATGATTGATAAAGTTTTTTAGTGTTTCCCTATATTGCTTTTGTTTTAGTAATACAATTAAATATGTTGGCCATATTTAAAATGGTTGACATTAAGTTCCACACTTTTGGTTGTGATCGATCAATAGTAATATCTATTGTTGTTATCTAACCAAGTGCTGAGTAGTTTTCTTATGAGCTTGCGTTTCAGCTTGATGGAGTAACTTTTTGTCTTTAAAAAACGAACAAAAATATGATTTAATTGAAAGCACATGCTATCAGTTGAATTTTAAACATCAGTTCAGGCTCTCAGAGATGTGAAAGCCAAATGCACAGGACCTTTATGCACTTTGGAGTGATAAAAACATCATTTTGAATTTTAGAATAAGCCCTTTTTTATTCGTGTGTGCTAAATGTACTGTTTAACTATGAAGAGGCTGATTACTCATTTTCGTATTTACCTAACCCAAGCTAAAGAAATTTTCTGGAATTCATAAGGAGAAACAAAATAAATTATTAAGAGTTGTTTGTGATGTTAGGTTTGGCCCTAAAGCTCACCTTCAGCACTTCTAGTAAATTGCTGTTAAATGCGTCTCTTCAAGTGTTTTGTTAAGCAACTTTTTTGCATCGTTTAATAGGTGTCTTGTTAGCTGGCGGTATAGCATTGTTTCTGTTATATATTAGTTAAATCATTCTTCCTTTCATGCTATAGACTGTTTCAGGAGAGAACTGTTAAGAATCCGGTTAGTGGCTGTAATCAGTGAGAGAAGTCCTGAGGATCTTTGGGGGTCAGACAGGACTGAAAATAGAATTGTACAGTAGCAGAGTCTGTTTATCACTTCTTTCCCTTGCAGCAGCCTGGAAACTATTAGGAAGGAGGCTAGGGAATGGCCTTCCCCCGCTCACTCCCACCCCAGTTGTCAGTTTTTTTGAAGGAAGTGAGGAAAACCAATCTCATCTTCCTTTCCCTTTGGTTGGTTTTGAGATTCAAATAAAAAAATGACAAAGATTGTGCTCTTAGAAAATCCCTAATTCACCACGTTTATAAGATGATAATTTTTCTTTTTATTTTCTCTGTATAATATTGTATATATTTTGTTCCAGACTTAACCCTGACCTCATCATCCTGATACTAAGGAAACAGTATTTTCTGAGGCAGACTTGCTTTCTTTAGCTAGAGCCATTTAGAGGGTCTGAATGTTAAAGTGGCTGTAATTGGTGGTAGTGAAGACACTTGGGTAGGCCTCCCGTGGTGTAGAATCAATGCAGTAAAGTACATTACTGCAGAAAGGGCTGCCTCACAGCTGCAGTGCCTACTGTTGTGTGCAGTGCATAATTTAAACCTTTCAAGCACCTGTTATTTTGCACAACTCTAGAATAATCTGGATTAATTTTTAGAAGAATAAAGACTGTATTATATAATTTATTGCAGACCTTTTGATCCCCAGTATTATGAAGATGAATTTGAAGATGAAGAGATGCTTGATGAAGAGGGTAGAACTAGGTTAAAACTCAAGGTATAATGTTGATCTTCCTTTTCTCTTCTACACTCATCTTGCCACATTTCTTCGAAGTCTGTTTCAGGTATTTCAGAACGGTGTTTTGAGTTATGGTTCGGATTATGAAAATGTGGAGCAGTTCAGCACTGAGAAAAGTTGATCCATTTTAGTAATAAATTAAAAAAAAGCTTGACAGCTGCATTTCACCTGTAAAAGCGATACCTTTCACTTTCATTTCTTTGCATCATGCAGCAAATTATCTAGCCTTTCTAACTGTAATTCCTGACCTGTATAGAGTATATTTTACCACAGTATTCCTTACTATAAGTTAGAAAAAGTGTTTTGGTTTTTTTTCCCCACAGGTAGAAAACACAATACGATGGCGGATGCGACGAGATGAGGAAGGGAATGAGATCAGAGAAAGTAATGCACGGATAGTCAAATGGTCGGATGGAAGGTTAGTTTGGACTTTTTGCTATTGAAGGAATACAGTTGTTCTTACAGTGAAATGCCATGGTGTGCAAAATCGGAAGGTCAACAAACTTTGATGTCAGTTCTGCACAGTAGAAATTATTTTAGTCTCAGTGCTTTGAAAATTTTATGCTCTGCTTAGTTTGGATTGAAATATAATTATTTGCTATATATAAAAAGGAAACATGAAGGCTTTCTCCCTCTATAAATGAGGCAAAAAATAGACTGTACTGGCTTTATCAAGTAACTGATACATGAATCTCTTTTAAGCATGTCTCTCCACTTGGGCAATGAGGTCTTTGATGTGTACAAGGCACCACTACAGGGAGATCACAATCATTTGTTTATCAGACAAGGGACAGGTCTACAAGGACAGGCTGTTTTCAAGACAAAGTTAACCTTCAGGTAAACATGCTATTCTATATCAAATGTTGATACTACTTTTGCAGTTAAGTGTTGTAACTAGTATATAAAAATCAGAGATACCAGTTCGTAAACCTTCAGAGCTTAACTGTTTAATAAGAATGTGCTGTTTTCCAAAGTCAGTATTTCGATAAGATTTTGCCTAAATTAGGTGTCCCAGTTTGAAAGGGACTATGCTGTTCACTGCRATATGTAGGCTACATGTATTTTTTTTATATATATGTTTTAATTTGCATTTTTAAGTGCAAGTCCTCATCTGAATCAGAAAGAATATTAATATTCCCTGAAATTAACCTTTCTTCTGATGCACAATTGCTATCAAGATGATGATTATATCTTGGGATATTGATGTGAAATGTGAGGATGATTATTTAGGGTGGTAATGGACTGCCTGGCCTTACCGTTGTCCTTTAAAAATTGATACATTCCTTTAAGAATTATTTAACCCATAGCAATTTCTTAACAGGCCACACTCTACGGACAGTGCCACTCACAGGAAGATGACTCTGTCTCTGGCAGATAGATGTTCAAAGACCCAGAAAATTCGTATTTTGCCAATGGCAGGTCGCGATCCAGAGTCTCAGCGCACAGAAATGATTAAGGTATTGTGGCATGGAACTCTCTTATCTGCTGGTTTAATCTAAAAAATCACAACTGTAATATAGCTGAACATTTATGAATTTTATGACTTTATGAAAAACAGAGTGTATTTTGGAGTTACAGACAAGAGTTGTTAGCCATGGGTGCAGTTTGCTTAACCTTACAGATTACAAAAAAATCAGAGTATGTACAATCTTTACACAGCTGTGAAATTATTTCAGAAGCTATAGCAGAATACAAGGTGCTCTTCAGTACTTTTTTTTCTTTCCCCCCTCAATCTTTATATATTGTTTCTTTCTTTGGACAGAAAGAAGAGGAGCGATTAAGAGCTTCCATTCGTAGAGAATCTCAGCAGCGAAGAATGCGGGAGAAGCAGCATCAGCGTGGTCTGAGTGCAAATTATTTAGAACCTGATCGCTATGATGAAGAGGATGAGGGAGATGATGCAATCAGTCTAGCAGCTATCAAAAACAGATACAAAGGTGGCATCAGAGGTAATAATAAACCTTACCAGCACATAAGTAGGGCCTGTGTAATTCAGATGGATTAATTTTACAGGAGAGTCCTGGTAAGATTGTATTTTGCCAGTTCATTTAATACATGAGGAGACATGAATTCAGTTCGTATAGTTTATTTTGTTTACTGTGGGGTTAGATTCTGCCAGCTTTTTGTGGGACTAAATTTAAAAGAATTATTTTTAATATTCTCTCTTTGTCACCGATTTCAGATAAAGATAAATATTTGTCTTTTTCATTTTTCTCTATAGAGGAACGTGCTAGAATCTACTCTTCTGACAGTGATGAGGGCTCAGATGAAGATAAAACACAAAGACTACTCAAGGCAAAGAAACTTACTAGTGATGAGGTAAGAAAAGGATTTTGTTCTTAAGCTACTCATTTTCAGTCAGGAACATTTCCTGCACTAAATCTAGTTTTTAAAGCTGAGACTTTCGTAGTTTCATTTATGCTGTGATGAGTGTATTATTTGACTTGGCATGCTTTCCATGGTAATTAATCACCAATTTCTTGTACACTGCATTAGTTCATAGACCTGAGTGATTCCCAAAGGAGGTCACTATTGTTACTGCTGACTTAAAGACGGAGAAATTTATGCAGAGTTATTTAAAATGACTTTACCAAAATTATGCAAGGAGTAAGAAGACTTAATATCGGAATCCTAGTGCAGTGGTTGTCTCCTAAGCTACCTGGTCCTCTCCTGTTTATTATGGAAATAGCGGAAGCATTTTCACATAGTATTTCTGCTCTTTTTAAATAGAAGAGTTAAAAAACTGAGCTAAAAAGAGTTAATGTCTGTTGCTAAATAGACACTATCCATCAGCCAAGTATCATCTTAAACATGAGGCCATGATCAGGTTAACTGTTAGCTACAGCAGTAGTGCCATTTCCTCTTCTAAAATTGTGTTTTATTGGTTTGTAATTTATCACTGCTGGGTATAAGCAAATGAATCTTTGTGTGTGTCACGTCTTGAGGTTTAGCTCATTTCAAGTAATGTCACTTCCTCTGATACAGCRCTGCAGCGTAACACTTTTCAAAATTGATAGATACCGTTTCTGAGATTAAAACTTAACTATTTTCATCCAGTGGTAGAAGTGGAACCAGTCTTATATCAGCTATACCTGTGTAGCCTATTTTCCTGACCCTCGCTCCTCATTGTAAAATGCTTCTGTGGCAAAGAGCCATAGGACATTTACTGTGTACCTTGGGAAACTGAAAGAAGAGGGAATTTTGGAATTCATGACAAACGGCAATTGATGCTGGCTCCCTGGCTTCCCACTGCCCTGTTCAAGAGGGAATTGGGTTGGGTCAGGTGTTTGGCCTACTTGGTTTTAGTAGCCCATTAGTTTGCTTTTAGACATCACCAGTTCTGTATTACTGTAATCTTGCTGTTGATCAATACAGTGCAGCCCTGAGTTGCAGCTGTGCTTGCATTTCTCTCAAGCCAAGCATGGCTTAGGAGTGGTAGTCTGGACACACCTGAGCTCTGCCGATAGTCACCTTCACTTATGTGGCAGAATAATAAATACAAACTAACTTAGCTTCATAGGTTCTTACTACTACCTTGTAGGTTAGAGAGATGTTTTTACACTGGCGTGCTAGTTTGATTAATCTTCCTGTCCTGTTTTACTGTAAATTATATTTTATTTAAATGTTTATGCATAGAATATCATGCAGAAGTTTAAAAAAAAGAAGTTTGAGTAGGTCAGTGTAAGGTAATGGAATATTTTTTAATGCTTTATATCACCATTTCCTTTAAGAGATTATTTTCAAATGTTTAAATTATTTTAACTATTGCCCTAAGATTTCTTTCGGTTGATTTCCTACAGTCATATCTAGTGTGCTACTCTAATAGCTGCTGAAGTGGCTAGAACCTTATTCTTGAATATTAGAGGCTTCCATAATAAAACATCCTTTTCTTCTTAGAAGAGTGATTTTGCAGCGTAGCTTGCTGCGTCCTTCTAGTGAATGAATGCATGTCAGACTTCTGTAATCGCAGCTGCTGAAATTCCAAAGTTGTGTTTAAATGACCAATATAGTTTTCAGTATGACACATACCTCTATAATGTAAGAAATCTTAATTTTTGAAGGAGTAAGTTTGCTCTCATTTGCATTTCTATACTGTGCTTCCTGTAAACTTCTCGGGAGGCATGACTTCTTTCCCAGCCTGTTGGATGTTTGCTACGTTCTGAAGGCATGTTCTTGCTGCTGTGACACTACTCCTCTTATACTGTCAGCTGAGTATTTGCACTAATAGGCATTGTAATATGAAGCAGAAGTAAAAATTACTTTTTCTTTTAGAGACATAGATTCTGGCTTTTTATTATACATTGAGGAAAATTTAATATTTCAGAAAGTATGACAGTAATCCTGGAGACAGCCATAGTGAGGCATGTAGACAAAACTGTAATTTTGTGAGCTCTGCTAGTGTTTGTTAGTAGAAATTGAATTGTTTATTTATAAGACACTACTAGTTGTTGGTTTATAATATAGCAATGTCAGGACTTTGCAATTCCAGTCTCTCAGAAGAAAAGGTCTAGTCAACAGCATTTCTCTGCTGCTTGAGGAATGATAGCCTCCATTTTAAAATTACATGACTTAAAGGTAATATWCCCATCAAGGCCACAGAGGGGTGCTACAGTATTATGAAAAAAAAGCCAGTGATGCATAACTACTTACTTTCAGTCACCACATAGGAAGTATGGTATTTGTAATATGAATCCGCATACGTGAAACACGGACTTCCTTGTACACAGATTTGCTTTTATGTGCTGTCAATCAACAACATGGCACAAATCTTTGTCCTGATAACAATTTGTTACCATTACTGAAAATGTCAATCTATTATTAGTACACTTTATCACCACATGGCTAGTAGTTTTACTTTTACTGTAATTAATGGGGATATTCTGCTAAACAGGAAGATGAATCATTTAACAATAGCCTAACTAGATTACAAGAGAATGCTTGTTCTGAGGAAGAAGTTATCATTGAGATTCCCACCCCTACTAATTTCTGTTTTCCATGCTTAAAATTCCTTCCTAACTGAGATTCTCACTGTACTAACTTAATATGTTAATATAGAATAAAATGCTTTGAACAAAAAATTACTCATTAAAGTTCTGAAACTCAATCTTTGCTGCTTCTTAAAATTCAAGTAATATATGTTGCTTTAAAAAAAAAAAAAAACAAAACACAAACACCCAAAACCAAATCCAACAAATGGAAAAAGGGATGAGGTTACTTAGACCTGAGGGTATTTTTAAAGATATTCTTCTTCTTAAACAATAATTGAGTTACCACTTGTTCTTCATGTCAAAATTGATGAGTTTTGCATTAACAACTAGTGATTTGTAGTTTGATTAAACATTTTCATAGCATTCTGATTTAAAATGTTTTTTGGAAGGATGATTTAAACTGAACTGGTGTAAATGCACATGGAATAAAAATCAACCTGTTGACTCTCTATTTAGATGCTAAAAATTGGGTATCCTGCCTAAAAAAGTCTTTATGGTATTGCTTGCAATAATTAACTCAATGATTTGAGTTCCTTTGACCAGCTTTGAAGCCTCCTAAACTATTATATTTCTTGGACTGTGAACTGTGGTGTTGATTCTCAGTGCTAGTGGTTTCTCATCAGTCTTTTTCCTTTATGCCAGAGAGTGGTTTAGTTTTKTTTTTTTTTTTTAAATGAACAAACAAACAAGATGCCTACCCACTTACTGAATCTCTTTGCTTCAGTAGCTCCAATTTAGGGCGTACAAGTGTCAATAGTCTGACAACTTAGCAAAGCTACACAGGCTGCCTGAAGGGAAAGCTTCTGCATGTTGAAAAATTCACTACATATTCTAGGAATTACCCATGCTTGTAAGAGTTGCTGAGAATGATATTGCACATGCCATAAATCCAGATTATGACATAAATTACTTCCATGCCATAGTTCAGTTTGAAGCAGATATGGGTTGCATGTCCATTGAGGTAAATGGAGCTGCAGCTGTATTATGGACCCTCTCAGGTTGGGGTTTGAGACTGGTAGTAATGTTGACTGAACTTAAAGTACTGATCCATAAGCAGTCCTGCATCACAGTAGCACAAAATGGAAAAACTAGAACTAATAATTTTGCTATTCTTACAAGAAAGACTTTGAGGTCTTTTTGTTGTTCTTCTGAGTTTTTTATTTTAGCTTGAAGTATGTTGGTTTATTTTTGTCCTTTTTTGCCTTTAGGAAGGTGAACCTTCTGGAAAGCGAAAAGCAGAGGATGATGACAAAGCAAGTAAGAAGCATAAGAAATATGTGATCAGCGATGAAGAGGAAGAAGATGACGATTAATATAAAGGAAGCACAAAAGTTGATTTTTCTTTTTTTTATATATATATTTATATATATATTGTACAGTTCTCTTACAGCAAAGATGTAAGTAACCATAATGGGGTTATTTTGATAAAGGAAAATTCCATTGAAGTCTGTGTTTCTGGTGTGAATAAAGTTTTTTGACTTCCTTTTTATTTTTTACGATTTTTCTCTTATTGTAGCAACTGTTGCACCAGGGATCATCACAGTGCTGTTTTTTATCTTCCACAGTACATTTCAGTTTTGAGAACTGTAGTAACTGGTTATCCAAGTGAATTAATCAGTGATTTTTACTGAGTTCATTAGGAGAAACCATTCTAATCTTTACAGAATGCTTAAATGATAAGTTTGCCTGACAAGGGTGTGGTAATTTAGTTTACCATTTGCATGGAAGGGTTGGAAGAATGTATGAGTGGTACAGTACAATTCTGTTTTTTTTCCTAGATATTCCTTATTTCCTGTTGACTGTGGACATATACCAGCAGAGTAATTTTGATGACTGAAAATATTTCTTATCATGTTTGAATAAACTGTGAAGTTCCTGCCATTAGAATAGTTAACTGATCACATAAGACGTTTATTTCTCATGCATTGAAGCCCAGAATGAAAATCCACATCTTGCCTGAGCATTAATAATAACAATAATAATAATTGGCACATGCTAGTGATGTAAATGTCAGAGTAAAAGCACTTATTTAAACAAAAGTAAGAAATTTCTGCAAGCAGAGATGAAAGTCTCCTTTAAAAGGTGAAGTGAACCACGATGCAAAAGTATATCTTAACAGTAGTGTCTCATATAATCCTTATGGTGCTATTTCCTATTGTTCCTGGTTGGTTTTATAAATAGGTTTGTTTAGCTGGGAAGTCACTGGAGGAGAATGTTCTGGACAGAATCATTGCTGCCTTTACACTATTTCTAAACACCTTATTTGATGATGCAATACCAGTTGTAAAGTGGGGAAAGGCTACAAGAAATATCTGAACTTTTCCACACTTTCTTTCCAAGATGAAATATACAATATGTAGTTTCTCTCCTTGGTGAGAGAGCATTCAGATGTTATCTGTGTTGCTTTTTTAACTGACTTTTCACACAGTCCTACAGAGTTTGGATGCGACTTGAAAGAGGTGACGGGAAGAAAACAGAACTAGCTTAATGCCTCTTTAAACAAAACCATTGACTGATGCTGTGAAAAGTTTCTTCTGTGGATTTTTGTTACGTCAGATGAAATGAAGTAGCCGATAGCTACGCAAGAAGGCCTGTTACCCATCTCTCCCCTGCCCAGCTGAATTCTGCTTTTTTATAAAACAGTAGAAGGGTGCAAGTGCCTCACAGTGAGCATTTTGCTCTCGTGACATTCCCTGGTTCTTTGAGATACAGCTTTCAAGCTGGACGTCGTGTTTTTGTCACCTTTAATTAGACTAGTAGTTTATCAAAGTACTTTACCTCCATTTCTCCTGCCTGGAAGGTACGGGAAGCGTTCTAGCTGCAGTGGCACAGAGCTCTGCATGTGTTAATATATTCTGCTGAGCAGCTGACTGCAGTGTAGACATTTGCAAGTATGAAAACAAAGTGAAAAATTTCAACTCAGAAGTCTGAGTGCCTGAGAAACTGTTCTTTTTTTCTATAATTAAATTGTTATCTAAGAGTATCTGTGTCTCTTTAATGTGCAGATAAAACCTTTCTCCATCTGCTGGAATTTTGACCCTGTAATCCTCTTAGTTTAGACCTCTGTCGGGAGACTGGTTCCTTACATGAGGTTACCTGCTTGTCATTTGTAACCTTCTCAGGAAGAAGCCAGCTGTATAGGAAGGGACGCATTCTATATGGATGTAATGTGCTATACCTTACATAAAAGCCTCCCAGATACCTCTTAAACAACAAATTTGGTGTACGGAAGCACACCACCATTTCACTGGTGATGTGTTTGCTTTTATGTCAGTTTAATTAAAATGTTGGCTATTTTTATTTTTACTACACTCCTAAGAGTGAAAATGTTTTAATCACTTTCATAAGTTTGATGCTGACTAAGCCTTTACTAAGTAAGTGGTCCACTTTAGCTTCCAAAAATGAGGCTTTTTGTGGATTACAAAGATGAAAAGAAGTAATTTTTACACTGTCTTCTTTTGTAAATTGCTCTTTTAAAGTCTTATTTAAATGTGGAATTTTACAAAGTGTTTTCTCATCTTAAATTGGTTTAACAATCGTCTTGTAATTAAAGTCACTTGAATGAACTTAAGTCTTATCCACAGTATTTTTTTAGTTGTGAGTCCAATGTATAGTTTTATTTAACTCAAAGACAGTTTTTACTATCCCTTTTCCCAGCCTTCAAGTATGAGAGAATTACTTGGAATTGTTTCATTTTACCCGAATTAAAAATACTAAGCCAAAGGAAAGAGACTGTAGATTGAACTGTGTTTACTCTTGTACTGACTGGTCAGAATACTTCTTCCAGAAAGGGCATGATTTGAACAACTTCCAGAAAAGAATGATTTCTTGGAAGAGCTGATACTAAGCTGTGCGAGTACTGGATTTTCTGGCTAGTGGCAGGATATAGGATAAATTCTCTTGAAACAGTCACTGAAAGCTGTTCTTGGCTATATAGTTTTGTTGTTTCAAGTATATCCTTCAACTGTATCCTGGTTTCCAGTTGCTGATCTGGAGTTTTCTTTCTATTACCTGGTAGCATTTTCCACCAGCCATTTTTCTCCATCCTAGCCATGCAGCTTGGTATGGTTTTCGTGTTGCAGCACACCTGATGGATCGGGGAGTGCCCACCGAAAGGAGCAGCTGCCCATGCAGTCCTTTGCTCTTCCTAGCAGCAGGTTTGGCGATATCTAGCCCAGCTCAGTGAGTCAACTTGCTAAACTGTCAAGAAATTTCTTTTCTGCTGAGTTCTTGTGTTTTCTGCCAGGCATGCCTGCAGAACTGCCTTATTGGCCATGTGAGCATCAGAGCCAGCTCAGTAAGTTGGTGTGGTCATGACCTGGGGGGACGTCAGGGAAGGGCGATCTCTTTGGCAGAGGTAAACATTGACTTGGCTTTCTTTTGAAAACTTTCCCTGACCATACAGAAAGAAGTGAATAGTTTTCTACTGGTGTAGCTGCCTGAACTGGCACATCGAAAAGTCAGCTGTGCCTTGAGGTGGTGCAAGGGGAAGCAGAGGTGGAGCAGGACGGATCCTGTATATGGCAGCAAGTTTTAGCTCAGCTCTGATAGGAAGCTGCAACCTGAGGAGTGTGTTAAACATGAGATGGTGACTTTCCTATGAAGTCATGGGTATTTATTTCTCAGCYAGTAGGCACGGGGGTCCTCGGTGTCAGCCAAGCATTCTAGTAGAGTGCTTTTGTTTTATGGCGTTAGACTGCTAATCAAGCTCGCTGGGCGTTGTTGAATGCAGAGAGATTGTTACATGGGAATGACTGAAAGATGATTTGTTTCTGATAAATGTTCTTCTAATTTTTGCTGTAAGAGGTATAATGTCTTACACTTGTGAAACTTAGGTAGGCTATTCTAACGCTCAGGAACTTGCCTCTGGCTTGACTTGGAAGTGCTTCTTGGAGAGCAATGTGACTAATACCTACTGTTGCCTAGTGATGCCCTTTGACTTGAGCTCGGGTTTTTTAATACTTGTCTGGACGTGAAAGACTTACAGAAAAGCTGCAAACTAGTATTGATTACTAGCTTGTATCTTTAATTGCTTTAAAACTCCTGGGCATTCTGAGGAATTATATAAGCTAAGTAGTTGAGAAAATAACATAAAATTAAGTAAATCTATGCTGAAATGATTCTCTGACACGAAGCCTTTTTATTAAAAAAAAAAAAAAAAATGCTTTGACAAGACTTTCGGTTTCTTGAGGTTTTTGGTGGTTGTTCTTAAAGGGTATTTTTATGCTTTAAAAGCCTATGAATCTTAGTTTACTGGGCTGATATTTGGAAAAAATCAGTTATTAAAGTGGAAGCTTAACTTCAGAAAGTGGTTTTTGTTTTGGTCTGGGTTTTTTTTCCATTAAGGCTTAGTCTTGAAGAAATGAGAGGTGGTAGAGCCAGTTTACCAACAACTGTAACTTCATATCTCTGGGTTATGTCGAAATTTTCTGGGAAGCAGCAGCATTCATGCAGTTATTGTTAGTCATGGAATCATATCCATGTTGTATTCTTTATTTATTGTAAATTAAAGATAAATAAAATCTTACAAAACAGTGGAAGTATTAACTAACATACCCTCTTCTTTATATCCTATGACACTGTATACTCATTTTATATTGTTTCATGCTTTTCCTGTTCTTTGCAAGATGCCTCACTTCAGAATATAACTGTGGAAGTGAGGTGCTAATCTTAGCCTGGTAATTTGGCAGTTTTCTGAGTGKTTTTTTTCATCGACTGTAAAGATGTATGATAAACATTCTGTACAGGACAGGTTCTTACAATAAGAATCATTATTGATCTTACGATAAATCCATTTTTGGAAAATTTACATGGATACTGAAGGAGCACTCTCATTTTCAATATGTAAAGGAAATAAACATTAGGGTTTTGGTAACAGCAGTACCAGCCCTTCCATTCAGGCATTCAGTACACTTGTATTTAGTGTTCATGTGCTTGGCTGGGAGAGGTGTAATTTTGAGCTCTAGAATCCTGCTACAGCTGTTGGTCCAGCGTTGGTTCTGATTGTATTTACTGCCAGCAGCTTTGAGGTTTGTTTACTGGTATAGAATAAGGTAACTGTATTAAAACTCTGTGAGCTTGCTATCTCCCAGTCTTAGTTTTCAGCTTAAAATAAACTGCTACTTGGACTATACTATACTTGTGAAGGGAGGAGTATATCCCAGAGAAGATAAGGAAGGATCAAGCCGAAGTGTTGTGGCTAAAACATGGTTGGTTGGTTGGTTGGTTTCTTTTCTTGTTTTTCCCTCTCAAAAGTAACTGGAAAAAGCGCAAATGCCAAAATCACAGTTGTGCAATTTAAAATTGACCCTGGGCAGCTTGCACATTTCCACATTCACACCTGATAATGTTAGGGGGGTTTCTCCTTTCTTGCAAGCAAGTTAATCTGTGTTGATTTAAGGGAAACTGTTACTCTGAAAGGTATCTTTCTTCAAGTAAAGATAGATCTTTCACATTTTTTCTTAGAGGCTACCTCATTTTATATTAACATTAATGCAACTTGAGTTACTACCCCTTTTCCATAACTGCCTTGCTACACTAGGTATGTCAGATCAGTAATTTGTCTTTTGGATTGAATTTTCTGTGTTGTGTCTCAGTACAGGTTTTTCTGGTGATTAGGAAAGGAAATGAGAATATTCTTCTTTTGGAAAAAATGCAAAATACCTACTGTCATTTTGAGAAGCATTGGTGATCATTTACAGGTTCATGCCTGATGATGAAACAAGAGGCTTAAATAACGAGGACAGAAATAGTGGAGTGTTAGCTTACTGACTAAAAATGTTTGTTATTCTTCCCAACAGTTCTGTGAATTGCCTTGGGATGTAGATGGTGTTCCTCTCTTCTTCTTGGAACGTACACCAGTGCTTTATTGAACATAGACAGTCTTAGTCTAATGTAAAAAGCTCGTGGTTTCATAGAACTGCAAATTTTGGCCCAAATATGTTTGGATTCTTAAATCAGTTTTCTGAAAATGAGCGGGACACATTCTTATGTTGGGACTAATCACATTTAGATCAACCTAGAGGGAGAACATAGGATACAGATCAAACTCTTGCAGTACCTACAGTAAAGACATGTAATGCTGTAGCAACCTCCTGTATTTTAAAAAGAGTTAAATTGATGAAGGCTAAACTTTCAAATTATAGTTTCAGGAAAGTATGTAAGTTTTGTAACAGTCCAGCTATGTATAAATGGTCTAATATACCTAAGATGTACATTGTATATGTAACAATGAATGGAAATGAATTTAGAGGGGAACAACCTTCCAGTCAGCAAGCTGACTTGACAGGCCTGTGGTTTTTAAGGAGGGTTGACACTTTCAGAAGTGTTTGGGCTTACGGTGAACGATAGCCAACCCAAGCTAAAGTATTCTAGAGATAAAATGGTCAGCTTCCAGAATAAACACACAGGATCCTTAACCCAGTGAACTATAGGCACTCAGCCTCGGATGTGAAAGGTGTCTTAAGGAAAAAATCTGTCTATTCATCTAATGAGGGCGTATAAAGCCTGTTATAGTCCCTGGTGAGTTTTTATGGTAGGTTGATAAAAGATTCAAGAAATGTGTTGTACAGTGAAAACTCAGCCTTGACCTGTCACTGTGTGACTAGGCATTGCTATAAAAACAAAAGATTTATTTGTTTCAGGTAAGAGGGGGATCAGGTTCCCTGAGAAAATAAGTTTTCTTTTTCTTAAGTAGGATGTGCAAATAAAGCATGCTTGGGGAGGAAAAGATAGACAAGTACCTTCGGTAGAAAAATACAGGAATTTGTTACTAGCTGTTCTCTTCTCTAAAGTTATCAAGACAAACTGGTCTTCATTTCAGCACCCAATGAAGTGTGCAGTTACAGGACGTGCCTGGTCACTGTCAGTATTGATTTCAGGTCTGTACTGAAACTTTTCCGAGGATTTACATAATGAGCCAGCAAGCAGCAATACAGCTGCCATATGGGCAGGTTTTGAATAGGGTCCATCAGAGCCCACAGCAAGGAATGCAGCATTATACAGGTAGCGAGTTCTGGCACCCAGTCAATGTCTATGAGCGTGTTTAACCTTCAGTTTAGGAAAGAGAAGTCCTGCTGAGCACAGCACCCTTAAAACATTGCTATCCAACTGAGTCAGAGTATTCCAATATGGGATTATATCTTCAGCTAAACTCAAGAGCACTTTCTTCTCTTGCAGTCATGCTTAGTCATGGATAGTGGGATATACATAGAGAATATATTTTTATCTTGACAGCCAACTGACTTGATCTGGCTGCTCTTACTCTATGGACATGTTGGATAGGATGTTGCTGTAAATAAAAAACTTTGATGGGTATTAAAATACCCATGTCTGAGTTTAAATATACTTAATTGCAATGGGATGAAAAACTTACAGGGTAGGGGAATGAATATTCAAGGATAGCAGAAGTTGTCCTATATCAGCTGAATGAGATCCAGAGTTTGCTGCAGCTCTAACTGCCCCTGTTCTTATCACAGAAGTAACATCTGTGCATCTATTTAGGTTATTTATGGTGCTTGTCTGGTTGATAATGAGGTTTGTGTCTGCTGTAACCTTTTAGATAATGTTTTCCCAGGATCTCCACTGGCAGTGGTTTTCTGCTTTTGGATAGTGTGGGGCAGAAAGCTCCTTCAGAAGGGTCCCTTCCTGCCCTTCAGGTGATGTCTGTGGTTTGATGCTGCAAACAGCCTGCTCGGTCCACTGCGCAGTATTTTCCTGTGATCTAAGCGGACTGCGTTTTCTTTTGGAAGCAGTTCATTCACAATTGCCTTGGGTGGAGGCTTTTCTGTTGTGTGCTGCTATTTTCATCATAGTGGCAGAGCACAAAGAATTAAGAGCAAAGACTTGGAAGTTTCATATCGAAGCTACTTGTTAAGGACCTTGTCAACAATGAGCTCTGGGAAGCTCTTCAGAACTGTTAATTGCTGTAATTGCAGGCATGGTTAGGCATATAGCTGTGTGCTGGGTTGTAAGACACTTGCATCAGTGCATCATTTTAGATTCACTATGAATTAATTGTAGATAACATCAGCATGGACTTTGTCTGCTTAAACAGCTGGCATGTTGATAGTATCTTTAAATACTTTCTTCCTTCTGAAGAAAACCTTGTTTAGAAAAGTTGATTGCTAGAGAACATGGATGGGCTTTTCTTTGCTAAGAAAGAGATGCTGTGCCCTGTTGATGCGTTCCCTTAGTTGATAGTACGTATGGCGGTGGGAGAACCGTCCTGTATCAATAAGTGAGTCAAAATTTGTATGAGGGGCAGATAAGGGGGGATCGGTGTTTTATGAGTACCATTCCCAGGTTTTTTCATATATATTCATATAGAGGAATGTATATTCTTCATGTAATTCTAATGTCTCTGGTCAAAAACTTTCTTTATATCTACAGATGAAAATGCTTTCTGAACATGATTGCAAAGTGACCACACTTAAATTCAGAACATTTCACTAATCTGTGGATATGTTACCCTTTTACAAATCCTGTTCAATCTCTCGGAACTAAATAGGATTATTCTGGCTCTCAGACTTTCTCAGACACTAAATCTGGAGTAGCTGCTGGCATGTAACAGGTAGCACCATGTATGTGGTTGTCTGTCTCAAGATTTAGTCCTTCCATAGCATGACATTACTAGATGCTGGGGAAAACTAAATCTGTGAATGCTGCCCTGCCAGTTTGAAGACTTGAGTCAGTTTGTAATTTGGCACTTTACTGGACTTCAGGGCTGCCATTTTCCTTAGTTATTTACTACCTCTGCTCCTGTGTTTTTAAATTTTAGGACAACTTTCCCTTCAGTTAGCCAGCGAAGGTTTTGAGTAAGCAGGATAATCTGAGCTTTTTCAAGTCATTTAAATGTCCTTAATACATGTTAACAATGACATTTGTTAAAGGCAATTCTGAATTTACATCATGTGAATTACATAAACGTGTAATGCATTGTGATTGCGTTATGTTCATTAGAAATACACCTCTGCATAAGTCACATAGCTGTGTAGAGCAGCGTTTTTAAATCTGCTTTCTGTCTCTGAACTTACTTGCAAGGGATCCAGACCATGTAACTAAGAAAAGCTAGTTGGTTGTGAATAGGCTTATATCGGATATGCAGAAGAGCTAATACTACTGTTAAGAATTGAGGCTGCAGATTGGAAAAGTTTGAGATCCACTGACCTGGACGCTAGGGACAGTTCATAGTTTTGTATGTAGTACTGGATATGACAGTAGTTTGCATCTGAAATACACTTGGCTGCATAGAAAGAACAATTCCCAGATAAGCTGGAAGGAAGCTTTTTTAAAGGAAGAAATTATTCTGGGGCATGTTCCATAAATTCCTTTTGAGCCTATCTTCATCCCCTTTTTTTTTTTGCCTTTCTTTCACAACGTCTTATTAAATCTCTTCAGACCTTCCTAGGCCAAACAGGTTTTTGTTGTTACACAACATCATTCAAGGTGCGCTGGCAGATCGGCTAGTATTGCCAGGGAGCTAGAAAGGAGAGCTCAAGCTTTTTAACACAGTTAAGAAAACAAGGTGTCACGTTTGAGTTGGGCATCTCTGGGAGTCGTTTCAGACAGATGCATTGCATGCTGCGGGGCTGAACTCTGAGCAAACACCCATTTTTTTCAGAAGACTGTGATTGTAAAATTTAAAAAGAATGTACAGCTTTCAAAAGTTATTAGACGTTTTAGGTAAATTGGCTTTTTGAAGGCCTTTGATCTTGAAGGGGTCCGGCTTTTAGACGTTTCTTAAATCAGGTTGTATAGGCATTTCAAAAACCTGAAAAGCTTTAAAGTTGAAGTCTGAAATAGATGGAATAGACGCAAAAAAATTCTGTTGTTTGGGAAGCAGAGAAATGTCAGAACTCTTAGCAGGTGTGTAATCTAGCAGAGGGGCTTTGCTGGATGACGCTGTGGCTGTCTGAATCTGCAGCGCTTGCAGCCACTCTGCCTGTCCATGGGAAGCCGCCTCCCCTGGGACAGAGCCGTGCAGGAGCACGCGAAGGCAAATGCACAGAAGGTGTGGGGGGAATGAAGGCACAAGTCACAGCCATTTGTAGCGTATATTATATCTTGGCCTTGTACGCAGGGGTTAGTTGCAGCTGAGTTTGAGAGGCAGAACGTTATTTCTCGCTCTTTGGAAAATGTAATTAATGAAGAGCGGGCTCACAAATAAAAAAACCCAAGCATGCCCTGTCTTTCTATAAACGCACACTAATTACTCAGAAGTACGCAAGTTGTCTGCCAGAAGGATGTGTTTTTCAGGACGTGATTCCAGATGGTTCTTTCTAAACCATAGAAATACATGTATTTTAAAACTGGTAACAAAGACGACTGTAAAATAAACTGAAAACCCCAAACTTGCATAAAAAACCCATTTAGAACACATACCAATGCAATTGAGGCTGAAAAATTATTTGGGTTCAACAACGAAAGTATGTGATGCTTCACATACATGCACACGCACGGATTCTGTGCCTCTGCACCCCAYGGATTCTGTGCCTCTGCACCCCACCGATTCGCCCAAGCCGTGCATCTCCACGTCTGCAGCGTGCTGGGGTGCGAAGCAGACGCACCCGAAGGGAGCCCTCCGCCTGTGCGGCAGGGCTGCTCCCGCCCCGCTGCCCCGTGCAGGCCTGCCACGTGCGTGTCTTCGCCTGTTAGTCATTTGTTTATCGTTCCATCTCGGTGGCTGAGCTTTCGYGGTGTGTTTCTGCTCTTGCAAGGCAGGGCTGTACTTTTCTACAGATGAAATGTTTGGCTGTTGCATAAGTTACGGTCTGTTAAGTGTTTTTCAGACAAGGTGCAATTTTATTCTGCTCCAAGGTAGTCAATTTATGGGAAGGATCCTGTGAGTGTGTGGAGGCTGTTGGGGGTTTGTGCATGAAGTCTCCCTCTGAGGCTCGGGTTGTGAGATTAGGGCCATGGTGTGGCATGGCAGGGGAAGGCCAGCTGGAGGGCCTGCTGTTAGATGGATGGGAGCATAGCTTACAAATCCTATAAAGAGTTGACGTAAATGTTTAGAAAGCAGGAAGTGTCTGCTAAGGTGTATAGAGTAGTAAATATCTAAAGCCAAACTTCTGCAGTACAAAATACTGAGCGCTTTGGTTCTTGGGTTGCTCGGCATGAAACACCAGCGGTTTTAGGTTCACAGAAAAATAGGCTTGGACATAGACCTTTGAGAGGTTATCTAGCCCACCTCCATGCTCTGAGACAGGATAACTTGATGTAAGCCTTCCTGACAGGTTTTAACCTGTAAATTCCCAGTGATGATTGTGCTGCTTAGCTGTCTCCTTTGCTGAAGGTTTTCTGAGTCTCAGCTCACCTTTTGCTACRGCTTCAGTCAGTACATTTTCTACTCTTAGTAGGCGAGGACAAGGTGCAACTTTCATAGCTACTTTTTGAGTGTTTTTCTAAACGTGGTGGTGTGTCTCGCATTCAGTTGTGGACCACCAAGCTCTTGCCAGCTCCCATTTGCTTGGCCTTCTGGATTATTCCTGCTTCTGGAAAAAAAACGTGTCCTAAGGCCTTACAACTTAAAGGTCTGTTGTCTGTCTGTCTGTGGGGAGTCCATTCTGTGAAGATGAAGCAAGGCTGCACGTTGTATGAGGTCGTTTGGAGGTGGCGGGTGAAATACCTTCGCACTTTGGTGTGACCCTTGATAATGCATTGGCAGAGCTTTGATGTGAAAAGCTTAGATTGCTGCTTTGGGCCGGCTGTAACTAGTCCATGTCGCCGTTCATCAGCGTTAGAGTTTCAGAAGGGAGCAGGGCAGATTAGGAGAGAGCAGCACACAAAATTCCTGTCTTTGGGCAGCTTTTTGGTTCTTGTGACCGGTTTCCATAGCAGGAAAATACGCAGCTTTGGTTAAACCTGTTATGTGTGACTTTGTTGTTGTGCTCTAAAATGGTTCCTGTGTTTAACAGAAATGCTGAGCAGTGTAAAATCTGCTGTTGCCAGATAGCGAGTGGGTGTTGTGCCAGTGTGTGTGTGCAGATAGGAACTGCTCCGGCAGCTGAAGGGCAGCTGGCAGCTTTCCTGCCTCGTCATGCGCGCGGGCGCGCTCTCCGCTGCCCGGTGAACTGATTCACTGCACCAAAATAATTTGCTGGTCCGGGGTGTTCTTGTGAACCCTACTGGCATCTCAGCATGATCAAGGGTAGAAAAGGAGATTGCCTTCTGCATGCAGCTGGTAGTTGGGAGTTTGTGTATCATTAGTACTGAATATGAAGGGAATTTGTATTTTGAGCTGAAGATCCCAGCATATGCTGGGATTCCTCTTGTCCAAAGCCACGCACCTTTGGGAAAACGAGTTAAGCAGTGATTTTGCTGCCAGATCTACCCAGGTGATCCCACAGATGTGTTTCCATGGAGTGTGGCGCAAGTATGGCGGCTTGCGTACCATGCATGCTCTTCCACTACCAAAAGAAGTCTCGTAATCCCAGTGCTGATCAAATTATCCTCTGTTCAACGGCAATGCCTTGTAGCAGCTTTGTCTTTCTCTTTCTGAAAATCCACCAAGTCTGTACAACAAGAGCAGTGGTTCACAGCTGCCATTTGGAGAAAGGTCGCAGCAAGGAAGGATTTAGGATTTTGTAGGAGTGAGGGATGTCCCTGGGGAATGTTTGTAGTAAAAACCTGGTAATTTCCCCCACCAGCAAATCCCAGGAGCTACTTTCTGAAGTGGAGGGATAGGTTGCATAAATTCCTTTCCTGTGTTGGATGTGGGCAGCCTGTTGCGTTAGGCCAGCTCTCTGGGCGGCCTCAGGAAGGTGGCAGGGCAGCTGTGCAGGCCGTCCGCTCGCCAGGGCACTTTCTGTGCTTCACCGCTGCATTCCCCTCCTTTGCTTTGGGTCCTCTAACTTCTCTACAGAAGTCAATACTGTTGTCTTCTTTCTGCTTGCAGCAAATTCTGAATCGAAGTGTGTATTCAGCAGTGGTTTTAATCTCTTTTTAAAAAAGTTGTCATGTTTGTTTCTGTTTTCAAGAGCAGCTAAACACCTTGTTTCTCTCCAACCTCCTTCCACTTCCCCAGCCCTCTGTTGCAGGCCGCTGAGGTGCAGAATTGCTCTGGACGCGATTTAACTGATAATAGTTAATCACTGCCTTTTGCAAAATRGCCTGCAGTGTATTTTCTTGCTCTTCTGCTGGTCTGCTCTGTTCTCTTTCATTTTGATTTATAGCTCTACATGTGGGTATGTTAATGGAAAAACCTTGAAGGGACAGATTGCGTATGCTCAGACAGCCACTTCAGGAAGAGTATGCATTTAGCTGCTTAGATTTCCATGTATGTACTGCATTATGGCTCAGCAGAGCAAGTGGGGTGTGCATTTAATTTAGTAAAGTCTTCCCTAACCTGTCACAGTGCTGCTTGTTTTCGCTAGAGCACGTGCTCTGATGGGGGCTGTTGATTCAGCAAAAATAATGATAGCCAGTAGAGTTGATCAAATGCTCCAGAAGTAGTTTATCACATAAATTATTCAGTGACTGTTGCTGTTTCTTATCACATAATGTGTTTGACCACTYGGAGGTTGGTGTGCTCCTGTGCAGAAGCTTGCTGAGGGGGCTTTTCTGCTTCACTCAGCTTTGGTGCAGGTACAAAGGCTTCCCATGCTCCTCACGGGCAGTACGGGTGGGGACGTGAGAGCTTGGAAGGTCTGGTAAAGGCTTGAAGTCCTCTTAAAACAATTCTTCCCAGTTGGAGCCCTCCAGTTAGCGAAGCCATAGAGAGCCCCCGAGAGCCGCTAACTGTGCATGTTAAAGATGTTACCGTTCATTTTTGCCCACCAGCTGGACACTGCCACAGTTGTGCCAGTAGAAGGGATCATTGAACGTGTACTGGGTGGTGACTTCAGGTAACCCGGCTGGCTGTGCCCAAAGGTGGGCTTGCACAACCTCTGGGGCTGACGGAGCCATGGAAGTGGTAGGTAACCTCCAGCAGAAGCCAGCGGGTCCACTGGTTGTTCTGGGAGTGGGAGTCTGGCCTTGTTGCAGCATAGGGTTGCACACAGCTTTGCCAGCAACAAACCAGTTTAATAAGTTCTCGTGCATTCCAGTAATTCATTCTTGCCCCCTGCCACAACAGCTGTAGAAATCAGGAAATTTAGGTTCAAAAGTGCATGGCAGGTYTTTTTGTTTGGGTGAAAAGATACTGTGTCTCATGTTTTTCTACAGAAAGTTTGCTGTCTGATGTGACACATTTGTACTTGTGTCAGGGCTTGTGGGGTTTGCTTTTTTTTCTTTTCTGGTCCAGGTAAGTTATTCACTTAATGCTTAGGTTAATTATACGAGTATAAACCTTCTATGATACTGATAAATGGATTATGTATCAAATACTGACGGTACTGTGTAAAACTGCACTTAAGAAAGACCTTTTGTTATCTTCCACCTGCAGTTGTCCCGGTCGCCTGCCCGATTTGACAGAGTCTCCCCATGGGAGCAGCCTTTTCCCTTCCCCAGGGCTGGAGTTGGCTTGGTGGGGATATGCAACATCCAAACACCTTCTGATGCTGGTGGGTGGCTTGGGTGTTGATGTTGGTAGAGGTAGGCAGTAACAGGGATGGGTATGTTGGGAGTGGCAGGGAAACCCCCAAGACTCTGGATTTTTTTTCCAGAGAAATCTCTGTTGAATTGCAGTTGAAATAGTTGGCTTATTCCTCCTCTAGTAGTTGGCTGCTGGGCAGTGCTTTTACCGCATGAACATCTATGGTAAAAATCCCAGTTTTCTTTTCAGAAGCGAAAGAGGATCAGGCCTGCAAATCTGTCTAGGATGGTAACTTGCCTGTGCACAGTCAATTTGCATTGCAGATGTGGTTTCCTCACAAGCCAGGGGCTGGAAGGCAGGCTGTTCTCCACAGGCATCCTGCAGTCCCCACACCCATCCGTGCCTGTTGTGCACCACCTTGTCCCTCAAGCACTACAGCTTCTCTGAGCAGCCTCTGCAGTATTTTAACCCAGCCTTCTCCTCGGGATGGTGAGTGGCCAAAGCAGCCGGTTAACCCCTGCTCTGCCAGCCCAGCACTGGTTCCACAGCGTTGAGATGCCTCCTAGTTGGTGTCTGGTGGAAATGTTGGTTTCTGCAGTATTTTAGATACATCCACTCTTGTATCCTTTTTGAAACGGTCATTAAGGACATGTGGGGTCCCCTTAGATCCGTGAAGAAAGGTTGTGGCGAGCAGAGAACGTGAAGCTGTGATCCTGATCGTGCTCCAGGATGCTGTCCTTGGTGTGTGGAGCTTAGGAGGCACTATTGACAGGATCACCTCCTATAATGCTGTTCCTTTCCATGGCCACCTATGTCACATGGAAGAAGAGGGGAGAGGAGGCTTCCCCTGAAGGGGTCCAGGATGTGCTGTGGTCTGAAGGCTCTGCTTCACTGCCYGGCTTGGGAGGGCTCTTGGGAGACTTGTTCAGCTGGGGACCTGTGAAGCAGCCTGCTCCTCACCTCTGTCGGTATTACTGCTGCTGCCATCGTGGTAGTTCAGTGGGAAGTTGTGGGGTGAAGGACAGGGCTGTTCTTGCAGTGGGCTGGTGTGGGTGTAGTTTCATGGTGTGGGCACTTTAGTGGCAATATTCCACACTCCACCCTTGGCTTCCCATCCTGGCTTCTGGAACTGAGTGAACCTCCCCTCATGGTGATGCAACTGCGCGTGGGACTCTGTGCTGAGCAGGTCTGCGTGCCTGTAACCACCACCCGTCACATGCCTCTTGGCTCTTGGTAGGGTGGGATTCAGCCTGCTCTTAATACATTGGCCGGTGTAGGGAGAGCAAGGGGGAACTGCAGTCTGGGAGAATATTTCATATACCAAAATGTGACTCAAGGTGTAGCTCAGTTTTCTTTAGCAACAAATCCTTTTGACAAAACAAACCAAAGCCACTTGACAAAACTATTCCTGCTCCAACGGCCTGGACTTCCCCTCATGTGGCTTTGCTGATAGACCTAATGTGGGGCCACAGTGTAAGTGGGAGTACTGAAATAATCAGAGTTCATTTAAAAAAAAAAAAAAATCCTTTTAAAAAGAGAAAATTTGTTCTTGAACTAAACTCCTTCATCTGTAAACTGTATCTGTGAACTGTATTGTCCCTCAGCATCTGATAACATTGTAAAGCAGTAGAGAGTGTTACTGGCCTTGCAAGTGTGTGTCTGAGGAATCTGTCTCCACCCTGAAACCGGGGAGAGGAGGAAAGGAGGCACTGTATTTTTGGCAAAGGCTCCTTCATGTGTTTACATTTTCTGCTGAGATGAATTGCCTGTAATGGCCAAATCTGACCGATTCAGTTCATTTGGGTTTTTGTTTTTTGTTTTTTTTTCCTCCAGCCTTGTGGTAGTTCTGCAGTGCTGCACGGCAGCAGATCTGAGGCTGTTTAAATATTGCTTTCTTTCACAGTTTATCACGATTCATCTTGATCTTTCCTCCTGCCAGTGAAGCAATGTTTAAATATCTGTCGCATGGCAAGCATTCAAGTTAATTGTTAGGGTCAATTTGTTAATAGCTGAGGAGACCATGCTAGACTACCTCAGCATCCTCAGGGCAGTGGTACTAACTATGTTGGTCCTACTACAGTTGGGAAAACCCCTCTAAAAGCCAGCTATGATACCAGTCTATCCTTGAGACTGATGAATGGCAGGTGAGCTTAGAGGAGCACCACGGTAATTCATCGGGGAGCTGATGCCCTGCTTCCTCAGGTAGATGTTTTGGAGCTGCTGTTGAACTTTCCCCCTTTGCAATGCAGTCTTGTCCCACCCTGCAGTGCCAGGTCTCCCTCTCCGAAGGCAGCAGCGTGTGTGGAGTGAGGGCAATAGTCACAGCTGTGATGCTCCTCTGGTTCTGCTGGCTTCTCCCAGTCTTTACATTTGTGTGGCTCTGTCAGTCCCAAAGGCTGCCTAAAATCAAATGCTTGGGACAAAGCATGATGCTTGGAGCGGAGCAGCACATTGTGTCAAAATTGATGTGCCGTAGTGGGTTAAAATAGCTGCTGCCCCTGGGGCTGTTTGAGGAGGGACGGTGCTAGGAATCTGGGCTACCTTCCCACAAACCTTCCCGCTGCACAGATGTGCCAGGTGAGCCGGTGTGGAGGCTCGTAAGTGGGATCCGGCGTCTGTTGAGAAACCATGCCTGAGAAGGGAGCTGCTTGTAAGACTAAAACTTACAGGACGAGGTGTGAAGTACGTAGGCAGACATCATTGTAGACATCCAAAGTCAAAGCTCACGCTCCAGAAGGTATGTTGTTGTTCTGACTTGCTTACTTGACATCTTACTTCCAAGATGTTACTCTGACCAGGATTTTGTTTTTCTTTTATTTTAGTAGCTGAATGAACATCTTTGTCTCATGAGAATGTACTGTACTAAGCAGAGAGGAGTTACCTCTCTAGAGTGATAACTGATTTGGGTAGAGCCAGGCTTTTCATTGTCATGCGAAAGGGTCTTGTGCGGCATGAAAATAAGATGAAATCTGCTACCTTCTCCATCATTAACTTCAGCAATAAATGCAGCATCCACCAAGGACGGCGAGTCCTGGCATTCATTCTGCGAGAAGCAGTGACGCTGCAAGGCCATACCAGATAGGTTATGCACAGGTAACTTAACCCAGCAATAGTAAGGGGAAACTGGCTTGAACATGAGAAGGTCATGTTGTGTTGCTTCTCTGGTTTCCCAAGCTAAGGCCCACTGTGTGTCCCTGAAAGACCTAGGTAAAGCTAAAATTAAGTCAGTCAGATAAATATTTATAGTAGATATGTTAGGATATAATCCTCAAGGGGTCTGATTGCTCTCTCTGTGCTCTGAAATGTACGAAAGGGGAAATAATAGCGCTATAAATACTGTCGTGTTTAGCTAGGTCATTACCTTAGGGGTGTTTATGGTCATTCTCTCGGGACTGGAGTTGCAACAGTGAAAAAACTAACAGGGAACTGAAAAACCAGTAGAGGGTGATCCCTTTGCAAATGATACTTCGGTTGCGATGCTCCCGTTACGCAATGATTCATCATTACAGTAGCAATCAGGTTTAAAGTCCTTGTATGTGCAAGTCATGGCAGTAACTAGTGCAGCATTTGTACAGGCTGATCAGACCATTTTGTCGCAGATTTCTGTGGAGAAGCCAAGGCCATCAGCTCTTTTTGGTCGTTTGTGGTGGTTTTTTTTTAAATTTCTTTTTCCTTACATTAGAAAATAGAACCGTGCACAAAAGTTTGAGGATTCAGACAACAATAATAAAATTATTATGTTATTTTTCAACTGTCAGTTTTCCACACCACTTTACTTAGGCATCTTCCAAAGTGTTTAGTATCTATACACAGACAAAGTGCAACTTTCTGTAGTGAATGAGTTTCTTTGATTTGGTTTTGCTCTTTCCCTTTATAGGAGCAAAACTTGGTGAGCTGCTGAGTCTGTGCTTCCCCTGGAACAGGCTGCTCCAATTTCAGTAATAAAGTGGGTAGAGTTTGGAAGAATTAAAAACGGCTTGCACAGAAAGTAAAAGGAGCTAACTTTCATAAACCCACGATCCCAGCTTCTGTGGGAAAAACTTTGAGGTTAATGTGCTGCTCCTTTGACCAAGAAGTTCCTGGTATGTGAAAGTCTTGCTGGGAAATGTTTAGTTTTTAATTTGGTCCGATGATCCCCCCTGTGGAGGAAGGGAGGCTGGCTCCCCGGGTTAGGAATGTGGGGGTGTGCCTCCTGCCCGCGGCCGCACGAGCCTTTCTGCTTGCGTATTGGGAAGAGCTCTCCAGAAGAGTCAGGAGGGAGTTGTGCGGAACGATGCTTGCTTTATTTTCCGAGGAGGAAGCCAGCGTACATGCAGGGACTCTTGATCCATCCTCTTTCCTGTCTGGTAACTTGAGCCCATGTTATCTCCTTAATGGCATTTAGTCTGTACTTGTTAGACCTTAGCAATTCCTATTTCTCTATAGTTAACTCTGAAATTGAGTTTCTGCAGTATAGCAGCCTTTATAGCAGTGTAGCAGTTTTGGGTAAGCATGTATTGTCTATCCTACACATGACACCCATACTGAAATAAATCTATCTAGCTGGTCCATGCATAGTGTTTTACTCTATGCAGACAGTACATGGGGTATATTTAGGGTCACGACTATATTTAGAACATCGTTCTGAAACATCTGACAGCCAAAAGGTCTGGGTTGTGGGGACTTTGGCTTTTGAGTATCAACAGCAAGCTGAAACTTTCTCCTGTGTCATCAGTGTTTGGGCTACATGAACAGCAAAGAATTGGTTCTGCTTGAATTTATGTCATCATTCTGCTGTTGATTCGCAAATTTCTGTGACAACAGGACCTCTGAAAGAAAAGGAATAAAATCTCTTTCCTTTGCTGCAAGCTGAATGTAGTAGCAATGATGTGGAAGAAGTAAGTGTCAAAGTGTGCTGTGAGCTGCGTTCTGGCCTGGGATTCCTGGGGTCTTCAACCAGTTGTCCCAGTGTATCTGAATATGTGTAGACCTGTGATTGTCAGCGTGATTACCCTGTAACTGTGACCAACTGACTTGCCTCACCCAGAAAGAGAATTTCATTTCTCTACTGTAAATCATGTTTGGCACAGGTTTTATCTAGTTTCATCATTCATCTTCACACCTAACTTCCTACGCTCTTTTTCCTTTGACCTCTGTTTTGGATCTTTCTCTTGTGGTTGTGTATTGTTGTGTTGAATGGGTGGCTGCAGTCATCCCCAAACACCTGCTGAGCTCTGGAAATTTTATCACAGATCAGTCAGCATCACGTGGTGGGACTAGATTATACTGAAACAAAATCCTCTTTATTTATCTTTTTTTTTTTTTTTTTTTTCCCCAGGTGGATAGCTGAAAATAGCCTTGTTTAAACAGACCTCCCACAGAAGCCTGTATGAGTCTGGCAGACACTGGAGATTGAATAAGTGCTTCATGATTTGGTTTTGACTTAATAGTTCATATCAGCATTTGAAAAAAAAAAACGCTACCCCTTCTTCACTGAAGAGCTTTCAACTTTGTGCTTGATGACTGCATTTATCTGGTCATGTACAAGACGACTGATTTTCATGTGATTTCCTTCTAATGACAAGCCATAAAGCAGCCTGGAGTCTGATCCCAGAAGACCTTACCCAGCACTGTCTGCCAGCTGCAGCAAACAGTGATTTCTTGTGAATATTTAAATCCCTGGGGAGCATCAATAGCTGAGTTGCTAATACTGCATTTAGATAAGAAGGAGGAACTGTAAGTGATGCAGGAGAATTACTTTGAAGAATCTGCGGTCTCTCTAAAGCACTTTCTAACTGAGGGCAGATGTCTATCAAATCATCTTCTTGCCAATTAAATTTAGGCCTGAAATTGCTGCTACTGTAGAGCTTCAGGAGGTCCAGCCCTTCATGAGCACATCAGCTTGTTGCTCCGGTCATCTTCTGGATTGGTGCAGGCTAAGGCTGTGATCAGTATCCCCCGAAGTACCCCAGACCTGGCATGCTCTCCCCACTCCTGGCTGCCTTTAACTGCAGGTACCAGGGCAAGAGCTGGAGTCAAAGCTTTCTTGGCAGGGGAGCCTATTCCCATCCCTGCTCAGGGCAGCCCCATGCTCAAAGCCCACAGACACAGTGCGCAACAGGCTTCCCTGAGCATGTACTCACACCTGCTGCTCACATCAGGAGTGGAAACTTACTGGATGCATCTTGAGCCTTCAGTCGGAGCGGGGGTGGTTAGCACCCCTCCACACATGAAACTGTTGTGTTTCAGAAGAGCTAAACACTGGCAGCTTCTGCCACAGCTAATGGGAGCTGCAGTAAGAGCTCAGCAATCATGGAAATCAAGCCTTCAATTGCACTCTTGGGAATGAAAGGAGATGGCTTATCCTGCCATGAACCTTTAAAAGCCCTGGTAGTGCAGTGGAAGTGGTTTGTAATAGCAGGAATTCATTTGTTAATAAATTTCCCCTTGCTTGTCCTGTCACTAATTCAGCGGGCTTCCAGTGCGAGCCTCTGCTGCAAGGTGCTCAAGCTGGGGAAAAGCAGCTCAGTGCTTCAGGGGTTTTGGTAGCACCATGGCTCTGAAAAACGGTTCCTAGCTCATTTTAGTATAGATGGGGTAATGGATGTACCTATTTACTAGCTTGATTAGCAGTTTGTTTCCTTCTGGAGTATATGCTGTACATAAAGAATAGCAACTGAAATATTTTTAGGAGACTAAGTTTAAAGAAAATATATAGGAAAGAACGCTTGACTATATAAAACACTAACAGGCAACCGTCTTGCACTGGCAGGGAGAAGAAAAATGTTTTAATGTGTTTCCCTGATTACTGAGGAAATCCCTGTGTGTTTTGCTCTTTTATATATCAAAAATACAAAGGCCTGGATCTGGAAGGCAGAGGACTATGGGTGTTCTTCAGCCTCACCCGGGTCTCGTGCTGCCAGGAAGAGTCCCGTTGGCTCCACTGGTGCTCCTTGCTCCTGCAGCCTGGTGCGTAGTGGCAGCGTCCAGCACATGTCCCCTCCTGCTCAGCACCGCTTCCTGGGGCCTCAGGTGCTGACTCCATCTCACGGAGCAAGCGGCTGCAGCAGCTGCACAGGGTCACCTCAAGCCATCCCTCGGGCCTGTCGGGGCAGCAGAGGACATGTGTCCACATCTCGGGAACTTCAGTTCCCGGTCCAGCATCTTAGTGCAAACCTGTCTTTGGTGGCAGCTGACTGTGCTGAGCTGGGAACTGAGCTGACCCAGATGCAGACCCAGGAGTGGCATTTTCCAGGAGGGACCAGGGAGGGGGCTAAGGAGGGTAACACGTCTGCAGCCAGCTCTGCTGGAGCTCATCGGCCAGAGCCCCAAGCCAGGCTGCCCCCCCTCACTTCTGGCTGCTACTGCACTTTCTGTTCTTGAATTTTCCTGTAACTTGTTTCTCCTGCCTATTTTTGGTCTCTTTATCATTTGCCACAATCCCACTGCAGCCTGGCTGTTTGCCGCAGGGGGTCCGCTCACCTAACCATCACCGCATTTGGGGACATTATGAAGATCATTTGCTCTGGCAGGAGGCAGAGTTTGCTGTTTGGTCTGTCACAGCGGTGGGTTTTGTGCAACGTGAACGACAGCTGGCCTTTCTGCTCCGCCACACAGCACGGGATTGACTAGAAGTTGGTTTATAATTAAGCTATAAGACAAGACGTTGTGTTTCTGGGTAACTGAAACATGCTGCGGGTGATGGTAGTTCTGAGGCAAAAGGATAAAGCGACTTCAATGTAACACTCACCTGCCTGAAGTGCGTTGCCAGAGCCTGCAGTATTTTTATAATAATCATGCTTAATGCTGAGTACTTAGCACACTTCATCTTCAAAGCACCTTGCAAACATTAACTAATTAATCGGCACAACAGCCCAGTGAGGGAGGCGAGACCAGGGAGAGATTATTAAAAGCAGAGTGGGTCCTCAGGGGAGAATTAAGTGGGTAAGATCGGTAACATTTTATTGCATGACCATTTTTGCACAATGGAAGAAACCAAAGTGAAATGTATGAGTTTGATGAATGCCTTTCTTGCGTGTTACCCAGGTAGGGAGGAGCAGACCCCCGTTCCAGGAGGCCCAGCTGTGCCCTGAGTGCCGAACCATCGAGGACCCTGCAGCGCCGCCTCCACAGGTTGTTACTCCAGGGCTGTTTGTGCACATCAAGGCTATGTGTAACAGTGTGCATCTAGAAAAGCCACAACATAAACAGGTCTGTTTGCAAAATGAGGCTGCGACTTCCTGGAATTCTGTAGCTTTTCTGACTTAGTAGAACGCTCCACTTTCCTTAACGAGAAATAGCTGAAGTCTCCTGACTTGAGGAGTGACCTATACATGACATCTTTGCTTAAGGGAGAGGAAGGCAGAGCAGTGCTGGTGTTCCTGGAAGAGGTGGAAGTATTCGGTTATTTATGGTTAAGTCTTTTGAAAGAAATGAAATGGTACTATACCAGAGTAACATATTGCACCTCACCTGGTTTTTATCCTCTCTTGAAAATAAAAAGTTAAATGTGTAATCAGAAATTTCAGAAGTGGTGTTTCTTTTGTTAGTTTGTTTTGAGTAATTCTTGCTCTTAAAAATTAAAGAGGGTTGGGAGGTTGGTGGTGTTTTCAGAATGGCTTGTCCATTTGAAATATGGAGAGATGCTGCAGAGCCTCTCCAACAGGCAAAGGATCCCTCTGGATCCTGGATGAGGAAGCAAAGGCACTGGCATTGAAGCCCTGTGCTGTGTCACGGTCACAAGTGGAAATCAACTCCAAAGTAGGGCATAACCCTGTTTTCCCTTACGGTTTCTGTTTGTACCGAATTAATGCCCAGGCTGTCAGACCAGGGTGCTGTCGCGTGTAGTGCTGCAGGCATGAGTGCAGGGCTTTGGCCAGGGAGAGCTGTCAGCTGTGCCTGATTCAGGTGCGACTTGTTTTCATGATCCATATTCAAGAGAAAAGCATCAACATGTTTTTTGGTGCTGCGATTAGACTGCCACCATGTCCTTTATTGGCACTGACCTTAAATTTAGCTTGAGTCAGCGCCTTCTATGCAGCACTGCTGGTGCCTGCTGGGCCAGGTCTAACACAGGGGGCACAGGCGAGAGCTCTCTCCCCTAAGCTTCTGGCTGAAGTCCGAGTACGGTGCAGTGTGGCCCTGTGGTGCCGGCACCGTGGCTGCTCTGCTGCTTGTAGACAGGGACTACTGGTGGAGTGATTTCTCCAGAAGTTGTCGGTGTGGGAATGCAACACTCGGGGGGGGAAATACGGGGATACTCCTGACATTAGGGAAGTTTTGCAAAAGTCACCTCTGGTGTGGAAAAGAAGAGAGGCAGCGAGGAGGGGTGTACATGGGAGAGAACTTGGCGTTTCACAGCTGATCTCGTCAGTCGGTTTTGGTGCTGGTAAGTTCCTGTGTGTGCACTATTGTTAGTGAGTATTTACAGTTAAACATTGAAGAGATGGCTCCTACAGTCAAATAAAATTGGATTCTCTGAAGGCCCTTGTCATGCCCAACACTTAACGAGCCCTTTGGCCCTGAGTCCTTTATGAAGGTGAAGGAAAGTAGCCTCCCACGTCCCCTGTGGTCAGTCTTGTGGTTGGAAGGAAACGTCAGCATGGTTTGTCCGTGTGGTCATAGAAAGTCCGGAGCTTCTCATCTTGGAGTAGATCCAAGAGCTCTTGTGCTTTATGCACAAGCCCATCGTTGGAAGGATGTGCTGTTTCCTGATACTCCTGGAAAACGGTTTCCTGCCCTGAGATAACCAGGAGTTGTTAACCGTAGCTAGGATTTATCTAGGCATCCGATTTACGGGAGTTGTGGGAACAGATGAGGCTGTCGATGTGCCAAATTCTTCCATGGGGCTCTTCAAGCCGGTGTAGGAGAGGCAGTCTCTGCTTAGCTCACGTTATTTGAGGGAAGAGAGGAGGAAGAGGGGGAAGACAGAATGCAAAGTCTGTCTTTTCTTTCTTTCATTTGCATGTATTTTCTGGACAGATTTTCCTGCTCTGACTCAACATTAGTAAGCCCTTGTTTCCCAGTGTGTAATTGTTCTCTGCTGATAGAGGAGGAAGAAGGCTGTCGTCATGTGCAGTTGGTGAAATGGCCTCTGACATTTCTGTTAACTTGTTTAAACAAATACATCTCAAAACCAGTTCTGTTTAAGAGGGCAGTGCACAGAGGTTAACTCTGTGTGTGCTAGTAAGTACTTGTATATGATGTTCTACTTTTTCGAGGAGGCATAGATATATTTTCATAGAGCTTGAGCTCCAGGCAGCAGCTAATTTTGGGTTGTTTAGCAAGATGTAGCTCCATTGCAAGTAAGTTAACGTGGATGCATTTTCTGCTGGTTGTGGAGTTTATCTTGCTCTTTAGATAAATAGAATGAAAATATTCTCTTTGCCTATCCAGACTTTCAGGTATTTTCATAAGTGTGGTGTTGTTTGTGAAACTGGTAAGATTACATCATGATAATCTCTTCTGGTTTTTAAGAAGTCTACAACACAGAGCTCTTATGAATAGACAAAAATTACCAAAGAAGCCTGTGACAGTGTTTAATAGCGATCTCTTTATGTCCTTCGTTACTGCAGGCATGTAGTCTGCTTTCTCCCAACAAATTCATGGCATCCTCTGATTAATCCCTTGGACTGCACACGTTTTAGTCTCATGTTCATGCATGTCTCAGAGGGTGAAAGAAGCGTAGTCTGTGAAGAAGCAGCTGGAAATCAGGAAGGATTTTATGAGTTGTTTTCTGTCACTTTTGTTTCACTAATCAGTTCCAGTCCACCCAAGTGAGCCACTGCCACCTCTCCAGGACCACATAAAGCCTGGATGTGAGGAGCAGTGTGCTCTGACTGAAGCCCCCTGTTTTCCATGCTCCTGGAACAACGTGATGAGTTTCCAGATGACTGGCAAAAGGTTTCGAAGTGAAATAATGCCCAGGCTTGTTCTGTTCCTGACATCCAACCCCCCAGTTCTCACTCTGGCATCTCAGATGTTTTGTGAAATTCAGAAGCCTGTACTGTACCCTGTGTGCAGCAGGTTTGCCGAGGGCTTTTGGAAAGTCCCTGACAAAGACCCTCCTTGGTGTGCTGAGATAGAGAAGTCTTTTAAGGATTGGGGTTAGCTAAATTGTGATAAGCTGCCGGAAGAGATTTTAGGTTGCGTTGAGCTCAAGGGAAAAAACTTTAATCCACAAATCATACCTCGCTGAAGGAGGTTTTGTTTTATGTAACTGGTCAAACGGCAGTTTGTCTGTGTTTTGATTTCTGTTTAGAGCTTAGGAAAAACACTGGCCTATTTGAACCCTGGAAAGGGTTGTACAGAGGCTGACAAAAGGAAAGACCTTCTCCCTTAGAGTGAGGAGCCACCAGACTCAGAGCTGCGTTGTGTGAAGGACAAAAAATGACTCATTAAGGGTGTGAATTCAGCCCATGAATTGGGAGCTGGAAAAGAGAACAGCGCAGAGAGCTGCTGGTGATAGCTGGTGGTCCAAGAGGAGATTCCTGTCCAGGTTTATACTTGCTTTTGGACTAAAAGTATTACTAATCACCGAAAGTCCCTCTTGCGTTTCCACTGAAGTTCCTGGCCTTGCTCCTCCACCCTCAGGGGAAGCCCACAGAGATGTGGGTAGCTGCTGTAAATATCCCTGTGTTTGAGGAGACGCTGCGGGGAAACGGTCTTCTGAAGCACATTGGACAGTGCAGGTGTCCTTAGGCTGTCACGTCTCCGCTGAGACCACCAGCGCGAGTCCAGTTTGTGAACCCAGTGTGCTAGTGGCTATGTAGCACAGTGAGTAGGTCTTGGACAGGTTGTAGTCAGCCTGTGGGCCTCGGAGAGCTCTAGCTTGCATTTTTGCAAACGTTTGGCATTTAGTAGCTGTGTTTGTGCCCATAGGATCAATTTACGTAAAGTGTTGAGCAGTCGGCATGCTTTGCTCCTGTAGGAATCTGTCTCTCTGATTCCTCTCCAGTGCCCATCGGCATAACTGGAGGATCTCTCCAAGAATCTCCTTGTTGTGTTACCATTATTTTTAGCACTAAATTGCACTTTCTTCTCTGCCAGTTCAGTAATCCTTCCCAGAATGCATCCTCATTCTTACTTCTTTTTCTTTCCATGCAAACATGATCAGCAGCTTTCTAGCTAACAGACGTAACTTGTGAGGCTTCAGATGACCTTGACATCAGAAAGAAGTTCTTGTGTTGCCGATCGTCTTGCACATAAATGTTTGACACAGTTAGTTATTCAGATGTTTGAGATTAGAAGAAATCCTGGGAGTGGAACCTTTGAATGAATTCACTTCTCTCCAGGAAACTGCCTGGGGGGAGCAAAGCACGCCTGCTGAGATCTCCTCACCCCTCAGTGGTGCACCTGAGGTGGCTCACTGATGAGCGTCAGGCAAGAGCAAAGCTCCCATGCCAGCTTCTGACTGGACAGTGTCATGCAGACACTTGAAGCTGATTATGTTTTGCCACCTGAACGCACTTCCATGGTCCAAACCTCAGCTGATGTGAACAGGCTTCAGTTCCACGCATGTGTCTTTCCATTCCTGACATGACCTCTGTGCTGGGGTTGGGAGAACCACCCTCGGAAAACTGGCTGTCGGCTGACAATCCTCCCTGCAAACTGCTGGTGAAGATCAATCCCTCTCTGAAGCAATATGAGCCCCATGGAGATTTAGATGAGGAACAGCTGGCCATCAGGAGCTAGGCAGTCTGCTCCTCATGGACACTACGAGGAGGTATGCTCCTGTCAAGGCTGTGCCTGCTGAGAACAGAAGTTGTGGGGGTCTAAAGGAGCTCRAAAAGACCTGGGTGCAGTTGGGTGAGCTGGTGTGGAGGTGTAGTTGCAGGCTGTACCCTGAGGGCTCTTTGGCAGCCCTGATAACATGAAACAGGCAGCAGAGCTTCAGGGATTAAGAGTGCCATCTTCCAAGTGAGAGGAGCACAGTGCTGTAAATCCCAATGTCCTGCCTCTCCAGGTGAAACTGCACTTCAGAAATATTTTTTCTAAGGCTTGACCTGCAAACAGCATTGCACCAGTGTAGCTGAAGAAGTGATTTTAAACCAATACAGCACCAATCCTCTCTGGACACTCATCTACTGAGAACTGGTGTGCTTCTGTTTGGCTTGGATTGGGAGGGGCTTGGGCATGGCTCATGGACAAATGCCTTCTTCCAGCTCCTGCCTTCGTAGCAGAATCATCTGTTTACAGAGGTTTCCTCAGATCTGCCAACCTCCCAACCTCCTCCAGTCAATATGAATTGGTTTTGGAGCTGCTGTTTGTATGTTTATACACATAACTTCTGTGTACAGCTGGACTTGTAAAGTTTACAGCAACTGTTTTCCTACAAATGTTGCTTGCAAGCTTCTCTAACAAAGACTAATCCTTGACAAGTGTTTCACAGCCCCCTAATAATATCACACCTTGAAGGGCCACAAGTTGGAGGCCTCTCCTGTGGCAACAGTTTTTGAAATTTGTGCTTTAACGTGTCGTTTCCAGCCACTGGAGTGAGGTTTCCCACTCAGTGCCACAGGAACAATCATGGCTTGTATTTGATCCGCGCTTCAAAGTGAGCCTTGTGCTACAAGCCCTGCTGGTGCAACAGAGCCTGCTCAGGAGACTGGCACTGGCACCGACCTCCATCCGAGAGCAGCGGTTCTGCCTGCTGCAAACGTCTGCAGTGGGGGTGTCCTCAGGGATAATGCGTGGTGGTGAGGTTTTCCGACAAAACGTTTTTTTAAGGGAGTCATCCAGTTTGCGTGGAGGGTTGGCAGCATGTCTTTTCCTTTATTGTCCCTGGGACTCAGCATGTGCTTGGAGCTCCACTCTTGCCAGGAGAATGGTCACTGGTTTCAGTAGATGGCCTTGGGGAAGAGACCTCATGACTCTGTGTCTTGTTTTCCCTTTTTGTAAAATAGGGTTAGCGATGCCTCCCTCACTGTCACACTGAATCCATCTTGTAGATAATGATGTACTTTGAGGTGACAGTAAGTACAGACTGTCATTGTGGGATGAAGTCACATGAAGCGCTTTCGAAATGGAAAGAAAAGGGAAATCGCTTAATCTCAGATTTCTCCATTGTGAACGATCTTTTAAGATAATATATCAAATCAGGAGCATTGCACTGAGAGTGCAGAGCAGTCTTTGGTCCCACGTATTACTAAGTTCCTTCTTTTGCTGTTACAGCCCCATCTGAAGTGGTATGAAATGCAGCAAGTCACTTAACGTGTCTGAGCAGGCAAAAGAAATAAAAAGACTGGTATTCTGGTAAGTCAGCAGATGTAAAGTCTGGCAGTTAAGTATGTCAGGCATACCTTGACCAGCTCTGTGCTGGTTAGTTCAGGTAGGATAGCACTCCAGCTCATCAGGACAACACGGCGTTCAACACAGGAATTGCTTAAATAAATACATACATGCTTAGTCCATGGTAAGACCTTATGTTGCTGCAGGTAAATTTCTACTGTAATCCCAGCAGCTGTGCTTTAGTGAGAGGTGTCGGCAGTGTAAGTGAGCCCTAGCGCATCATGTCCTGTAAAACATTGTTATTTTGAGATTACTGCTCTTGCAGTTGCCTTTGCATCCAGTTATTGTACCTGGGAATATTCTCTAGCAACTCCGATTCGTTCACTGTGTTTTCTTCTGGTAGCTGTTTCAATTTTTTTTCTAATTTTAACTGTGTTTAATCAGAAAACTTAAATGAGTAGACATATTATTTAGACACTGTGAGAGGTGAAAGTACAAAATAAGGCACTTTATTTTTCCTGTCCTAGCTAGCCAAGCATTAGCCTACTCAGTCAGCCCTCCTAGGCATGGCTGGATCCAGCCCAGCGCTCCCACCCCAGGCTGCCATTGTTCCCAGCTAATTGCTTTCTCCTATACAGAAGCTGACTTCCTTTGAACTGCAGCACAATGTGACACTAAGCATCACGTTGCCTTCTACCTCACTCTCCTGTGGCATGTAGCAACCTGATACAGCTATGACCAAGATAAATGCATGTGGCTGTTAAAGTCAACACGACTTTCCTGTGTTTTATGAGAGCGTTGAACAGAGAAACGCTGATGTGATGTGGTCTTGCACGAGCCTTCACTGTTGTTTGAATTAACTAGACTGGTCTTCTTCCCTGCCTTCAGACAAACTAAGCTGTATTAATCACTTTATAAAGAAATAACACAGTGCAATGGGGTAAGCTTTCTGTAGCCTCAGAAACAGGGGAGAAAAAGAAGTGTAAATCTTAGTCTAACACTAAGACTTAGCTTCATCTGAGCTTTAACTTTAAGGGCTGACCAAGTTCTGTTGCAGGCAGCTTGTTTCGTTTTTTTGCCTTACCCCTGTAACTTCTTAAATCCCAGGCTTTCTTGGTTTCTCCTCCAGTTCCCTGTGCAGACAGCTGCTCAGTGGCGAGGCTCCCTCTGGACTTTCAAGTCTTAACATCTCCAAGTCATCCTCGAGCAACTCTTCCCTCTGGTTGCTTTCACTGCCCTCCTAGTCCCTTGCTTGGCTGCAGCATGTCAGGATGTAAATTAATATCCCATTGTCCAGTACTTTCCTTGGGCTCTGGTGATGAATTTGCAATGTGAAAGCAGCTGGAGCATTCAGAGATCCTCCCAGCAGCAAGCCTTACCCCACCGTGGCACCATGTTGTAACTCAGTAGTGTCCCGTCTGTGTTCCAGCCTGCTCTGGCATGCACAGGTGAGATTAAAGCATTTTCATTGCAAGTCCTAGTTTGGTGGGTTTTTTTGGTTTTGTTTTGAAGGATTATAACACAGGGTTATTACATGGTTGTACTGTGAGTTGTTCTTCTCCCCAGCAGAAGAATAAATGCTGCTGCAAGTCACTCCCTCTGCAGGGTAAATAACTTGCAGATGGGCCCACAGTCTTTTGAGATCCATTTGCATCTCACAGCTCATATGACATGCATCAATAGTTGGTATTCGTTCAAGAGAAAGAGTGAGTGTTTCTTCCTAGCTCAGGTCCCTTTTGTGTGTCTGTATGCAAATCCATGATTATACTCTCTAATCAAAGAAATTCTGGGGATTCCCTGGTGCACTTTAGGTGACTCACAGCAAATTTTTCATTTTGGTATTGCTTTGTTTTTAGGCTGGGGTTGTGGGTTTTTTTCTGTTTGTTCGTTTGTTTGTTTTTAAAAACAGAAATAAATTTGCCCCATTTTCTGTGAAATGACAGCAGCAATGGAAGTTCCTTACATAAGAAACTTGTTCCAGCTTCTTCCTAATAAGGATGAATTTGGATGCACAGAATAATGTTTCACCACTTGGGCAGGGAGTGATTGGACAATATTCTCATAGTAAATACGAGTAACAAGCATACTTAACCTTGTGAATGAAATTGAAAAAGCAAGAAGAAATCTGTGTGTCTGTAGCGTTACCAGCCTTCCCCCAGACAGTTCTGGGTCATCAAGTCTGGGCAGCATTTTTCTCTCCAGCCTCTACAAGATGACGTGGCTCCATGGCTTCAGCTCTCAACTCTTCTAAGGCTGGTTGTATGGAAGTTCTGTGTGCTGTCTGCCCAGCTGGATGTGTCCGATTTTAAGATGTGCTGAGCTAGGGTTTGGTGTTGCTGGTGCTTTCAGATACTAACAGATTAATGTTAGGGTGCTCATTCTGTATTCTGGTACATACATATGCTACTATTCAGGATTTACACTGTGTTAAATTAATTTCATCATGAATTATTCCCAAGTACTTCAATATCTCACATGAAAGTTGATTTGAAAGCAAAAATGAATTCATATCTTCAGAGGGATGGGAATTAAGGCAAGTAACTTGTTGATTTAAAGTATTTACCGAGGAGCCAAGATACAAGGTGCTAATCCTGTTTGATGTCAATTTGTTGTGTCACTTTATCTAAATTGAGTTTCTGATATCTCTGTTTCCTTCTGTTAAAGCTAGGACACTGCTACTGCTGGGGCTCCAGTGAAACCCTGCTGGGCTGGATAGCATTGCCCATTAAGAAGGTTGTCAGAAGCAGTTAAAGTCCTGTATGAAGTAATAGTTGATCCCCCTACCTAACACACATCGCTACATGAAAATCAGGGCATGTTGGTGGAAAGGATTTGTTGGGTGCTGTTTATGCACGTATTGTGTATGCTTGAAGGAGACAGAGCAGCAGAAGAAAGAGAGAGGGAGCAGAAAAGTAAGCAGCTGTAGCAGGAGTTCAAAGAGTTATTCTGGAATGGCTGTCCCACTAAAACTATTTCTGATTAACTTGTCTTATAAACATATTCCAGATTGAGTGGGTTTTTATTGTGGATTAGCTTAATGTATTTCCAAAGGCATTTTTGCTCTAGAACAGCAGTCCCTATAGCATTCATCTAAAATAGCTATTTCACTTCAAAATTGTAGTATTCCTTGATTTGAATTAACTTCCTCAAAGAAAGAGAGAGAACCTCTGGGGTTAATTGGTAAATCTCAGGAAGAAAATTAGTGCAAAGAATGTGGCTGCTGCTACCAAGTTCCTTTAGCATGCAGGGAAACAGGACTTTGCATGTTCCTTGTAAATAAGTCCACTCACTGATTTTAAGTTTTAAAGTAAAATTAAATTTTCACAGAGTTACTTTATTGCTTTGATGGATGACCTGAAAAGACCAAAAAAAAAAAAAAAAAAAAAAAAAAAAAAAAGTGTCAAGGTACAATGCAAGTTCTGTAGTGACAAATTATAATCACATTTAAAAAAAAAAAAAAAAAAAAAAAAAAAAAAAAAAAAAAAATTTTTACCAGTTTCACTCCTGCCTTGTTTTAATAGGAGGTATACTTACATCTATTTCACTTGGGAGTAAACATGGATGGAAAGGTTACTGAACAGAGGAAGACAGAGACATTTAGAGGCATTCCAAAGAAGAGAATGGTGGATTTCCATATTTCTTCCCACGTAGTGTGGTTGGGGCCTGGAGTGCTGCTGCTTCATCATCTGCTTATTAATGTAAATTTTAAACTTCCTCTTTGCTCTCAATGAGTGGATCCCATTGGATTTATGAGCCTAGATTCCACAGATTAAAATTGTATATGTATTAATTTTATGAAAGTTAATGACCATAAAATAAGACAGTTGCATAAATAAGTTCATTGGAATAAGTCCTTTGCAGTAATGTTTATCTCTGCTCAAATGCAGAAGACTTAAGAATTGGTAAGATAATTTTCAACAACAGTCAACAAATGGTGGAGTCTTCAGTCCCCAGCTTGAGCTACCACATATTTTATAAATAATTACCTGTGGACATGGTCTGTTAGAACAAGCAGCGTTCCTGCTGCGCTCTGCTTATGCTGAAAGTTGTAATAACTCCAGAGTGGTTATGGTATGGCAGTTGACAGCTGCAGAGGATTCTTTTTCTCTCTGTGTCCCTACAGTGATGATCTTTAGTCAGCATTGCAAATAATCTACTGGCAATGCTAATCTGTGTAACCTGAAGCAAACAAAGGGAAACAGAAATACAAGGCAGGCAGGATGTCCCGCTTCTTACAGAAACGTACCGGGAGACTTGAAAATATCCTGAATCTTTCCTCTCCACTGAAATAAAAAACCCTGGATGGTCAAATAGCTGAGAAGTTGGTATTTTATAAAGATAGATGTCTGTGCCCTGGTGAGGAAACCCAAATCCTGTCTGATTTGTTTGCTGGTTAGACATGGGGGTGGCTTTTTTTAGAATTCTGTTTGTATGGGATTTTTTTTTTTAATAGCCCTGCAGAGAGCCAATGTGCTTTGACTAGAGCTGTGTGTCATCATCCAAACTGCTAACACAAGTTTGATTCTTGATTGTGGATGGTCAGGGCTGAAGTCTGAATAAATGGGAGAGATTTTGTCTTCCCCCAGTGCTGGTTCCCATGTGCTGCAGAGGATAACTCCCCTAAAGGGAATTTTCTTGAGACAAATACTACACTCGGTAGCTATAGCTGGCATTATGTTCCCTCAGCAAAGCCTTGGCCACGGGACAAAGGGAGTTGCAGAGCATGAGGCCCTTGATCTCTGCATGCAAAGAATACAAAATGCCTTATGAACTTGGCCTATTAGCTGTCCCCCGGCAGTGTCCTTTGATGTAAGATATTTGAGCATGAGGGTGGAACCTCTACCATAAGGTTTCTTTGCTCATTATAAAACTATCCAAATGTCAGGATCAGACACTATCCTTTTTGCTCAGAGAGCAGGTGAGAGAGATCCAGTGACTTTTGTGTTGTTTTTAATGTAAAGCTATCCATGGAGAGCCTTTAGGATAGCTTTCCAGGCCAGCCTGGACCTTCTGATTCCACCCATCCTCAGAGTGGGGGCATCTGCTGTAAAACCTGGTTAAAATTTAAATGTTAGAGATAAATGGACATGCAAGTTTGAACCTTCAAACTGAAACTGTGAAGGAAGTCCTGTGGCCTGGGGAAATCAAGGGGAATGATCGCAGAGGGCTCTCCAGTCTTACACTCCCGTCCTCTGCGGAAGCAACATTGTCTTTGGCTTCAGGATGTGGCTAGCAGTATGAGGCAGTCTTAAAATTGTTGAAATGCTTCACAGTTATCAATCAGATTGGTTAAACTGAGTCTTTGTGAATGGACTTTCTTTTTTTTTTTTCTGGTGAAAAGCATAAACGTGTTGTTCTTACTGAATACTAAAGTCAGCCTATAAGTATGCATCAGTTACTAACAAGAAAAACAAATAGAAATGTGATCCAGAGAGAGAGGCAGTTCTGGGTTGAAGTTTAAGAACAAATAGAAAGCTCTGATCTGGAAGTTCATAATTTTTCACAAATAATCTGAGCTATGACTTCCTATCGCTTCCCTCATCTGGAAGTGTGCTACATGAGATATATTTGTAACTACCTCTACTGCCGAGCTTATGTACTTTTAGGAGATGTGTCTCTTGCAGGTGCTTCGTGAGCCTTACCTGGTGAACAGTAAGGGGGCTGGAAGACAAGAAATGTGGCAGTCAATGGCAAGTGCTGCAGTCAGACAAGGCTCTCCAGCTCTTGCTGCCGCTTCTTCTGGAGGTATGTAGACCAAAATAGGGAGGACTGTGACTTCTGTGCGGTTGGTAGTGTAGCTTTTCCATCTGATGCAAGAGGAGGCTACTTCAAGACAGGCATATGGGTGGGGTCTGGGACAATGGCTGGCAGTGAAGGGGCTGCTCGTGCTTGGTGGGTGTGTGGGCGGACAGTGAAGTGGCATCAAATTTAAAGCTGCTTTTGATCCCTTATAATGAATTTTCATAATGTTAGATATTTAGTGGTTTTCTTTTTTAAACTCTTTTTTTCGGCTTTGAAATATCATAGTGTTTTAATGTCCGGCTATCTAACTGGGTATATACAACAGTGATTAGTTTGGGAATTTCTTCAGATCTTTAGGTACGCCACAGTTTTTTCCTTGACAATATAATAATATATGAGAGCCCATCTTGGATGCAGACTGTGGTAATTAGCTTGTTTTGGTATAAAGTTGTTCTAACAGTGCTTTGAAGCTATGCCAGCTGACAGAGCCCTTCAACTCAGCTAGGGCCATGCAAGATGCTGAGAACTGCAGGTTACTTTTATTGATGTTAGTCTCTAAAACTACGTATGGCAAATGTCGCAGACAGCAGAGGTCCAGCTGGATTCTGTGGGTTCAAAGACTGTATCAAGAAGCCATGTGTAAACACTGCATTTTTGTACAAATATTCCAGATCAGCCTTCTTCCAGAAGGCAATATGAGTGAATAAGCTAGGCAACAATGGTCTAAATAAAAGAAGTGATAAAACTCATCTGTGCAGTGAATGTGAGGYTGGTTAATTCTTACCTAAATCAGACATTGATAGGCTCTGTTTTTATTTTCTTTTGACTATAACTGCTCCTGTGATGATCAAAAAAGCTGGATTATCTCCAAAAGTATACATCTTTCAGAGGCCTTGAATGGTTACTTGAAGTTTATTTTTACAGAAATCTAGAAGGATGCTACTCAGAAGATACTTTACATAGAAAAAATTATACTTGGAAAAGGCAGTGAAGAGCRGGTTGGGAGCCAAATCTAATGAAACAGTCCAAGAATAGGATTCCTGAATGATCAGATGCATTTGTCTGTATGCATGCTTCTAAGAGTCTTTCAGAAATGACTTCAAGATTTAAGTCCTTTTTCTTGTACTAATGCAAGTCTTTCCTAACACTTCAGCTATATTTCCTTTATTTATTATTTGTAACATATGGCTTTCTTTACTATGCATGCTTTCTCCTTGTAAGTAACACCTCATAAGCATGCAAGATTATATCTTTAAATGAAAATATAATATCCCATGTTTGTCCTAAAGAACAAACAGCTATAGCACAACGTATTATTTACCTCTCTGGGTTTGAGACAACAAAGCTGCAAAAGAGCTTTGATGTTAAACAGTGACTACAGCTGAATACAAGTAGTTTTCAAGACTGCTGCTTTCTTGTCTCTTATTATATGACTGCTTATCTTTATTTATATAATGTTTCTTCAGAAAAGTTTGTCTTTAATAGTCAGCATCCACCTCCTCAAAATGTTGTAAAAGTACCTACCAGCTCCTTCTCACCTCAGTGACTCTAGAAGCTGTGTTACTTTTTAGCATCCCCATCAGCCACTAGCTGAACTGGTATGGAGATCTTCGCCCAAATGCCAGGAAGATCACAATGAGAGATTGCTGTGGCTGTTCTTCATTATGTTTGACTACATCACAACCCCCAGTGAGGCCACAGCTTGCATGAGATCAGCTCATGGAGGAAAATCAGCTGCCATGGCAGACAAACAGCGTTCTTGGGGACAGAAGAAAGCATTCCGAACAGTCTTAAGACAAGGTGTGGTGTCCTTGGTTGAAAGTACAAAGCTGCGATTGTCCAATTCCATCTGCAGTTTAGGAGTACTGTTGGATTTTGCAGTGCTGCTAAGCTTTCTCACAATAGCACCCACTTGTCACTCTTCCCAGTACCTCAGATTGGCTTAAAGTCTTGGCTCATTTCACTCATTTTGTCAAAACGTTCCCACAAACGGGCAGAGAGCTATGAAGTCATATTGTTCAATGTCTGCTGGGCATTTTTCAGTCAGCTCTAATAATGAGATTCCACCCAGGCTCTAAGCAGGAGGCTTCCCTCTAGATGTGTCCTTTCTTTGACGTACAGGTGTTATCTGAGGGGAAGGTGGACATTTTGCACATTTCTGGGGATTCCTGGATGTCTGGAAATCCACGCTATGCAAGTGCTCACCTGGGTTGCAGTGTTTTCTGGCTGCTTTGGACCTCTTGTACCTTTCTGGCAGAGACAAGCTATAGGTATTAAATCTGATGCATTTGGTATGTCAGGCATTTTGCACTTTTGCAATCTGTACAAGTGCATTCTCAGTAGGTTGGGTACCTCCCAAACACACTGGTGCTTTGAGGCAAGTTATGAATCAAAGAGACAAGGAAAGTGAGCTGCAGGTGCCTTGTTGTCCATGACACAAAGAACATTGGATACAGGCAAGGTGAAAATGGAGGATTTGACTAGCTCCACAGATAGCACTCTTCTATCGTGTACCTTCGTCTGTGGTCCAGTCCTGGTCTTCTGCATCATCTCCAAGGGAATGACGAAACCTGCCAATGAATTCCTCCTGATTTCATCCTCTTCTCCTGCTCTTTCCTTGGTGTCCTGTATTGGCCGGTGTCAGAAACCAGAGTTAGGCTAGATTGACTGTTGGTCTGATCCAGTCTGACCCCCTATGGTGGTTCTCTTCTTCTTAAAGAGTGCTGTTAAGACCATAGTCTTTGCTCTTGTGCTGGAAGCCCTCGCTCGTTAGTACTGTAACACTTGAAAGCTGGAAGGATTTGAGTTGTTTTTTTCTTTAATGTGAACCTAACCCTGCAGAAACTAATGGCCACACAGAGTAAACAGGACTTGGGAGGACTGCTGGGAGGAGAGAGTAGAAGGAGCAAGAGTTTGCCTGGTGTAACAGCACTGGGCATTAGACACTGCGTATTTTTGGGATTCAGGTCTCAAAGTCTGCTGCTATAGGAGGTACTCTGCAATTATATAGTCTGGTGCCTTTGGGCTTTAGGAAAAAATGTAATTCTCTTAATACCGTTTTGTTACACTTTTCCTACTGCCTCCCATCAGGCAAAACATATCCGGACAGTGCTGGGCAGGCACTGCCATTCCAGCTTTCCCATCTCCACTGCTTCGGTGTGGGCTTTCCCTGACTTGCTCCGCTGCGCGGGTTTTGCACAGAGCTCCAGGGCTGTTTGCTGGCTCTTGACCTGCTTCACAGTGGAAAATTCTTCCACAAGCGTTACTTACAGGAAGCGAATGAACATCTCTTTTAAATGGTCTGGCCGCACGGGGAGGAAACGGGTCATTTTGTGAAGTATACTGTTTACCGGATAGCTAATGGACCGACTCCAAAATATATACTTAGCCCAAAGGAAGAAAAATATCTGAGGTGATTCAGTTTTTATGTCAGTGTTTAAATATTATGTAGTTCATAGCTAATGAAAATGTGCATTTTTATGTGGGCTAAAAACATCCTATCCTGTACCAGGAAATTGGTAAAACCAAGTTTTAGATTTTTTAAAGTAAAAAATCCTGGGTGTGTATGGCTTGCCAAGTTTTATTTTACTGTAACACTTTATACCTTCATTATAGTGGTTTGTGGTAGGGGTATGAAACAAAGGTAATGTCTCCCAGTGATACTGATAAATTTTCTACTTGTTTTACTCAGTAATTCTAACGCAGCAGACAGCTCAAGGCTGGCGCATGATCTTGGTTTTATGCAGGGCTGGTTTCGTGATGTCTTCATTTATAATTACAGTTTCTGCCAGCGTCTCTTTGGTATTTTTGGTCCAACCTCAGGCTGAAGGGAAAGTGCCGCATTCCCTAACCCAGGAGACGTGAGTAAGCGTGTTGACATGGATTCGGTGCAAGATCAGCGCTGCTTTGGCTTCAGATTATCTAGATCAGACACTATCCTGTAATGTGATACTCATTCATCCAAATTCAAAACATTGTAATCTGGCAAAAACAAAATGCAGCCGAACACAGTATTTAATGAGGAGCTAAGGCCAATTTTTGCCGTGGCATGGATACTGCACAGTTGCCAGGGAAGGCAATGACAAGTGAACATGTGTACATGAGTGCAGCACCGGGCTGTTGATGGTGCTTTTGGGGAAACTCTGCCTGTATGCAGTACAGAAATGCCTGTAACATTCATTACGTGGGTGCTCATTGCTTCATGCTGTTAAATAAGATTCTTCTTTTGATAACTGTCAAATGTAAAGAAAATAGAAAAAAAGCACCAGAAATCTCTAGGTATAGAGGCTGAGTGCCGTGAAAGTGAGCAGGACATTTTGGGCTTCTCTAAAGGTTAGTAGTTGGTGAAACACCCAAGGGTCATCCAAAGCTTCATGGTCAACTTTTGAAACTGCGTCAGAGCACAGAAAGGATCCTGCATGTGTCTGTGTCTCTGGATCAGCTCCGTGATCTCTATCGGATTTGGCATAATCAGTTACATGACTCCTCATGTTTCCAACAAGTAGGTGTTTGCACAGTAGATAAGAGCCTTCATTTTCAATCCAAAACCATTCAGCAGTCTGCTCCAGAGGTCAAATCCTCAAACAGTTTGGTAATTCTAGCATCATCTTCTTCATGTGATTCCAGCGCAACCTGGTTATGACTTTTACTTGAAAGTATGTCCAGGGCTATGGCAAACTCCTCTGAACTGTTTTGTTAAGCAAACTCCCATATCTCTAGACTTTGCTTAACAATTGCGAAATGGTTAGCCAGTTAATATTTATCCTATTGTTACTAAAACTCACAATTCAGTGTGTCTTACTTCAGAGAGCAGTATATATGTCAGTAGTAATTATGAGCTGTTCCTTGAGTTAGAGCCTCCCAAGCTAAATTAAAAGCAACTGCGGCTTGAGCTAAATGACTAAAGGACATGTTTTCAAAGGCAGCCAATCACTTAAAGATGCAGTTACATTCAGTTTCTATCACCTATCCTTTTGGATGGGAATTTCATTCCTAATTTACTGTGGGATCTTTGGGAGTCCCTGGGGGTATCTACCCACCTTAAAAAAATACAGTTTTTTTTAAAGTCCTGCTTGAAGTCTCCCAACTGAAGACTGTTTCAGTCTAGCATCTTCTGTGGATGACACACAGAATGGCACAAACCACATCCTGTCTGGAGACTGCATCACTTCATGAACAGCAAAAAACCCAGCAGYGATCAAGGAGAAAAACAGTTGTAGAGCTGTTCCACCAGCTGTAGGTTTTACTAGGTTTTGAGAATTTTTTGGTATTCTGAGTTAGGATGTCTCAAAGGGACAAGATTTGTGTGAAGTTGTCTGCAAGACAGTGTGAGTAAGCCTGGGACATGAGGCAAAGGAGGGAAAGGTGGTTTTAATGTGTCTGCCCTGGCTCTGGATTGTAACGGTCTGTGTGCAAGAGCTGCAGCTGGTGTCTGCCTCCTTTCAACTCCTCGGGAGATGTGCTGCCCCTTGCACCCCACAAAGCGCCACAGCCACCTCCGTTGTTTTCCGGACCATGCGTGGTGCCTGCAAGATGTTGGGAGGAGCCAGCTGGGGACGTTAAGAAACTCCCTCCTTTTTGCATTGGCCAGGTCTCCATCGGCCAGARTCACTCTCTCAAAATGCAGTAGCATGCTCTTGAGAGGGCTACTAGTGGATGAAACACGCTGGATTGCCAGTGTGGCTTCAGTATAAAATTGGCTGGAAGTCCTTGTCACAAGGACTTGTTTTCACAAGGACTTATTTCCTAGTGTAGAAGGAGCAACTTTGGTCCAGTTTGGAGTAAGTTGGCTGCCAGCAGCCTGGCTGGGAGAGGTGATTCAGTGCGGCCAGCCGCTGCCCGGGAAGCTGTACCCGACCACGCGGTTCCTGCACCAAACAACTGGAAAAAATGACTTGCTTAATGGGATGCAGGCTCACGAGCTGAATCAGCCTCGGCAGGGTTTTTGTTGTTTCAACTGTTTCTTGTATTGAAAACTCTGCTCCGCGGCCATCTGTGAAGGCTGGCTGTGTACCAGTGGTGTCGAACCAGCGCTGATGACCAGTGTTAACTGGAGAGGGCAAGCCCTGCCCCTGGGCAGCGAGGGGAGGTGGAGAGGGGCAGGTTAAACCTCGACCCTTTGCTCTGGGGTGGCTCAGCCGAGGCGAGGGAAGGCATATAGCCCAGCCAGCAGTGCATCTCCTCCGCCCCGGGCAGCAAAGCACAAACTGCATTTTTGTGGAGAGCAGAGACAGCGAGAGGGTGGCAGCTGTGTCAACCCACGCTGTGTGCTTAGTCTATTAAGGTTTTGTCTGTCAAAYGCACGCGGGCTCTGCTGCCTCCAAACATTGTTTGCAGCCACAGCCATCGCTGCCCTTTGTTTGGTGCAGGCAACTGTGATGGGGCTCTGCTTGCCGGGGGGGCTTTCAGGACCCGGTGGCTTGCAAAGGGAAATGCTTTTCAAACCTCCTCTTTCCCTGCCATGTAGAAATGGACATGGAGAGAAATGGGGATACAATCAGGGAGCGCCCCACACACTTGCCTCCCCGAGTTCCCGACTGCCTTTGCCTTGCCTAGATGCAGTGAAACTGTACATTCGCATTACATAGCAGGGGACTATGCAAGGGGACTGTCACAGTGGCTCAGACAAACAGCAGTATAGCCAGTAAGACCCAGACAAGTGATTTTCCGGCCATGTTCAGCAGAGGTGCGGCTACAGCTGAAATTCTGGGTCTGGGTTTTGCACGCTCTAGTTGAAGAAAGTGGTGGATCACACTAGAGAAGAGCAGCAAAAATAATAGTGGCAAACCCCAGCAAAAGTAATAGCAGCACTGCTCCCCCACCCCATATTCTGTATGGAACAACTGAAATAAGGGTTATCGAGCCCAAATGACAAAGAATTAAAGAGGGAGAGAACAGGTTTCAAGTGTGAAGTCAGGGCTGTACAAAAGGACCTGCTCCCCAGGTCCATGGCGGATCGCACAAGAAGAAATGGGCCGAATCTGCAGAGAGAAGAGCTGGCGTGAGGCAGGAGGAGCCTGGGGCTGGACTCCTGCCTTTCTGCTGCAGGGARTGCGATCTTCGCAGTATGTGCAAAGTGTTGAGTTCCTTTACCTGAGAAATGGGGATAACAATGCTTCCCTACTTGCATGCATGTCTTTATCGCATGTGGGGGCCCTATGGGAAAGAGCACTGTGCAAATGTCAGGTATGAAACCTGCGGGAGCAGGTCTGCAGCAGAAGAAATAAAGGCTGGTTGCTTTTATCCCAGCAATCTGCTTGTTTCTGAACTAGTCGAGTGCCGTAGAGGTGGAAGGGAGCTCAGCCAAGCATTGCACTTGAGYAGCAGCTTGTGTTTACGGTGGAAGGCTGTAGCTGGTGAGCATGTGCGCACATGAGGAATGTGTGTGTGTTTGTGTGTGCATGTGCCCGAGCTGATGGCACTCCCTGCACACACAGCAGATGCTCCCTGCATGTACAGCCGCACAAGCCTGGTGGCTGCATCCTGGAGAGCAAAGGGAGAGCAGCCGGTGTTTTGTCTTGTGACTGTACCAGTGTGGCTGCTGGCATTTTCAGATCTGTTTTAAAGCGTGGCAGAGGGTTGGTGCTGTATACAAGAAGAGTTTGATTTTGCTGTCGGCAGGCTCCTGCACTGAGGTCCTCGGGGCCATGAGAATTTATGCAGCCAACGTTGTCTCTTGTGCGAGTCTTGTGGATGGTAGAAATAAGGCCCAAAGCAGGGATGTGGCTTGCCTTTCATCTCCCAGAGCCTCCTCAACCACATTCACAGGCAGCTTTATCAGCTCTTGAGACTCCATCATGAGTCTCAAGATACTTGGTAGCTTGGCAAAGAGACAGCTGCTTGATGCACAATATTTCAGGGAAACCTAAGTWTTTTTTTTAAGGGAGATGAGGAAGGAGGGATGTTTCTAGCTCCTGTGCTTGCAGAAAGAGCCTTGAAAATGTGAAGGGGTGATAATCTCTTTTTCATGCTGAGCATTGGTTTTAAGTTCAGATCTGTGCAAAGTTTCATACTGGTACTACTGCCTCTTGAAAAGCACCTAATTCAGAGTATTCCACTCCCAGGCATCATGAAAGACTAATGAACAGCAAGAAAACCACTACTAAAAGAACAGCCCTTCGTTAGGCTTGTCTGGCAAGCTGAGAAAGGTGCTTTACCTGCCTTGTAGGTTGGCTGTGGGGTAGAGAAGTGCGATGGGAGAAGGACAGTGCTGGGGAGCGGTTGGGAAGGACAGAACTGCCACYCTGGGTTCCCTTGTAATTGCCACTGGTTTAGACAATCAGCAGCATGCTTGCAGCAAGGTTTGTCTGTGTGGGGCTCAGCACAGTCTCCACGAGGTGAGATGCTGCTCGCCTACRTGTTTGCTCTCTTTTTCTTTACCTGGGTGCTTGGGGTTGGCTCCAGCTCCCAGCAAAGCCCCTAAAGTCCTTTCAAGGTGGCTGGATTGAGTGCTTCTACCATTCTCTTCATGAGAGGATCTGAGCACCTTGGGTCTGAGGGAGCACTGAGGTTTAAGGATTATGCCAGTGCCTCCAGTTTGTACTTTTGTGGCATTTTATAAATAGCAGGAAATACGGTCTTTTTCAGTGTGCTTTTCTAAAACCCCAATTACTCACCCTGCAGCACAGCATCTTCTACAGTTAAGGCCGTCTATAATTTCTAGCCTTGACCGCGACCTGGCTGGAGTCAGACCTCTCTGACCACTGCAGGGCGTCTTGGAAGGATGCTTCAGCACAAATCGGCTTCTGCCTGGATCTGATACAGGGGGGGAGCTGAAAGCTCTCCGTGCAGATTGCTTATTGAAATGCAAACCTCATCCCAGTAAAGCTTCTGTCTGCCAGCATCCCCTTTGACAAACTGATAATCCATGATAATAGAGAATTTTATCTTCATTCTTAAACATTGTCAGGCATGATTATTAGTGTCTTCCTATTGCACAATAAACAACACAGAGCCCTCAGCTTTTCTGAAAGCGSGAGGCATGCAAGTTACATCTGCACTGTGGGTGAGTTGTGCATTTGCTGCTTCTGCAATCAGCCAACAAACCCCTCCAGATTTCTGAGGCCAGACTGTTGCTGCTGGCAGCTTGTCTCCTTACTCAACAGCAGAGCAGATTCTTGGGGTGAAAAGCTGGGCCTGTTGAAATCAGTGGCAAGGTCCTGCTCGTTACTCGAGTCAGGATTCCTCACTTGATCTCTTAATTTCTGAGTGGGCAGAGGAAAAAGTGAGTGCCTTTTTTGGAGCACAGACTGTGTAGATGTTCTGCTTTTGGTCGCGCGAAAGGCATGCAAGGTGTTGGAGGTCCTGCAGTCCTGCCCTGCCCTGCCCTGCCCTGCCCTGAGCGAGCTGTGCTTGGGAAGGCAGGAGAGGGAGGACTGGGTCTGTCTGTGCCCCCCGCACGTGGCACGCGGCTTGCCAACCTGAATACGGTACCTGGTTTTCACCCTGTCGGGATTGAAACACATCTCAACAACATACCCTGAAGAACTCTGGTTAGGGTATAGGCCAGGAACTTCTCTTTTTGGATCCTGTGGTAACTTGTGTGACCCCTCTCATCTGATTAGGCAAACAGTTTGCTTAGTGCTGCTAGAATCAAATTTGTAATTCTCTTTGCCAAGTGTGAACTTCCCTACAGGCATCCTTGACTTGTTTGCAGGTATGCGTGTAGAATGCTACTCTTGTGTGTAATGAAAGTACAAGAGTTTGTGCCACCTTCCCAGTGGCTGCAGCTGGCAGTGACACAGCTGAGAGGTCCACAACAGAGTCTATAAGAAATCCAGTGGCTGCAACCCCACCATATACATGTTTATGGTCAATTTTGAATCAGAAAAAGCCCTGGAACTAGCAGTTCAAACATGATTTCTGACCAAGTATAGATTGAATAGCCACTATGCTAGACCTAATTGGGAATAGAAACATATATAACTCTCAACTCTGTTGCTCGTAATGACGCACTAATGGTATGTGCATTGCAAGGTGCCATGGCAAGTACCTTGCTGCTTTCCAGAGAATACTCTGACCTGCCAACTGGCTGCCTCCGGTTTCTGTGAACAGAGCAAAGTCATGGGAGCCAACTGCCCCAGAGGGCAAAGACCCCGTGCCGCGCTTCTCAGGCACTGCGGCAGAATTGGCTCTTCTTTCGCAGTTCCTGAAACGTGCCCTGATTTGCTGTCTAAAGAGCAATTACACAAGCCTTTATCTCATCTGCTATTTTTTGCTGAAGACCTCAACTGCACCTGGGTTTTTTTTTTGGTTGGGTTTTTTTTCCTCTTTATCACCTAGAGTCTTTGTTGCGCCTGGCCCCTTGTTCTTAGGACACAACCTTGATCACAGAGCACCTTACAGATAATTCTGGTTGTGTTGTTTCAAGGCATTTCCTCTTTCTCTCTCTCTTTTTGTGGTAAACGTTGGTAGAGCTCTGCTGAAACACTGGCTGAACGTCTAGCCTGGTATGAGTTTTTGCTTTTGGAGAAATCCTTCTAAGATGTCTTTTCTTGTCCTGCAGAAGTGCCCATAACAAAATCCCAAGTAAGGTGGAGGTAGAAGAAATTCAGCTGTGAGTAACCATGCTGGTTTTGACCTGAATGCTGCCCCAGTGCCTACACGCCTGTGCTGCACCTCTGTAGAGCTGACGTGTGCTTGAGTCACCATTAAAACCTGCTTCTGGCACAGCCTTTGTCAAACTTGATCAAATAAGGAAAAAATAGAGGTAGAGGATAGAGGCTGGCTTCTCTGCAGCTGAGACATTGCCAGGCTCTAGACTGCAACTGCAGACATTTTCTGACAGACGTCTGCAGAGAGAGAATTTGGCAGCCCCGTTTACCAGTGCCACAGAATGTGAAACTGCTGGTTTGCATTTTCTATTTTTCATTTTTATACCATTAAAATAAGCAACGCTGCTATGGAGATGACTCAGTTTGAAAAGGTGGCAGGAGGGTTCCCAGCTCTCCTCTCCTCTCCACGCTGCGAGAGCCTGGTCCGTCCACCCCTCTCCAGCTACTGCCGGAGGCTGGGCAGAGATCCTGAGGAGCTCAGCCAGTGAAACCTGGGGCTTTTTGTGCCTCCTCCTGGGAACTGGCCCAGGTGCTGTGCTGGCCGTCGGTGGCAGGCTCCTGATGCAGGTGAGACGTTGGCCATGAATCAGAAGGCAAGAAAGAGTGCATTGTAAGCAAAATGGTCACTAGCTCCTCTGCAGTACAGCCTGTTCAGCAACTGGAACAGCAAGGTCTGGTCTCTTGTCTCCAACCTCCCAGTGCAGGACAGAAAGCATGCTCCGTTCCCGCTCCCGGCGGGCAGGCAGGGATCTCCCCCAGCCAGGCAGGGCAGGGCAGGGCAGGGAGGGGTGCTCCTGGGAGATGCTCCAGGCTTGTCGCAACCCCACGGGGCGGCACGGGGTGAGGGCCCCCACGCTTTCAGGCTGAGGACGTGGGGAGGATGGATCTTGGTTGGCATCCCTCCTTGCCAAGGGAATTGATTTAGCAGTTGCAAGTTATGATGGGCCTGGTTGTCCCCGGTGGAAAACTCTCTTGGGAAGCAGCGGGTTCCCACACAGAGCATTTCCTCCCTGTCCAGCCAGGAGAGTGCCAGGAGACTAGCAGCCTCCTGAGGCCCTGCCTGCCCAGGCTCACCAAGGCTGCCTACGCAGCACTCCGGTGCTAAGCTGGGCTGCCCGTCCTCCGCTGCGCTCCCCAGGGAGCAGGAGCTGCTCCCGTTGTCCCCTTGCCTGCTGTCCCAGAGGGGTGGTGGGGTGCAGGAGAGCCCCTCCAGCAGCTTCAGACCTGCTGCTGCGAGAGAGCACAGGGACGGGTCTGCTTTGCCAGCTCTGCCCTTGCCCTGGCGCAGCCTCCTCCGGCTGGGCGTGCAGAGACGTGGCCCCGGGTGGGGGCTCCAGCCAGGCCTGGCACTCCCTCCCTGCCTGCGCATGGCCATAGGCATTGCCCCATACATTTGGGCACTCGCAGTTGCCTAGCAAGCTTTCCCCAAGCCCTCTCCCCTTCTCAGAGAACCCAGCCAGCTCCTGGTGCCTAGCTCTGTGCCGTCAGGTTCGTATTTTACCCAGTGCTGTTCACTTGCATGCCRGCTCTGCTTATCATCTGGCTTGGTGAGCTTTTTGAGGTATAAAAATGTTCCGTCTTGAAGTTTCATCAGGCACTTTCCCCCACCTGAGGTACCGTAGTCTTTCCCCTCACTGAAAGCCACTGCTGCTTCAAGAATTGAAGGCTCTGTGCATTTGCCCTCCAGACGTGGTTGCATGGGGGAAACAGAAGCAACCATGAACATTCATAGGGTGGGAGTGATAGAAATAAAGGATCAGCCTCCTTAGGCTCTCCTCTGGGCCCACAGTAACAGCATGCAAACAACCTTGCAGAAAGCAGTCCTCACCTTGGGTCGTGGTTTGGGTCTGAGCCCAGCGCCGTGCTCAGGTGCCATGGCAGACTTTGGTGATGGAAAGGTAATACCTGGGATCCCTGGGTACGCAGGGGAAAAAGACCTGAAAACAAGCTCAGCTGAAGGCCTCATTCTGATAACTTTTTTTTTCCTTAGCAAAACTGATACTGGAAGCTATGGGACACACCAGCTCTCAGTCACTTGTGGCTTGATGCGGTTCACACAAACTCATATGGTCTTTGGCTGCAAGTGAAGCTTCTTTGTGTTCCCAGCAGTGATTGCACCCCCCGGTATTCACAGCAATGTGCGCCCACCAGGTAAGAAACCCAAGTAATCATTGGATCATAGGAAAATCTTTGAGGTATTTCATTTTTGTGGGAAACATGGAGAAGTGCACTTGCCCCATCCTTTCATCTTTCACAATGGCCTGTGTTAAGCTGCTGTCTGTCTGAAGGAGCAGGGCTGGACAGGACTCTAGAGAGACTGTTTCTGTTGCTCCTCACTCAGCTGGAGGCATTGGCATTGAGCAACCCTGGGCACACCTTCCCCCAACAACCCGAACACGCTGCCTGCGCACGTGTTGGCGCCCGGCCGCAGCAGAGCCCTGCCACCAGCCCCATGGTGCTACCAGCCCCGCGGCCACCACGAGGCAGCCACCAGCACAAGCAGGAGCAGAGGCGCTGAGCCCCTGCCTGGCTTACAGAGCTGGGGATGTAAATCCAGCAGCTGCTCCAGCGCTATGGCAATCAAACCCTTAACAGTGGGGCTGGATCCAATGCCAAGTGTCTGCTGCAGTGGTGCTAGACACGGCGTTAGCTGGAAGCGGGAGCTCTCTTTGCAGTGAAATGTGGGTATTCATGTGTGTCTGTGTGTGCACTTGCATGCCCAAGACATCAAATTGGTTCATTTATATTTGGATTACCACCTATTTTCATGCATTAAACATTGCCAGCTGTGTTAATGATGGCTGCAGCACATCAACTGCTTCTGTTCTCTCCCAGACTTGTTATTTTTCCCACTGGTTGTTCTATCTATTTCATGAGAGTGCTACAGTGCAGTTTCTTTCACACAGTCTCAGGTAGGAAATTGTAGTGTAGACTATATATTTTAGCATTACTTAATTTGGACTGGCAGGATCCCAGGTTTGTTAGAGCAGAGAGAGACCTCATAGCTGGGATCAGCTAGTTACAGAGGCTGAGGCAGACTGAAAAAAGAGTATATTATCACCTTTGGGAGATTTAAAAAACTTATACCTCCTCTCCAGTACTCCAGACTATTGAGCTTTATCAGTTTTACTGCAAACTACAAATGCTTTTTGTGTAATGACAGCTCTTTAATTAGAACTTGGAAGCAATAGCATCTGCTGATTATAGCATGGTCCAGCATGTTCATATTCCTCAGTTTTATTTCCAGCTCTGCAACTAAATTGTTGCATGCCTCAAGGCAAGTGACTTCACCTCTCAGTGTCTTTACTTCCACAGATGGGGTTAAAACCTGGAGATCCCTGGACAGAATCTGCTCAAATGGCACAGTCTTGGGTTACTTTTCCATCCTGTGCATGTTTGGGAACCCATGTATCAGTCCAGTGGATGAGGGTTTGGGATTTGCCTTGTCCAGGCATACCGTGTGAGATACTCCAGGTTTGAACAATGGAAATTTTATAGGCTTCAATTAACTGGCTGGGCAAGAAACAACAGCTTCGCAGTAATGAGTCCTCACTTGCATGGAATGCCATTTAGTGTCTGATCTCTCCTCGCCAAAGAGAGATATTAAAATCTGTCGATCCAGAGTGCATTTCTAGAGTGATGAAAAAGGGGAAAACCCCTCTCAGTTTGAAGTGATCCTCAGTTCTGTTAGTAAAAGGGTTTGCTTCTCAAGAGGGATATTATATACTAGTGATTATGGAAAAAATGAAGCAACGCAGTTCAGAGACAGCACGGCTAATTCTGCTGTCTGCAATCTTACCCCCCGCCTTGGTGGGGATACTGGTGTAGATGAAGGAAGATGACAGTGGTTGCTGTGATGCCTCTCTTTAAACCCTTCATTTTGGGATTGCCAGTTTGAACAACAGGAATAGAATATTTATCCGTACAGCCAAAGGTAGCAGAGTGCTGTGCAGTCCCATACCAAGTCAGTGCAGTCCCTTTCATTAGGGATTTCAAATGCAGGCAATGGAAGATTGTTTTAAAGTAGCCCCAGTCACTAGATCAAACTGGGGCAAAGTCAGAAGGGAAGTACCCAAGGAAACAGAGGTCAGATCAGTACTGAGAAGTTGCAGAAAGGACAGTAAATTAGTGTTACGTATGCTTACGGGCAAGCAGTGGTGTAAATCGCAACAAGCAAGTTGCAATTTTTTTCTAGTCTTACTTAAAAACGTTCCCAAAATCCATGAGTACAGCATCACACAACGCCTGATATTTTGTAATGCCGCAAACGCTGACCTTAAAAGACACCAGAAATCTCACTGGGAGTTTTATCCATTTGCAGTGGAAACATGAGGTCTTTAATAGTAAGAATGTTTCAATAACTTTCCGGGATTTTTTCCACTTTGGCACAGCTGTTCCCTGACAGATTGCAAAAGGGAGGAATTCAGTAGTAACAGCTTGATCCTGCAGGATGCTAAAGCCTTTCTGCCCAGGGCCGCGTGCCCTCAGCCCCTACCCAGAGCAGCTCGGCGTCTCACAGGATTACTCAGCTTTTTGCAATGTGGAGCCTTTCTTACCCACTTGGCCTTGCCAGTGACTTTTCTATTTCTATTTCTGTGGAAATGAGCCAAAACTGGTGCCATTCTCTGAAGGGACTCATTAGCCTTTCTGTCTAGGAAAGGGCTCGGTATTGTCGTAGGAAAGCTGCAGAGCGATGATACGACTTGAAAATTTACGCCTGAATTTTTCCCTCTTAGAGAAGCAGCATCTCAATGCTAGATTTAGTAACAAYGGCAGCATAACTGAATTGTTTATTACATTGTATTAAGGTTATGTAGAGGAAATGTCAAAGGAAATGGCTTCCTCCCCCCGTTTCTAAAACTAAGTATAGACTCCAAATGGGTGTTTATTCTAATAGAATTTAACAGTTTGGGAAGGGATGATTTTTTCAGTTGATTGAACAGAAAAAAATATGGTATCTTTGCTACGGCTGGCATGATCTACTCTAATTAAACCCCTCATTCAGACATAAAATACCCACTATTGCATAAACAGTCCCTGGGCTCTACCCATACAGCCCTAGTAGGGTCAATGGTAAAGTTCTTGCCAACTTCAGCAGGCCAAAGGGGTTTCATGCTGTTCTGGCCCTTCCTGGTATTTGCTGCCTTGCAGAGCAGTGCATTGCAGAATCCTCTGTTGTTCAAAAGAAGGCAGAGAACATGTTTTCCCTCTTTTCGCCCTGGCCTTTCCTTGTCTGAACAACGGAGAAAAGCAGGAGGCTGAAGCTAAACAAACATGAGCAGGGCAGGATGATATTTGGTTACTTTGGGGGCAACTTAGCTGGAGTGAACTGCTCACTGGTTTTAATACAGCTGTTGTAGTCTGTGTAAGAGCAGGACATCCCCACTTCCTACCAAGCACCCCTATGCCTAGGAGCCTAGGGCCTATGCCATGGGCAGAAAGGATGGCCAGACCATCACGCGTGAACCAGCTGTGGTGGTAGGGAAGTGTTGACTCCCTCGGCAAGGACATGTTAACTGGTGTTGTTTGTGTTCCCAGTGCATAATCAGACAGGACACCTCCAGTCACCTGCTGCAGGGAGTTTAAACTGATCAGGGTGGTACTTTTCAGCTGCTGGAATGGTAATTTTTTTTAATTGCTCCAACTTGATTACATGCAATCATCTGCCCTTCAAGGAGAAAATGCAAGGAAGGATGTTTTAACACTGAGGTCAACCTCTTCTAATTACTCCTCTAGGTCTACTTTGCAAACTTCCTATTTGACCAGTGTTGAAACTCAGACGAGCATTTATCCGAATGGAGGCTGCTTTTTCTGTCCTTCGCTAACCTCTTAGTCATTAACTATAGAAATTAATGTAGGGTTTTGGCTCATACATATATAAAAAATAGATATATAACACAATGTTGGAGTACAGTCCACTGAAGTATATGTGTAACTAAGTGGGTCGTATCCTACAGTACTATCATTCCTGTGAGGATTTTTAAAACATAAAGCCATGTGTAAGTAACTTCAAATGTAAGCCTCGCTCTGTTTTGTTTTTTTTTTTCTTAATAAAAAGCTTTTCAGAAATGAACCACAAAGCCTGGCTTTGAAGCTGTTGGTCTGACGGGGCATGACGTTGCACTGGTTCAGCGAGCGCGGGGCTGGGAGCAGCCGGCCCTGGATGGGGTGCTCCCGGGGACCTGCCGTCCTCGCTGCGGGGCTTCCTGCTCCCCCGCACTCACTTCCTGCCTCCGAGAAGCAGAGCTTGTTCTTTCTCTCCTCCCCATAGCAGCGTGACCTTGCGTGTTTATTTTGAAAAGCTGTCTGCAAAACTCTTTAAGGTTGTTCTCTATTGTAAGGGGAAAAATTAAAATCAAGTGAACAGTCGCCTGTTTAAAAAAAACCCAAAGCAAGTGAGTTTGCTTTGTGTAGCAGGGTGCACTGGCTTCTGCATCTGCAAAGGATAATGGTTACAGATTTTTCCAGCATAAAGTGACTTATGGCTTAGATTTGTCCCACAAGTCCCTAAGGCCAGGCCTACGTTAGAAGCTTATGATAAAAAGGAAATGCTGGTTAAAGAAAAGATTTCTTTTATGTCATTTCTGTATCATTAAAATCCCATTGTAGGTGTACAATTAAAGCAACATGATTTTTTTCCTGATTAGGTTATTTTACTTACTGAACTGGGAGATGCTCTGCCAGCAAAAGTACCCTTACTAGGAAAGTTTGTCATTTTTACTGCATTGACAAAATCTGGTGTTAGAGACAGGGCTGTTATGTCAAGGCTTTTTTCAGTCTAGACTCTGTCCTCAGACCAGCGATTTAAGAGTATTTTGGATAGCAGGTAGTTGCCAAACTGTGTTTAGCAGCCTGACTCCTGGGGACCAAAGCCCATCAACTGTCAGTGTCACTTCTGACAAGGTGACCGCCTGTTTGTACCACCCAGCAGCGTCGGTCTTGCTGACAAAAAATGAATTCTGTTAGAGATGGGATACGCAGTCTTTCCTACAGAAATATCAGCATCAAAAGCATGGGAAAAAAAAAAGATATATTTCACTTACATATACTGCTTAAGTGAATAGCATAACTGAGGTATCAAAGCAACTTTCGAGTGGAGGATCTGAGTAGTCTTTTGATTCTGATTCAGCAAACTGTTTAAGCATATGTTTATCTCTGCTATAGATCTGCCTGGTTAAAAAATAAAAGAGAGAACTGAAGTGTAGTAGCCAAATCTCCAATGCTGATTTAAGGCTTTTCTTCCCTCTGTGGTTTTCTTCTGTCTGTGGTTTATAGGAGAAAAAAAAAAAAAACACAACAGAGAGCAGCTTCTGGCTGTTCTGGCAGCCCTGAACGGCGGCCGAAAGACGCAGAACAGCCTTTTTTCCAGGGAGGAGAGCAGCAGATCCAACACACGGGAGGGAAGAGTTGTTCCCACATTCTCCAAGGCTTGCAATGGTGTTTGTCAAGTGAGGTTTGTCAAGCCGCAGTCCCGCTCAGGGAGCCAGGGGAGCTATTCCTGACATCAGGCGTCCCATCCAAGTGCTATTGTGTCCTACATTTTTAGCATTGCTGAGTTTATAACAGATAAGGAGAATAGGCTGCTAAAAAGAGTAAGTGAAGTAGGCTCCCAGCTTGGATTACAACAGAGAGGGAAGGCACAAGGTCATGGCTGGAGCATGGGCAGACCGCGGGGTGCTCAACCCACAGAGTGGCCACAAAGCAGGCGAAGCAGAAAGCTCGTCAAGCGCCCGTGCAATTGTTGGAAAGGTTTACGGTCCTTATTCCCAGTGGGCAGCAAACAGATGTGGTAATTAAGGCAAAGAACCTCATCATCATGTACAGGGATTTATGTTCAGAAATGCTGACAGCTCAGGAACAGGTTTGATGGTTCAAGCGATAGATACGCAGAGCTGCTGGGCTGCACCGAGTATGGTCTGCTGCTCAGACAAGCAGGGCTGGGCTCCTGACTTGCCCGTTCTCTCTCTGCCTTAGTCCTTCCCTCTGGAGCCCCCAGCTGCTGTTTTCCTCACCAGCCTGAAACCCCGTGCCCTGCCTACAAGAGAGATTTGAATTTTGAGCAAACCTGCGCTAAGGTAGTTATTTTGGGTGGAGATTCTGTAAAAGCCTGTGGTTTCAGCAGTTTTGCTTTGAGTTTTGGGTGGAAACCTGCACTCAAAGTGAGGTTCGTGTGCTGCAAAAGAACCAGGCAGAAGCATTTGCACAAACTTCTGAAAGTTAAAGTTTCAGATTTATTCAGCCCCAGAACACCCTCTTTTCGGTTCCCAGGGTGCTGGAGCATAAAGGTGTCTCTCGGCAAGAGTGGAGGCAGCACACATCCTTCTGCTTCTCACCCTACTCCCTCTCCAGCCTTACCTCCAGGAGGTTTTATCTGAGGGGCTTCTGGCCGGCATCTGGCTGGATCGTTCCACCAGCGAGGGCACCCTAACCTTTTCTGCTGTGCGTGGCAGTGATACCCYGCAGCACACGCTGCCTGGCTGCCTGGTAATGCATTGACCATCAGCTCTCGCGGGGTGGCCCTGGCTGAGGAGATGGGGGTGACGGGACCTGCTGCTCAGCCTCTGGAGGTGGTGGAAGAGAGAGGCAGGACAGAGCAGAGGTGATCCCGCCAGGGGGGGTCAAATCTGAGGGCCTGCTGAAGACCACAGGAATTGCATGGCTGGGTGCTTTAACGGCAAAAAGGGTGGGAGCCTGGGATTTCAGTCCCAAACTTCCCTCTGATTGTGGGAGCCGTGAACGGTAGGTGGACACCTGAGAAACACGGGAACGGTCAACCCTCTTTAGTGGGGATGACGATACGGAGTGGTAGCATGGCCTGCAGCAGTCCTGCTGCTTATCTGTACAGCCCTGCAGACTTTTTGGCCCTTTGGGTTGTGTGTGTTGAATATAGTGGTTGAACCTTAGAGACTCTTGACCTGCTTCTCTTTGGCTGTGGGCCTGTTGCTGGTTCCCAGGTAGTTACTGGTCCTGCTGCGTGGGTAGTATCTGGGCTCCTATCAAGCCCAGATTTTGAGAGGGCTGTATATCATTGAGCTCAATTTTTATTTCAATGCTAATCTACTGGCAGGTCACAGATGTAGTTTTCTTTCCCTTCCCTTGTCCTGTAGTCCTGGTTGGATGTCTTGGCTGCATGCTGGAGGATTTCTCTGTGTCCTGTGAAGGATGAGGTTGTGGCTGTGCCCTTTATTCTATGACAAGTTCAGTATCTTTTGCAAGTGCCTGAGCTGAAATTTGTGAGTAAGGAAAGAAGAGACCCAAGTGCAGGTGGTGGGCTCCCAGCCCTCCCTCCTTTCCCTCCCTTCCCAGCCCCAAGGGAGAAGCAGTACCGGTCTTAGGAGTCAGTGTGACATCTGAATTCATGTAATAGCTCTGTCCTGTAACGGGTTAAATGAAGAGCCAACTATAAATACTACAAAATGTTGGGGGAGCCTGTCTGATTTGAGATCCAAATGTGTGGCATGTTTCTAATTGTCATTGTGTGTGTCCATCCATAAAGCCACCCCCTCTCCAAATACACAAATGGAGCATCTAGAAGAAAGGAGCTCTGTGACTTCTCAAGCTGAGGACAGACACTGCTCCATTTGTCCTCCTCCAGCATGCTCTCCATGCTGGAGCTGGAAGTCATTAACTGGCATGTTTCCACCTACTTTGGACTCTGATCTAAGCTTATTATGGCAGAGTTTCCTCTTTGGATCTGTGCAGTGCTGGTTGCGCTGCTGCTCTGATGAAAAAATAGCTGTTTGGCGGCTTAAACACTACCTCTTTGCTTCCAATATGCCCTTATGACCTGCTCAGAAGATAYGGGCTTAATAAGGCAGGATTGTAGGTGCTTACAGTGCCACCTGCGCAGTGGGAAGGAAGCGTGTGCCTGTTTAAATGGGAAGCTGTCTGGGATACAGGAAGTCTGCTCCGGAACAGGCAGCGCTTGGAAGGCCCTGGCGGTATATACGAGCCATATGTAATCTGGAGCATTATTAAGTATGTTTCTCGTCCCACGGGACAAAATGAGGAAATGAGCCCCATTCATCTTTGCTATCAGTGAGATTTTGTCTGAGCAAGTGGGGTAGGACTCAAGATGTTGACTAACCTTCAGGCAAAAGCAAAGATTGCAATAAAAAAGTGAACGCTGCACCAACTCTGACTGTAGTGAACTCAGTAGATGGGGACAAAAGGTTTTAAAAGTAGGATATTGAAAGCAAATCTGTGAGTAGGTGGTCCTGGAGAGACTTAATTGAGGGATATCTAAACTGTTTATCCTTTCCCAGGGGTAAGGAGAGTCATGAATAAACCAATGTGTGCTTTGATTGACAGTTAATGGCTGCATTCAGTTCTGTCCCTTATCTCGTCATGAGAAATGGTTATTGAACAAAGCCTTATCCAGCCTGGGTGTATAAACGTATTAAACAGTTTCCATTTGAACTTGATATGCTGATCTAAAGCATTCTGTAAGTATGCAGGTACATACCACTAGTGATAGCACCTGGTTCAAACAGGAAAAAATACCACATCATTCAGGCTATTGTAATAATCACTGCGGGTAGCTACGGTTTCCCTGAGAATAGCTGCTATTTCGTTTTGCTGCAAGAACATTTGTATAAAGGATTTTATGGCACTTTAAGCTGCCTGATCCTCATGCACAATACAACCTCTGTTGAATTTTTTCCCTTCCTTCTTTCCCTTTCCTCTTTCCCCTGTTCCCCCTCCCTGTAACAGTTGTTTGTTCTAGGGTTTGAGCTCCTGAGAGAGGTTTTGCCACCTTCACCAGCGTTAGGCACTGTTCGTTTACAGGGTCAAGACGGAGCCAGCTACAGTGAGGATGTGGCAGGAATATTTCCATGTTTGGGGTGGTGTATCTGTTGTGGATGTTATGCTTCTAGCTTCTGAATACATACCTCCAAACCTCTTGGGTCAAGTCAGTAGGCAGCAGGGTGAATTGCTCCTTATGGATTTACCTCTTATGGCTGGGCATGTACAGCAGCCACTAACACCATCTCTTATGTGCAACCACCTATCTTCAGAGAACTCGTAGGAACGTATAAGGATGGTCATGTCTATGCTGCCCTTTTACAGCTTCCTCCCAGCTGTGACCTTAAGGCTAAATGTTTTACTGTCCAAGTTGCTGAAATGACTTTAGCTGGGCCAAGGAAGGGCTGTAAGGGAGGCTGAGCAGGTAAAGCAGGTAGAGCAGAGTGCTCGGTTTCTCAAGCAGTATCTCAGCCTGCTTTAGCATCTGTTGAAAGTATGAGAGCTGCTGGTGCTGAAGGCAAAATAACGAGAGTTCAGCCACAAGCTCTGGAGGGAGATGCCAGCCAAGAGAGTATCCCATAGATAGCTCCACTGACAACTCCTTCATGCTGAGCCAGCAAAAGGCTGAGGACTCGCTGGGTGGCCAGCACCCAGCAGGCAGAGCAGTCCACGCAGGTGGCAGTGCTGAGGCCCAGGTGCCAAATCTGCAGCATTATCAGCCTCGGTGGTGGGTGCTCCAGGCTGAGGTACTTGGCCTGGCAGTAGCAGCTCTCATAAATAGAGGTGCTAATTGGACATCAAGACAGCCGAGGGCCATATGGCTTTTCCTTCGGATTTCTTCTGCTGAGCCTTGCAGATTGGTACTGGACACCTTTTAACGAGCATGCAAATGGGCGGCCCAAAACCGAAGTCTCACGTCCAGAAGCACAGGGCAGCTTAGGGCCCTTTGTTACCTTGTGCCCGGCAGAGCTTGGCCAGGACATGGCATGTACTTTGTTCCCTGTGTCCCTCAGGAGCTGCCCAGGGCCCCTGGGAGCACAAGCTCCGAAGAGAAGCCAGGGCACAAGGGCGAGAGAGGGACCTGCCCGTGTCAGAGTTGGCCAGCCCTGGTGAAAGCGGGGGCCCTCCAGGGAGCTGTGGACTCTGAGCTGTGTGAGCTTGTTCCCGTAAGTTGACCTAATCTCTCCTTGGCTGTCCTGGTTGTGCTGTGACTAGTGTGTGCAGGTTGCAGGCAGAGGGATGACTTCTGAGTAAGAGTGGGGTTTTTGTTTGTTTGTTTTGGCTTTTGTCTTTCTCCTAGTGCAGCACTGTCAAGTCTGGGCCAGCTAGCAGGCCTTTCTGCAGGAGGCTGTGCGGTCTACTTGCACTGAAGGAAAAGTGGGTTTTGTTTTGGTTTGTTTTTTAATGAAAAGAAAAATCTTTTCCTTTTTTTTCTGGATCAGTGCTTTTTGTGAGAACAGTAAACTGGCTTATTTTTCCTTACCCAGCCCTTTCCACAAAACGCTTTTCTATACTTGTCTCTTTCAACAACTTCTCTTGCTCGTGTGAAGCATCCTAATTACAGAACAGCTCTGGGCTGCTGGTGCAGGCTTGGCAAAGCCATGCAGCCCTCCTGAGATGGATACCTGTGCAGGGCAATGCCACCAGGCGTAAAGCTCCTCTGGAGACGAGGCAGGAAAGGAGATCTGGTGCACTGCTTGGTTTGTACCCCAAGAGTAGGGGCCTGAACAAGGCTTCCTTTCCTGGGCTCGCTAGCAAGAGTGAATAGTGTGGCGTGGGCTTGTCAGCACAGCCAGGCTGCATATTATGACAGGTGGAGGAAGAGAATTGTGGGTGTGGAGAAGTGTGGGTGTAGAGAAACTACTCAGTGGAGGGGTGAGGTTGGAAGGAGCGGATAGGGAAGAGCCAGAGGCATAGGTGTCAGTTAGCATACTGGTGAGGTAGCTCCTGCCCATGTGCTGCTCTGGCATCATGCGTGACCTTCTTCTGGGCAAACCCTCTCTGGTGGGGTTGTTGGAGTGAGCAGGGGTCTCCCAGAGCATCTCACCCTCCGAAACCCTCAGGAATTTATCACAAGGTCCTGGAGCTCCGTGGAACGACGGCCCTGGTGTCTCCAGTGCCATGGTTCCTGCCCAGCAGCAATGGGTACAAATTTGTGCCCTGTCTCACTGCAGGCACAACTGAACGTGTAATGGCATTCAAGTATGTGCCACCCATGTCACTCAGCCTCAGAGACCTCTGAGGTGACAATGGTGCTACTGGACTTGCTGGTGCTGCCCAACTGTGCTACTGACTGCTGGGCATGGCTGTGTCCAGGGAGCTCTGTCAGGGACACGTGTTGTGTCATGGGGGGGTGGCCCCTGTGGTCCCATAGCCATCTGGTTCTGCAGCAGGCATCTGCCCTCGCTCTCCTTGGCAGCATATTTCTCCTCTTCCTCCCCAGCTCTCGGAGCCACAGCTCTTCTGAGTGTGCTGGAGCAGCAAGATCCCTAGGTGATGGCAGGCAGAGCCCCTTACATCAGGCAGCACTGCTGCCAGGCTGGGGGCCGGGGAGGTGTCATGGAAACCGAGCATCCTTGGATGAGGAACAGGCGGTCCTGGCATTATCTGCCCCGTCACTGTATATAATGCCCAGTAGAGACAAGGAAGAAATGAAGTTGCTTTTTTCCATCTGCTTCTTTAAATGTAGGTGCCATGTAACTCAATCCTGAACCTCAAGGAGGTGTGCTGAAAATACGGGAGTCCACAGCGAGGTCACTCATGGGTCACAAAGCAGCAAAACACGGTCTCTGCCACCACTGGGCAGGGAAGGAGGTTAATGTTTCACGGTATAGTTAGCTGAGCAGAGTAGCTCTGTCAGTGTTTCACTTGGTAGAAATTATTTATTGACAAGGAGGGTTTCCAGACTGTCCCAAGGAAAATTCTTTGGGAAACTGCTGGGATTTCTTCCAAGTTAAGAGGAGCTATTTGGATCATGAGTTGAAAACTGACCCAGAGATCCACACTCCCATCAATCAGTCACATTTAGGAAAGGAAAGATTAAAAAACTCTGAGGCAGAGCCAAGCACTTAAAAGGCAGAAGTCTTTGCATTGATTCCAGTGGTAAAATGCCAAGCCTTGTGATTTCCTGGACCAAGTGCAGAGAAATGAAAAATATGAATAGGCCAAATACTGAGATCCTCATTACAGAAAAGGGCCACTTGAGAGTACCTAAGATCTGGCCTCTCATCAGGGAGATACAATAATTGAGGAATTGCAGTCCTCAGCCATAGCCTTGTGCTCAGCATCCTCAGCAGCCTTCTTTTTCCTCATCTGCCAGCTTTTTTTTTGTTTCCATTCCAATTAAAAAAAAAAAGGGAGACGAAACTACCTGCTCTATTTTTAATCCTATTTGTCTGTAGATAAACTGCATGTTAGATGATTCATAGATCTTTATCACTTCATGAAGTTTAGACTATAAAAAGCCTACCCCTCTTTTTTGACTGATAAACAACTATGTAAGCCTTGCTGCTGTTACTCGAAATCTAAGTTAGACACAGCATTTTTTAGTTCCTCAAGTGGGCCATGTGGCCTTTGCAGAGCCAGAGGGGAGTTTGTCCACTTGTGTGGCCTTCAAGGGAGCACGACTGCCCAGTTTCATCTAGAAAGACCAAGCTATGGAGCCCATCTGGTTAAGGAAATGCTGGGTATGGGTGCAGGCTGTATTTGACCATGCCAGGGGCTGGGCCCAGCAGTCTGCATCTGGTGGTCGTACCTTTAAACCCTAGTGCTGCTAATTAAATCAGAATTCGCATGTGATGAGGGTTTGGGGTTTTTGGTGCCAGCATGGCTTTTCACACTGACCCCTCTGTTCCTAGGGCAAGTGCAGCAGCCAGCCTTGCACTGAACTCTTCTATGTCCGTGAGTTGCTCTGTGACTGTGGTGGGGGCCTGATGCTTGGTTATAAGAGGAATGAATGAATGGTGTGATACCTCCTGAGTTAGGAGTTAGGTTACTTCTCTTGAAATGAGACTCACCAACGGAGCTAACTGCCACTGACCAATCTTTGAATTTTGTACTCAATCGTTCTCTAATTGGCACATGTCTTCTCCAAGGTGAATGGTGGCTACCCCCAAATCCACAGGAGAAGAATTTCAGCACAAAAGTGCACCCAAGGGCACTCGAGAAATTAGTGGTAGCCTCCTGGGGAGGATTTCCTTGTTAATATTGTATTTTAGAAACAAAAAGAATTGGGTGAATTTGCCTTTTTTTTTGCCTTTTTTTTTGCCTTTTTTTTTTCTTTTTTTTTTTTTTTTTTTTCTTTTTTTTTTTTTTTTTTTCTTTTTTTTCTTTTTTTTCTTTTCATTTTTAACTAAGAGCATAGGCTGGAATGGCGTGGCATTTGGGCAGACATTGGACAAAGCCTGAAGAAGCCTTGACCTCAAAGGTACTTGTCAACAGAGGCTGGAGCCTCTTCTGAACCAAGACCATGGATTTGGATTAAACTAGCAACTTCTTCTGTCACTGGAAGAAGAGCAAATCTGAGCCTGGGCTTCTGGGCCTCCTCAAACTTTGTACATTGATCTGATTGCCACCAAGCCCAGCTGGAAATTGATGGTTGCCCATAAAGACAGTATAAAAGCTGTTGCAATGTGGTATTTTATGGAAGCTATTAAATCTGTCAGCTGACCCAATCTGTACCTGAAAATGTTTATCTTCTATCACACATTCACCTTCAATTAACAATTCAGTGGTTGCAAAGACTTTTTAACCTTTGCCCGCAGTTTTTCTTCTGATTTAAAACGATACATTAGCCTTCTCTCCTTGTTAATGTGTATTACTATGCTTCATGCAGCTGCTTTTTACAATGCAAACTAAAAGGAAGGTGGGAATAGTAGTGAGACCTCTTTGGCTTGCTAACCTTTTCTGGCTACTGAAGGTCAATAGGAAAACTGGAGGCTGCTGTGCAGATTATTTTACCAATTGTACATGAATGCTTTGAAATCTGGACAACTGCTTGCACAAGGAGGATTTTGGTTCTGAAATAGTATGTGTGTATATAGTGTGGAGGAGGATGTACAAGGAGGAAGGGAGCCAGTTTGACTTATCTTAAATCGTGTTTGGTACTACTAGTGTAGAGAGCAGCAAATATTTTGCATTCCAGTGGGCCAGACTCAAGCCCTTCACATAGAAAGAGAGGTTTGCTACTTTAGGGACTCTTCTGCTTCTTCCAGCATTTTTCCTCAACTCTTCTGTGGCCAATGACACAACTCAGCATCCAAGCTGGTCGAGCCCTCCGATTGCTGAGATACTAGTGAGGGTGCAGCTTTGGGAGTGCAAATGGTCTTCAACCTCTCGGTAATCAGATGATACTTGTTGGGGCTGGAGCTGTCACTAGAGGCTGACACAGAAGCTCAAGGAATTGGAGGATGGCTTCTGCCTCCACATGTGACTGGGAACATGTGAGTCCCAGCTGGGAGTGCTAGTGGGGTAGGTGGCTAATTCCAGCCTTGTGTATCTGTCCTACCCATGAGGCAGCAGTGGCGGTGGAGCTGGAGGGAGGGCTCTGCTGGGGATTAAAGCCAGTGTGGCAGGTCTGTTCTTCCAGCATTCCCAAAATCCAAGGAGGAAGAACCCAACCTCTCCTGCATTAGTGTAATTACTAATACAGAGAAGAGGCTATCTTCCTGCAGACCCTTGTCATCTACTCTTGTGAGCAGTCTAGATCAATACCACCCATTCCTCCAACATGCCCAGAGGTCTGATTTCACTTTATGTACAAACCTTTAGCAAGTTATGAAGACCAGTTTTAAATGGTCACTCTACTGGGACACTGACAACGGATATGGAGAAGATCTGATGAGTGGTGTTTTCTGCAATGTATTAATAACACAAATCCTGTTGTACAGGATGCAGCAAATAAAACCTCYGTATCAGTCAGCTAAAAATAATACCAACATTAACTCAGGCTGTTTGCAAACTTGATCTTTGAGGATTAGGCTAATGAAATGAAGAGGGGGGGAATATCTTTGCTTGAATAGGAAAAAATAGAAAATTTCTGATGACGAATTTACCTTGGTGTGCTGAGAACTGATGTTCCTGCATGAGTATGGCATCTCTTAATGGTTGTACTTTGTGTACCTTGTATTTTCATGCTGAGCACTGAGCTGAATGCTTCTCTGCAGATTTGTTCTGTTACAAACTATTTGTTATTTAGCCTCATGGCCATTTCTGGAGTCTGTGTCTGTATTTCTGGTTAAGTGGTTGCTTATTACCTTTATAGAGTTATATAGCCCACAAGGTGATGCTCAGCCAGGGGTGTCATAGTAACACTCTTTCTGCTAACAAGGAGGAGTTGTACAGAATTAAARAGAAAAACCCAACCCCCCAAAAACTAGCATGTGAGAGGTGTGTTTATATTGAATTGTTGGATAAAGTTGTGCAACCCTATATGCAACCAAGCGTGGTCAGGCTGCCTCTCCTGCCAGGCATGCCACCCACATCTGTCTGGGTTATGCCTGCATCAGCTGTTTCCTCCAGCCCTCCACCTTGTGCTGAGCCTGCTGTTGCTGGGTGTTGCTGCTCTACCTCCTGAAGCTCCCCCAGGCTCCCTGGGGCTGAGCCTTTGCTTCTTGCAACACCTCCTCCTGCGGGTAGCAGCTCCTGCTCCTCCTCAGGTGCCACAGGTCTCCTGAGCCTGCCCATGCCAGAGACACCGATGGGCCAAGATAATGGAACAAGCCTGGAGGTAAATAAGCTCTGATTAAAGAAATGTTTTTTATCAACGTGTCTGTAGATAAATGGCAAAGTACAGCAGCAATTCAGCAATTCCCTGTGAGGGACTGCCAGGTGAGGCTCCCGCGGGCGGCTCTTTGCAGGAAGCGTAGAAGCTTGCTGGAAATATACTGAAATCCAAGAAACACCACATACAGACCTAGAGCACTGGTTGCTGGATCAATTTGTTCATTAGGTAATGGCTGCTTCTGAGAGTAGAAACAGAATTTAACTTGCAATAGTAAAACCAGGATAATTTCTAGACTTCTTCGGGGACCAGTTTGCCCACTTTTATTCATGAGGTAATGAAAACAAATCTTCCCACTCTGTAGCTCCTAATGCTCTTTCTGTATTGGTGGCCTATTTTTCTGCTTAAGGACAGGGAGGGACTGTTGAGTCACACACAATCTTGTGCCCTCCTCCTCCTCTCATTTAAATATTAATATGATGAATTATTACTAGAGTAACAGCTGTGCACTACTCATATCACAGCAACATAACCTTCCCCTCCTCATCGGAGCACAGCTATTCCTGACTCGCGTATTCTGGTCGACCTTCTCACTTCTTCTGGATGACTTTTTAAAAATTACTTTGTTAGTTCTGGTGTGGTGTCATTAGGGTAATTGTTTGTTCTGTTCTTTCTGCTTAAATATTAATGATACTGAGGAAGTCAAAAGATAGCTTCAGTAATGGTAAGTTAAATGTCTGCGTGTATTCTCCTGTGAGATCTGTTTGTTTAGAGAGAAAGAAGTATAAAGGATTAAGATCAATCTTTTTAACACTTAAAAACATCTCTCTCTCTGAGAATTACCAAAATAATAATATATTGTCTTTTATATAAATAAAATCATTGTATATTAGTCAGCTAGTGTCTCTAGATAATTCAGAGAAATACCTAACATTGTAGCTAGAAGTACTAATGCATTGCATTCTCTGTAGATAAAGTCTTATAAGAGAGGCTGCTAATAAAATCATGAGACAACTCTGTATAGACTGCTGAAAATAAATATTTGGCATCAAACAAAGAAGGGGAGGGAATATGAAAGAAAGATAAAACACCATGAGTTAGTTCAATACAATTGGAAATGCCAAGGTAAAGCATTCCCAGGCAGATTTGGAAATGTTAGTAGATGTTAAGTTTTGTGGGTAAAGGTCCTCCTCTGCTGAGCACCTTTTGCATGGTTCTTGTGTTTGTGCTTGCGTGTGTGTGGTTTACAAACCCACAGGTTTTTTCTCCTTGAAAATCTCACTCCTTGGAGTACTTTCATGCTGCAGAAGGGGCGGCTGGGTTTGTTGGTTTCTGTACCGCTGTTGTGGAGAACTTAATGCCAGCAGGAGTGTGTAGAAATCAGGTTTACTGGATTTGCTCAATTGCTCATATTTAGCATTGGATGAAACTTTTAACTCACTGCTCTTGTTACTTAGGGAGAAAAAAATCTGAAATGCTCTTACAAAGATTTTGAAACAAAATGTCCATATTTTGATTTGAAATTTTTCATTTTAAAATTTTGTTTTAGTAAATCAGTTTTCTTTAAAGTCAAACAAAATGCCTTCCATTTGAATAAAATATTGTTTTATTGCTTTGTTGGGTTTTTTTAAATAGCTCATTAATGTAACAGGGAACCTAAAAAATTAATCCCAATTTATGAATGATGCCCTTCTTTTCCCACTCCTGAAGAAATCAGTAGAAACTTTTTTCCCAATCAGCCTTACCAGTGACGAGAGAAAGGGAGGCGGGAGGCTTCTACCGCCTGAGAACTCTTCCCATTCAAAATCAATGTCTAACCCCATGCCTGGTTAGGGGTTGGGGAGAAGAAAGAGTGAAAAGAGAGTACTGCAAAATGTGTTTCTAAGTCATTGACTGCTCTGCTGTAATGCTAAAAGTAGTGCTGTTACTTCTTGAATATTTTTTCCACTCTGCTTTTTTCTGAGCAAGTACTTAGTGGAAACAAAGAGCCCAATCCTGGCTGTTTGCAATTCCCACTGTAGTCAACAAGAGTAAACTCATGGATTGAGATATGTTCAGTACCACCTATATACATATATATATATATGTTGGGTTTTTTCCCCTCTGTGTTCTGTTCCTCCTAAAGTTTGTGGGAGTTGGCAATTATTTTTTTTTCTCAATTTACCATTCACATCAGGGATTTTTTAATTCTCATGCAGGTTACTGTATTGCAAATTATTTGGCAAAAATGCTGCTTTGATAAAAAGCCTTGATAAACTTGTAGCATATCCCCCARATAAAATCTCATTTCAACAGTCCCTTCAGATGATTATCTGCAGTGATTGCAAATGAACCTTGTAGCAATCTCGTAACAACTGTCCTCGTGGACGGAAGAGAAACCTGCTGTCAGAACTACAAATAATTTACGTAACCCAATTTAAAGCTCTAACAAAATGTTCCCTTGTTAAGAGGATTGTTATACTTAACGTGTGAGATGAAAATACTTTCTGAAGGTCAGGAATGCACAGAAGATAGATTAGATCTCTCGAAAAGACAAAAAATAGGTTTTTACCAGAAATTTTTCCTCTGTCAGACATTCAACTTGGCATTCTCAGAAGCTTATATAAGCACAGCTTTATTCCTGCAAATGCYGTGTTTGCTCTGCAGAGGGAGAGGAGCCTCAGAGCTTCAGCTCTGCACATGGAAAAATATAACTGAAGGTAGACTGGGGACTCAGGTTATTTTTTGCCACCACCAGCAGCATAAATGAAAGTTTGTTTTAAAGAACACAGGGGCAGATTTGTGGATGTATTTCCTAGATTCTGCCTGCCGCAGCTGCCAGTATTATGCTGAAGACCCCAGGCAGTTTCTGTACGGGCTGCAGGTAAGACAGCCACCCCACAGCGGTGGGTGCCCAGCGGCCAGTGCAGGGCCAGCCCAGCTGAGGTCCCACAGGTGGCGGCAGCGTGGGAGCGCGTGGGCTTGCTGATGCACTGCGGCATTAACGCGTGCGAGCAGGAATGGTGGGACTGAGCTGTCCCTTTTTGAGGTCTTCTGCTCGTAACCATAGCTGGGTAAAGGTCCTGGGAACCGACCTGCCTGCTGCTGAATGACGGAGGGGTGAGACAGACTCTGCTGAGGCTGGAGATGGGGGCTCTGAGAAGTACATCTAACCCAGGCAAGGCATCAGGGCATTGAGTCGTGCACTCCTGGTGTTCAGTTACCTGGTTGCTTATGCTCAGTCAGGAGTTAATGCTGTCATCGTAAAACTGTCAAACAGAGCCACAAAACCTGAATTTGACATGTTGGAAAACAGCTTTGTGAGATCCAGATATTCATAACAGGATCTGGGGCGTGGGGCAGGTCTTGAAATGCTTTTAACATAGGATACAGTGGAAATAAAAAGAAATTACAGCCTCTGTAACCATCAGAAAGTCAGGCTAATGTTGCTGTTGTCCCCATCCCCTCCACACAGTCACATGTGGTTTCTGTCCGTCCCTCCAACCAGTCAAAAACCAAGATTACGGAGAAGCTGATGATGGAGATTATTTAAACACTTATCTCCTCACCTCCTTCAGTGTTGCATTCCCATAATTCCTGGGGTCCATCCCTGTAACCCCAGGTCTCCTGCCCACCCCAACACTGGCTGCCCTGCAGCCCCACTAACAGCAGCTGCAGTGAGGGGGCGCAGGGTCTGCGCCCAGGACGCAGGGAAGCAGCAGGGTTTGGGTGGTAGGAGAGGCTGCGTGACTGCACATTAGAGCAAAATAACAGGAAGAAACTTTGTCCTGGAGAGTGGGATATTTTCTTACACGACATGTCCTCTTCCTTACGACTGCTGAGAGCTTTTTCCCAAAATACCTTTGCGAAGGGGAAGAGAAGCTTGAATAGGGCCCTCCACATCCCAGCAGCAAGTGCCCAGTGCCCCTGTGGGGCTTCCCTGTGCCCCCCAGCAACCTCTCACTGACCCACAGGGGGACACTGATAGGGCCATATCTTTCTCAGAAACTCTCTGGTCCACTTTTTTTTCCTCCCTAATGTGTTCCTGTGTAGGAAGACCCTTTTACCAACAGCTTCCCCAACAGCTAGCAGCTTTCCAGCCCCAGGGATGTCAGGAGAAGGCTGCCTGGAGAGGTGATGCAGCCTGCATTAGCTTTCTGGGTACCTTCTGCTGGGGGAGGAGAAGGTGTGAATGTGCCTGTTCCTTTGCCCAGGCAGAGGAGTGGTGATGGAGAGAGGCTGTACGTGCGGGGAGCAGTGGCATAGCAAAGCAGAACGTGGCACTTGCAGCCCCTTGGTGGCTTGGGCAAGGCTGGGAAGCTCTCGTATTGGGATTGCCTTAGTCTCAGTGCTTGCCTCGGTTTCGATAGACCATGACTTTGCTGAAGGCTAATTCTTTGGATGGAAACATTTTTGTGCCAGGTGTATTTCCAAATCTGAACTTTGCTGGAATGTTTAGCTCAAATATTTTGTCATTTTACAAGAACCGGGGTGGAGGAGAGCATTGGTTTTGCCCTACTTAAAAACAGGCAAACAAAAAAAAGTTTTTAAAAGGCTCTTGCCTGTTCCAGAAAAGGAGGGAACTCTTGAAATCCAGAATCGAAGATGTACTTTTTATCTTTGTGGAAAAGCTCTTGATGTCTATGAACTGGAGACCTCAGGTTTTGCAGGCTGGATAGATGTGGTAGCAGATAAATTCCCACGCTGTCTGTCAGTCCTGGGTATGCTCCAGCCCAGTCAACTTCTGAACAGAAATTTTCCTGTGACTGCATCCACAGGCTGCTGCAGGCTGTGTTGAGTTTGGGCACCTTAATTGAATATAAGTGGACTGTTCCTCCCATGCACTGCTTTTAGTGGCTCCTGTTGGCTCCAGTTAAGAAGCTGGAGATAGCTACCTGACTCACGTGCRGAAGAAACAAGGACCAAATAGGTAGGAAATTTTTAAGGAATAGGTTGAGAGAAAAAGCTTGTAAAAATGAGATTTGAATTGGAAAGGAGAAAAGAAAATAGAAACTGGGAAATGGGAGGAGACTTGGAGAAACTAGGTGAGCAGCTGAGAGGGAGTGGAGAGGCTGGTGTGGAGGGTGTGCAAACACAGCTACTCAGGGTGTACAAGCACAGCTACTCAGGGGCTTCTGGTGCTCGGAAAAATCAGAACTGCCTGGACAAAGCCTAGAATAACTTGCAAAACCTGAGAATTCAGAGCTTTGGGGATCTGCACTTGGTGCAAGAAGTACCAATCACTTTGAAAAGTGAGTTGAAAAGTTGCAGTGGAATAAAGTACCCATCCTTTGCAAGATTCAGTTCTAGCAATCTTAAATTGTGCATCTGTTATTAAGGGCTACTGTGACCTTGATCTTTGTGACTCAGTTCAGGAAAGTGGAAACGATAATATCCTGACATTCTTGCAGATTGTAGAAATTAATTTTATGGGTATTTGCAGAACCCTTAAACCCAGGTGGTTTTGTCCTCAGACCGGGGCAATATGTGATGAATAAGACATAGCGCAGTACACTGATTTTATTTTCTCTTGGTATCCAATTACTGGTAATCAGGTGAGCACTATCTGTCTTGTGCAATGAATGAAGCAGAGCACTGAGCACTTGTGAGGAGAAAAAGGAGTATCTGCTCATGCAGTAAAGCTGTATCAGAACAGATAGAGCTTATTCTGATTACTGTGATTGTCACGTTACATGGAGTTCCCTTCAAAGGTCAGAGAAGTTTACTAGCTGACATTAAGGCCCATATTCCCATGTTCTCCTGCTATCTGAAACATTAGAGCAATCAGGAAGATAAATCTTCTTGTTCCTCTGTGTGAAAAGGGTCAAAAGTTTCCATTACTACCCTTGCTGTTTCACTTGATTTCGGCAGTTACTGCAGGTTCTTGGTTGAAGTTTTCCTACTTGACAACAGCCTGTTCAAGCCTTGCCACTGATTTACCATCACCTGGCAATGATTACATTTGTATTGTTTACTAACAAATATCATTGGACCTAGGATGATAAACATGGGGTACTGGGTAGTACTTTGATCGCAAATTGTACATGTAGTCCTTGAATCATTTTTACTACAAGCAAATGAATTGCCTTAATTATTTAAACAGGGATATTATCACAAACCATAATAATCTCACTTTACTCTGTACTTCTAGGAAGCATTTAGATAGCCCATGCAGCTGTGGAAATACCAGCTTGGGTAGTCTGTCAGGAAAAAATAAACAGCTGACATCTCGAAACCTTTGCTGGGTTGAAGGGAAAACCACCAACTTGGTTTTGATGAATATTGCGCTGTCTTGTGAAGTCTTTGTGAAGCGTCTCTGACAGACAGGCTTGAGAGTGTTAAGTCCTGCCTGGAGTTGCCCTTGGAGCAGGATGGTTTGGGCAGTGGAAATAAGACTCCTAGTCCAGTCCTGGCAGGATGGTTCAACTCTGAAAGCAAGGGCTGAGACTCATGTCCATCCTTGATTTCTGGGATATACCTTTTCCAAGACAGTCTGTAGCTAGAGAGGCTGTCTGTCCTGGAAAAGTTAATAGCAAGGAAAAGCTGAGAGGTTTGTGAGCTGCAGTCTTACCCCTCTGGGCCACCATTTCAAGACACAGACTACCAGGAAGAGCTTGCCCACTGTTGTCTGGTGGCTGAAGCCTGATTCTTCATTGCTTTGGGTGGCCAAGTGAGATCTCCCACTGTGCAGCCTGACCTTGTCACAAATAGTCTCCCACTACTGAACACGAGTGAATGGATTTGTGCACCTAACTTCTGTGATAATGGATGCAAGGGAACAGAAGAAGGTCTTTCAGCTGGTTTCTGCTGCTATGAGCCACTGGGGACATCAGATTACAGATAGGAAGCATGTGGCAGCTCTTGCTGTCATCCAGGGCAATGCTGGAGTACGTTGCGGAGCACACGTGAACAATATAATCATGTTGGAGTCTGTTGAATTGCAGCAATCATGAGAACTAAGTATTGCAATTAGAGCTGGTCCAAAGGTTGAAACTTCTCTTCTTTGAATCATCTCGATTGCTCTTGTTTTGGGAGTGTCCAGATTAAACAATAAGAAGAAATTTGAGAAATGGTTAGCAACGTTTTTGTTTACTAAAATAGGTTTATCAGCAAATGATTTTATTTTAACTGAGGCTTAAATGGTTCTCTAGTGTTTCATAAAACATAAAGAATGAGGGAGGAATACCTTTTCCCCCATCATGAAATATAGCTTTAGATGTATGTGGTATCTCTTTAAGTTTTGGTTTAACAGCTTTTGACTGAATGCGATTGAAAACTGTTTAGAGATATGCTGGAGATAAGAGAATGCTGATGCACTAAAAAGCAGAAGGTTTCTCTACCTCTTTAATCTTTCTTAGTTACAGCTCACTTGCAAAGTAAGTCTTGCTATTCACATCATGAAAGAACCTCTAGGCATAACTATACAGTGAAATGTTTACCTATACGAGATAACTTTCTGGTTTTAGGACTGCTTCTCAGTGATTTCTCAGCACCGGGGTATCCTATGGAGGTATTTCTGAGAAGCAGTCTGCATGAGCCCTGTACAAGACGAGCACAAGTCTTTGTGGAGGAGGCTATCCAGTGGTGCAGCGAATAGGCATGTGAGACACATTTCCTCATAGGTCAAGAAGCAAAAAAGATATACAGGATTTCTTTCCAAGTGCAGAAAAGAATGAAGTCTGGGTTTACAATTTTAGGGTTTTTTTATGCTTGTGGTCATTAAGGACAGTTGGATCTCAGGTACTGGAGCTCTCATTGAGCTCTGCAAAGGCTGACAGCCTTGTCCACCTTCTCTTGTACCCTTCTCTCCTGCACACACACAGTGTGTGAACACCCACTAACAAGTGGATTTGCTTTTACGTCCTGGAATGCATACATGGACAGATGTATTCTGTTTCTGTTTGCACAGCCTTTAACTGAGAAAGTTTGGGATGGCCCAGTTTCAGCACTGTCACACCTCTAATAGAGGTAATAAGTCCTATGTTTCCAAAATAACAAAAATTCAGTCCGATTTAATGTCTTTAATGCAAAAAAAAACCCAAAACCAAAACCCAATCAAGTTCTTCTTTAGACTTACAGAAATTTAGATCATGGGTAAAATCAGTTACTCAGTACAAAAGCTCAAAAAATGTGTCATGTATTATTTACTCCTTCCATAGGTAGGAGCGCTTCTAGGCTGTTCTGTCTGTCATGGGAACAGATAACTTACAAATGATGGGTAGGAACCATCCACTCCTGAAAGCAGGATGTCTCTGAAGTATGGTTGCGAGAGGGATCAAATATGCAATTCTCTGTTAAAGTAAAATCTCAGCAGAAGCCTCAGGCTAGCCTCCCTGATGCTGGGTCTGCGGGAGAAAGCGCTGTGGGTGGTTATGATGATGCCCCTGTGCAGAGGAGTGGTGTGCTTACACACTCTTGCACTTCTAGTGCCCAGTGCAGAAAGGAGACTGGTCCATGGCTGCTTCGAGGCCAACTCTTCCAGGCCCCCACAATGCTTAACTGCAACGCGGGAATGTAGGGGACTCAAATGTATCACTCTCTGGACTGAATGATTCAAAAAGCATATCTGCTGGGGAGGTGCACTGTCTATTTCTCACTAACACTCGTAGTCTTCCGTGTGTAGCACACTGTTCAGACATCAGCAGTGTGAAAGCGTGGTGAGGAGCGGGCTGAGAGGTGCTTGCTGCTGTTAGAAAGAGGAGCAACTTGGTAGTGGGGGAGAAGGCTGGCATCACTGCGTTGAAGTTAAATCTGTTGAGAGTTCTGCCATGGACTTAAGAGAGCTGAGAGTTTGCCCCTATTCCAAATAAAGCATTTATTTGGGGATAAATTACTGGGTTTTATCTTCATGGAAGCTGATAGAAACAAAATGAGACAGTGAGTTGATTCTTCATTCTGTATTACTATTACAAAGAGGAACAGATAGTTCTTGGGATCAGATGAATAGATACAGATTAACCTCTAAGCAGCTATTATTGGAGCCCATTTAAGTAGTTTGAGTTGGAAGAGCCTTTGCTGAAGCTGATGGGAAATGCCAGGGTAAGAAGATGATCCCAGTGTTTGGCACCAGTCGGCATCTGGAGAACCTCCAATGCATGTGTTGGCATTTATAGCGTGTTAGGAGGGGAAAGCTCCTCCTCTAGAGTAAAAGACAAAGCGGCAAATTAGACAATTCTGGTCAGTTTTTCCTCTTCAAAGGAAAATTTAATTTTCCTATTCTTCATTGTAGTGTAGTTGCAAGCAAATAGATTTTTTGCTTCAGCTGTAATAAGATAGAGATCTTGTGTTTCATARGCCTGATACCCTCTGCAGTAAATGATGCTTCTGTGCATTATTTTTTTTTTCCCTGTGTAGTAGTCAGTGGTGCAAGTCCCTCTTTCTGAGCACTTCAGACAGTTGCCCGCTGTGGAGTGGCCTGAGATCTTGCATCATTTCCTGTCATCTGTCCAAAACTATTTATAAAATGTCTGCTGATTCTGGCACATAAGCAAAACCCAGCTTTCATAAGAAAACAAATAGTTTGGAAATGTATTCCCTCCCAGCAAGTGTCTCAAAACTATTGAGAAAACCTGAAATGTCCTAGAAAATCTTAATGAAAGCTGAGATATAATGGGGTTGGGGAATATGGGGAATTGAATAGTCCCATATATTTGTAGTGGAAATCTTTAGAAATAGATGGTGCAACATGTGCTGAGAAAAAGTTACAGAGTATTAAAGGGGAGGAGGTGGTTCCAAAATTTATTTGTTGGCAAAATAAAAACTTTGGGTTTTGATGTCTGAAGATACAACAAAAGTGACTCAAGGTAGCTTTTGTGATGCTGAATATTTGCCATATAATTTGATGGTAGATGGTCTGTAAAAAGTTTCTACTTTTTGATATTTCTTAGGTTTTCCATCTCTTTAGCTTCAGGAGACTGACTGGGGTAGGAGTCTGGCAGGCACAGGAGGAGGCATTAAGCGAAGCAGCGTGCTTCCCAGTCAATCTGCTGTTATCTTAATTATCATAATAAGTGCTATTTTGGGAATCCTGAAAAAGCATGTTGGCCACAGACGAAATGCACCCTGAGCAACAGCACTCACATCAGCTTCCCTGTCAAGACTGGCCTGCCTTGACCCCGCTGGCACTGTGCTTCTTGCCTCTTTATCTTTAGCCATCCAATATGCCACTTGCTTGTGAAAGAGCTGCATCCATGAGCTTTGGGCATGTTGGAGACCACTGTGTCCAGGGCAAAGTGAATGGAGGATGGCCTTTGCCTGAGCAGTCACAAAGACACGATTTCTGAATGTGTCTCACAATCCAGCTTGTTTCATCCTGCTTTCACAAACCACCATAAGAAGTACCACAGTGCCGCAGGTGGCCTAGGTGGGATTGGAGTCCACGTCCCACTCATGAAGGCCTCTACAGGGTACAAATCTAAGTAGCAGTAGAGGTCTGAGACCCTTCCACTATGACCAATTAGTATTGCTTTTCCAACCCCCAAGTTTCTCGTGGCAGCAACAGATCATCTTCTTGATGGCTGACAAAGATTCACTTCTGGCCATGCCGTTCGTAAGTAGTTTATTGCAAAATAATATTTGAAAGTGTTTGAAATGCCTCAACTCACTGCACCTCCCTTCTCCCCTTGTAAGCTTGTAGATAACATTTGTTGCTATTTGATATGTAAAAGTTGTGTAGCCTCAGGCTGCTAAAGCAGTGTATTAGCTGATGCCCATGTATTTGTATTGAGCATTTCCCCCTGTAAATGTATTTCAAGAGGATTCTAGTGTTGGTGAAAATGTTAGCGAATGTTAGTCCGATTTTTTTTCTCTGTAAATGACAAGCACTGCAGTACCAGCTGTATTTACAATTGCACAGCAGAGGCTTTATGCAATAGCAATCAAAATGCTGCATGTAGGAAGGTTTACTGTTCTATAGGAATGAACAAGAACAGTTCTACATAGCAATATGTATAGTTCTGCAATTAAATGCAACAGTTCTACAAAAACGTATAATTGTTCTACATAAATCCGTCATCAGGCCTTTATAACTTCTGCTCAAGAGCTGACGTATTTTCCAGTAGGGATCCAAACCCAAATGCATTTTTTGCTGAGAGCACCCTGTCCTGCTTCCAGGGCATCTCTCCACATTGGAGTACTCGAAGTATTACAGATATTTAAATAATATCTGTACAGTAATGTGCTGCCTTACAACTCTAGCAGCACTGCAGCTACTGCAATAACTAGCACAGAGATGCCTTAGACAATTGCTCTGGTGCCACTTCAGTGGGCAGACATGTTCTCCTAATTGCTTCACTTGAGGTTTTGGCGGTGGGGATGGGAGCGGTGCCTTCCTGCAGGTCTGAACGGGGGAGAACTGTCACACACAGAATTCTCTTGCACTCTCTCTGAAGTACTGGCAAAAAACCATTTGGTGCATCTTTTTTCCACTTCATCCTATGCTTTGCCTTGTCACAACAGCCCTGTTCCTCCTTCTGTAGAATGTTTTTCAGCTGTAGATTCATCCACTGACTGGATCTACAGCCTGGCTCCGGCACACCCCCCATGTCCCATGCTGGGAAGTTAGAAGCAACTCGGGTCATTTGGAGCACCTAAGTGTGAAAATGTTGGTACTAGTCATCCTTTAAAAGGTGATTAAACCTAACACATACTGCCTTAATTGCCTACCTTGGTAAATTTTTCTACATGTTTGCTATTCTGTGCATGAAATACTGATAGCTACCTCTATGCAAGGTTAACTAACGAGGAATTAATGAAAGGCTGAGAAATGTGGGAGAGCTCCAGCCCTACAAGTGAATTTCACACACAGAGGGCTGATGCTTTCAGCGATGATCCAGCTACAAGACAAGTTTTCCAAGCTTTCCTCTTCTCCCAGCATTGCCATGGCTTTGCCAACTCCTGCTTTAGGCAGCTGTTCTGTCCCTGTGCTAAGTGTTGGTTAAGACATAGAAAAAGTAGGCAACGGAATTGCCTGACTTAATAAAAATGTGTGATATTAAGCGGGGAGCCTGCATGCAGCTAGCTGTACYGAAGTGTCCTAGATTGCTGATGATCTACCAAGGGGGAAGAATGACTTGTTCTGTTTTAAGTGTTTAATGACTTTTTTTTCCTGCAGATTCACAGAAATTTCCAAAGTATGTCACAGAACCCATTTATTTCTAGCCTCAAAGTTGAACATTTTCTGTGACTTTCTTTTTCCACCTTCATTTGCCCTTTGTACTTTGCTGTCTTTGGTTTGAATTGGTCCCTGTTAATGGTCTGTTCTTTTCCAGTCTTTCTATTGTTTCACACAGGGAAGAAGATCTTAGGGTTTGCCTTTTTCCTTTCTTCTAATGTCCCCTAATATTCTCATAGCTTCTTTCCTGATCAGAATGTAAATGGTACAAAGCTTGCTCTAGCAAATTCAGTTCCACCAAGCGAGTGCAAATGAGGTGATGCTGTCTGTGCCTAGGTAGCTTTGGCTACTGCCAAGTAGACTTTAACTAAAAAAGGATTTTGATGCAAAAGTTTGTTAAAAGTTTTTAAGATGGCAACTTCTGTGTGGTTACCTGCTAATAATGTTGGCATGAAGTATACTTTAAGATTTATTGGGAAACCTTTAAAGGCTGCAAAGCCAGAGAGCATTCGTTAGGAAAATGTGTTTGTGTTAAAAAGAACAAATAAAAAACCCCTATGTCCAGTACGGAAAGGTGTAGTCTGACCTTTTCCAGGAAGCGGAGGTGCCCAAGAAGTGAAGCTACCTGAGCTGTTGGGTTCTCAGTGAAACTCAAATTTATCTGGACTATTTGTGCTGAATGTCAGCACTATGAAACTGTAAGCTGGGCAAGCAAGTGATTTGTAAAGGCTTTGCTTAACACCTGCAGAGAACTAGGCTAATTGGAGAAGGCAGCAGTTAAAGGAGACCCAAACAAACTATTAAAAACTCTTGGGAGCTAGGCCAGGAAAACCAAATCATACTTCAGGGCCCAGATCACCCTGCAGAACATAGGTAAGCAGGAACAGGCCAAGGAGGCATCAGAAACTGAGTGTTTCTTGAACGTCTCCCCAGCCCCTTTTAATAAGTGGGATTTTCTCTCTAAACTCATCCCTATTCCCATGCAAAATGAATCCTAAAATTTGGTAAGAAGCATGGTTAGTCCTCAAAAATGTATCCTAGCATACATTTCCTTTCCTCTGGAAAGTTGTGGCAGGAGCAGTCTGGTGGGTGCCTTGGGTACTGTCTGCTGTCAGTCTTCCCTTGTGTGTCTCGGCAAATTCAGCTGCCCAGGGGACTGATGCTGCAGGACAGGCCAAGAACCAGGTATCACCTTAGATACCTTAAACTTCACTGGGGGTGGAGGCTGCTTGATGTGAGGTACACGCTTAAGTTCAGCCTCTTCTGAAAATACCTGGAATCATTAGAGAGAGCTGCATAACACCAGAAAACAAAGATTTCCCGCAGAAAAGCCCAGCGAAGCAGTGAAACTGAGACAAAAGCCTGGAGCTGCCAAGTCACCTTGGGCAACCTTTTCAAACCGTCTCCAAATCTTTCTTCCCTTGCCAATCATAATGGGTGTGGACACTTAAAAATACTTCATTCCCTTTTATGCCACAAGTAATGATTCACACACAGGACTGAAATATTACATTGGAATTTACTGTTTGATCTTTTTGAACTTGGATATAATAAATGAATCATTGCTTCAGTTCTAATTATTTCTTAATTGCTGGGCTTTATGACCCTCAAAGTCCAGTTCTTTTCTTACTTTGCATTTTACTGACAGTTAATATCTGCAAATGTTTTAGAATGGGTTGGTATCATATAGCATATCATCTACATGCTATGTAATTGCATTCTTGTGGGAATGGGGAAACAATTTGACACAGTCATTTATAGCCTAATCAATAGGATATTAAAAATCTGAGAACAGATTAGCAATTTGCTGGATTAGATAACTATAAATTGCCATGTGACACACAATTAAATTCTGAGCAACTCTCTCTCATGTGCATTGTAATTCTATAAATAGTGAGGCTGAAGACAAGTAACATTCCTGCACCATGCTCTTCCTTGTTGCATGATTTTCCTCTAGGTTAAAGGATCTCATTCACTAGATCCTACCACAGACTATGCTCTTAGAATGGCAGAAAAGAATTTGGAGAAAAGAAAGAGAAGAAAAAAAAAAAAAAAAGAAAGTAGCTCTTGATTTATTAATTAGGAACCCAGAAAAATGGTGGTACATCTGGACTATGTGAGATTTATGAGTGAGCGTGTGCTACCCAGGTGAGGAAGCTTGCCTCTTACTGCAAGCCTCCTCTGTGTTTGCTAACCTACTTTTCAAACAGTCCAGGCCACTGCAGAGCAAACTCCATGGATGTGCAACTTCTCCGCTTGACTGAAATGGCAATGTGGGTATTGGCAAATAGTCCCAAAGGACACAGTATGATGATGGGCTCTCCACATGCTGTTGCAAGGCTGTAATATAAAATTTTTCTTACTGGAGTACCCTAGGATCAGCTTGCTCTTTTGTCTTTCATAATGAAAATACTTTGTATGGGTGGAAGGATTCTTTAATTAACTAAATAGCTCTGGATTTAGACATACAACCACTGCTGCTCCTGCCTTTTTTTGAGTCCCAAATCTTTTCCTTTAATGCAAGTAAATACTCCTCTGTGGCTTGGCTCTGGTTGCCGTCCTAACATCACCTCTTCCAAAGATGCACTCCTGAAGTTTTTTTTATAGACTGTGTTTAAATACAGGCCTCCTGGAGCAGCCAGTGCTGTAATCTTCCAACTCTGTTTTGGTGGGTGGGCAGAAGAACTGCAACTTTCTTTCTGACTTTTCTCCACTGTTGGCAGCATGGTTAGCTGCCTATAAATTAGCAAATATTGTAATGTAAAGTGTCAGTTTAGTTACTGACTTCTGTATACGTGCTATTAGTACAATGCTGTATTATCAAATGCCCAAGTCACCTCTCCTGCTAGTGGGGGCAATGTCAGAGTTAGCAACGCATCTGACTAAATTAAAACAGTTAATGCTTGGCTTCATAATTGAGGGAGTTTTGAAAGTTATTTCAAATATTTAAATAATTTTAGAGAAGCTTGGATGTTGATGTATGACTTGTTTATTAAAAAAAAAAAAATTATGTGATTTAAAAGTGCAAGGGTCAATTGGATGCTTCTGTCCAGATGGCAGCAGAGCGAGCCRTAGAGCCCTATGCAATGTGAGTAACTTCTATCCTAGTACTAGCTATAAATAACCTCTGTTTGACCAGTAAAAATAAGTATTAATTGTTTTATCTTCTTTTGAGTCATCCTGCACTAAAAAGGCATACGAGGGACCTAGGGAAACTGCACCCTGTCTTGAGAGTTGTACCGAAACTGTGTTAGTGGATACCTACAAGCCTGATGTTTTCATGCCTCTCTCTCTCTACTAAGACTGCTGTATAAAATTCTCACGGGGAAAAAATTTAACGTTTTAATTATTTTGCCTTACTTTGTTGTATTAGTTGTGATTTTCAGGGAAAAGTAGACTTTTATTGTCTCTGCCTGTGTCCATTAAGGGAGATGCAATAGCAAGAGAGAAATCCTTCCTGGTGTCTACAGAGCTGACAGCAATGGCAAGTAGTTTGTTGATGCTTGTGGGGAGAACGTTCAGGTCCCCCATGACACTAAGACTGCAGAACATCTGAGCCAAAATGTCCCCTTCGGAGGAGGAAAGCCTGCCCGCTTTGTTCCCACCTGCTGCCTTCCAACCGTGTTTTTGTTTCTCTACCATGAGGAACGTTGAAAGCCAGAATGGCTGAACTGGGCCCACACAACCACTTCCCTGCCTGTCGTTGTTCGGACCCCCACACGCTGACACATCTGGAGGAGCGGTGCTTGCCCGGCAGCGACTGATGCTGGGCCTCCTTGTCTCACTCCTCTTCTCCCCTTCCTCCCTCCCTGCCTGTCACAGGGCCTGTAACCTGCGCATGGAGACATGGCCCAGCTCTCCTCCTCGCATCCTCCCAGCAGCAGAAAACCCACATTCCCACTCTCTTCTCCGCCTGTGGGGTTTCGTTCGGTGTGCTGTGTTGTGGCCAAGGGAAATGCTGCAGAAACCAAGCCCTAGGCCTTGCCAAGTGAGGCACTGCCAGGGCTTGGGTCAAACGCAGGTTTCAAAAGCAGAAGTCTGACTCTAGGGAAGCTGTCAGGAGGCAGCACAGATCAAACAGGAGGAGGAAGCAGCAATCGTAATTGAAGCTTTGAGTATTAATGCAGTACTAGAGGACCACCATTGGTGTCTGCAGGCCTCTAGTTCACGTTAACTTCAGTGGCAGTGTGTAGCCCCTGCACACAGCTCCACTAGGCCCATTTCTTTGAAGTGTTTGACTCAACCGGACTTTGAGACTCTGCTAAATTCCTCTGGCTAACTGGACGTACGGGCCACTGTGAGCCACCGCGTCCCATGAGGACAGGCTAGACTACTCAGCGAGCGACTACGCCGCTGGTCGGATGCTCCTCCGGACTCGAGGGCGCGGGCCCGCCGGCGGGAGAGCCCTGCAGCGCGGACAGGCCTCGCGGGCGGCCCTTCCTCCTGCACGGAGACCCGGACGGCGCTGGGCCGAGCGCGGCCGCTGACCCGGCCAGGCGGTGCTCGCCTTCCCGCCCGCCCTACCTTCCCTGAGGGCCGCCCCGGGCCCCGCCCCGCCCGGCCACCGCCGCGCTCCGCCCCGCGGAGGCGGAGCCGCCGGCGGTCCGGCCCCTCCCTGCCCTCCGCGCCGGGTTACATGGCGGCGGCTGCGGCAGTGGCGACTGCGGCGAGGCGGGCGGTCGCCGGGCGGGAGCCGGTGGCGGGGCCGTGGGGCCCGGCCGTGTGAGCAGCGCAGAC
>JAYKAV010000766.1:645552-673595 GCA_035582835.1 Phoebastria nigripes
GGCCCCGCGGGGGCGCCGGGTCCGGTGGCCGCGGTGCGGTGCGGCCGAGGGCCGGGCGCCGGGCTGGCCGCCCCCCACCGGGGCCGGGGGCATGGCGGGGGTGGGTCCTGAGCGGTCGCCGGTGTCTGGAGGGGGTGTGCGGGAAAGGAGCGGTGCTGGCGGGCGAAGCTGGGTCGTCCCGGAGGAGCGGCGGGAGGAAGGATGTCCTTTGCCGGCACGGCTGCGAGCTGCCGGCGGGCCCGGCCGGCGCGGGGGGAGCCCGGCCTCTCCTAAGTCTGCGGAAGTTTTGCTGCTGAATTCGGTGCCGGCGGGGCCTCGCCGGCGACTCCTCGCGGGGGATTCGGCGCCGCTCTCCAGCCGCCGTGCCGGGAGACGTGGTGACAGGTACCGCTCGCTCCTGCTGCCAGGGCGCCCGCGGGCTCCCCCGTAACCTCGAGCACCTTTTGTGGGAAAAGTGAATTAATACTTTTCATAAGTAGCTTGAAACACCCGATGAAAATAGCTTGAAGAGAGCCTGCTCGAGTTTCGGAATTTGGAAGAACAGGTACCCTGGGCTAGGCAGGCAGGATGCACACAGTTGGCTTCTGCATGATGAGTGTCTCTTTCTCTGGCTAATTCAGTGCCATTTTGGATCAGCCTGACAATGGCTAAGTTAATTGTGTCATGGAAAAAGAAACGGTGGTTGGCGTGTTGTCGTAAGGCTGGCGCAAATGTTGATAAAAGCGCTGTTGCCAACAAGCTTTTTTATATGTGTGTGTGTATATAAAAATAACACTGTGATAGCATGATGTGTTTATAAACCAGTTACAAATTGCAGAAATTGGTGGCTTAAAATAGAGGTAGGTTTTAGTTTGGTAATCGGCTTCAGAAAATGTGTACTGTAAAGCTAAAATGGGAACTTTCATTTCAACCTCTCGCACAGGCTCAGTCCTTGCTTGTGTGGTCATTATCTTTAATTCACTCTTGACTGGTTAACTGTTCAGTGGAACAGCAGACAGTAGCAGAGCTGCTGAGTTGCAGAAGGCTATGGTTAGCTGATGGTAGTCGTCTTCAGTGGCGAGTTTTCATTGAATTATCTGAAGGGAGCACCGAACCATTTTTATTTATGATACAGGAAAATGCAGTGGATTTTTGTGTGCTTTTACAGATCCTTCAAAAGATTTATAAACTAATAGTAACATTTGCTGACTGCCAGCACAGAGTTCCCTAAACAGTGTGGGGAGCAAGTAGGAGGCTTTAGAAAAGCGGCAGTTTCGTGAGTTGGACGATGACTCACTCTGCCTACTGACTGCAACGTGGCTGATCTAAAAAAAATATTTCTGTGCCCTGTATTTTTATAGTCAAAGGGATAGTACTTAGCAGGTTGTATAATATGTCATTAGTCATTCTTGGTCTTTCTCTTGTGAGTAATGATTTGATCATTATGTTGTCTGCATAATCAAATTAACTGGTATCTTTCCGTCTTATTTGTATTTCTGAAAAAGTAAATGTCTCATACTTGACTGTGTTTCAGTGTACATCCTGTTTCCTGAAAACTGTGATAAATCCACGTGCAGAAGTTGAGCACGAATTGAAGGGGCTGCTTGCATAATGCATGAAGCTGGTCATGTGTGGTGATGTCTGCCAGCACTAGGAATAATTACAAAGACGACAGCCCTTCTATGGGTCACTTCTGTTGCCCGCTCCTGAGAACTGATCTGTTTTAAAAGCATAGTTGTAAACTACTTAGGAAACTAGTATCTTTGTGTTTCCCTCTTTAAACTTTGTGGGAGGAAGGAATAAAAGTACCCCTTGAAAAAAAAACGGTAGTCTTGGAAAGGTGACAGCCTAAATGAAAACATCAGTGCCTGTGTGAATAGCCTATTCGGCACAAATTGGGGTGATAAACCTCCCTTTTTTATACTATAGTCCATCATGTGTTTYGTAGTTAGAGCATGTTACACAACTGAAGAGGAATTTGTCATTTTTGTTTATTTAGTGTGTATCTTCAAGAGGGAGGGTTGGACTGATGGTTATGACTTTCATTGAAACTGAAAATGCGTAAACTTAACGGGTGTTGGTGTCACTCTTTGTAAGTATTAGTGTTTTAAAATCCCACCTCATTGTTTTCCAAAGTTAAAAATCACTATAAAATGCAAAGAAGAAAATTTATTACTTGGAGATCATTTTGGCTTGAGAAAAGCCTTGATTTCTTCTAGTTGATTACCCTTTAAGTAATTATTATCTTAGAGTGAAAGAAAGTTTGGGGCTAACTTTTTATTTTCCATCCCTCCTATCTGCTTCTGGTCCACAGGACTATTTGTCTTAAATGTCTGTTTGCTATTAACTCGTGGATGGGGAAACTAGTTCAGCTGCTTCCCTGGCCCCTGGTGTGAGCCATGCTCTGGGGGCTGCAGTCCTGGCAGAGGGGCCACCTCACAGGCGATGGCAGCGAAGGGGCTGTAGCATGTGAGCAAAGGGCTGCGCTGGGTGAGAGATCGAACTGGCATAGTGAAAGAAGTACATCTTTAATGTGAAATTAGTGCGTGGGGTTAGTTTAGAAGCGTATTTYTTTTGTTTAGACAAGGATATATGAACCTGCTACAGCATTGTCGTCTGTTACATTTCCAAAGTAGAATTTTCAGTGGCAGTAAACTAAAGATCACTCTCAATTACTGACCCTTAATTTAATTTGTTTTAGTAGTGGGGCATTTTTGCTAGGACAATCTCTAATTGTCCTCACCATACTCATGTGAGGTACTGTATCTGTTTGGTAGATAGGCTGCCTCCTGGTCAGCTTCCTAGGACTAGATCCTGTTTTGAATGATAGCTGGGCCCTGCTTTTTGTGGCTTTGGGATTAAGTCATTTGCTCATAGTTACATAGGAAGTTTGTAGCAGGATCAGGTCAAATTGAAGGCTGAAATGGGTTGCTTATGTTGTCAACATTTTTTTTCTTAGCTAAATCACTCTGATTCTGAAAATCATTACATACCTTCTGAAAATGTTGCAATTAGTGGTCTCCTAGTGGAAGGATATAATATAAGCTGATAATTAAAAATGCATCATTTCAGGGATACAGAATGAAGATTTTAGGACTCCTACTTCAGTAAGCAAGTGGGCCATAACTCCCTTTCTCCTTGAAGCAGTAATGTTGTAACTGCTCTCATGTTGTAGTACTGCTGCTGCCTTTGTTTAGTCATGGCRGTAAGGGGTAGGATCTGAGTTACGGTGAAGAGACTGGCATATCTTACTCCTTGCTACTGATGGGCATCTTCTTGAATCTGATCCTGTGCTGTTTAATGGAACTAGCTAAAAGAGAGGTTCCAGATGTGTCACCCAGCTGGTGCAAACCGATTCTGTATGGCTGCATATTGAAGACATCAGCAATGTGAAACAATAGGCCTAATTATGGGGAAGAATACAACTGGTTTTAGATGGTCCCAAGGATATAAAATACAGCTTATTGCATGGTATTTGAACAGAGGCCTTGGACCTTGAGTTAACATGAAATTTAAAGTGCGAGTATAAGCTATAAAAATGAATTTCCCTATCAGTTTTTTTTGGGGGGGGGGGGGGGGGAATGAAAGGAAAATGGTCTGGGGTGATGTAAACTTTTTTACAGGCAGCAGCTCAGAATGAGTGAGCCTGAAAATGGTGCATGTGAATGAGAAAATATTTTTAGGTTTAAAAAAAAAAGTTAAAAATCGAGAGGCTAGACTTCTAGTTTTTATGATTGTGAGCAAAGAGTTGGATAGTCACTGATGCTATCCTAATTAACACTAGGATAAACTTTGTATTTGTTCTTTAAGTAAATTCATGGGTATTATAAGAAGGGTTCTCATGCTGATGTCTTAATGCAGATATAAATTCAAAATTGTTTTGGGAAAAGTAACAGTGTTACCTCATTATGTTTGTAATAAGGTTATAATAACCCCTGTAAAACACTGTCTAAAATTAGGACTCTTGGCAGTATGCAAAGAAAGGAATCTCAAGGCAATAGTTATACGTCCTGAGTAAAGAAAGCTCTGAAGATCATCCTTCTGGCAGGGTATTATAGCACATCAGTGGAGGGCAGCTCAACGCTTTTCAGTTTAGAAGTACTACATTTGGTGATCTTTATTTGAAAAGAAAAAGCGAGCAGAGGATAGCATGTGTTTCCTTCTTCTTTCCTGTGTTTGTCACGTGGCTGTGCAAATACCTGGAGGCAGGTGGCATATGGCAAGAGGGAGCAAGCCAGGGTGCTGGGGCTGTGTGTCTTGGTGGCAGTCAGGCTTGAGCCTAAGGAATGGTAATATTTAAATGTGTTGAAACAGTCTTGTGTTTGTTTGCCAGTGTGCCTTTATTTTTTTTTTTTCCTCTGCATGCAATTCTGATTGCTTTAGTGAATTGAGGCCATTATTTAGAATATGGTAATAATTTGTCAGCTGCTCTTGCTGCCCTGTTAGGAGTGGGGAGAGTTGTTTTGCTTGGTCCCGGTTGTCCCACTGAAGTGCTAGCACAGTTTTAAGGGAAAACACTCATACAATTAATTCTAAAGTGTTGGGATAGTTTGGAGAACTTTACATTTATTTAGAGAGCTGTGTGAAGAGCTGAAATGTGTTAATCAAAGAGAAGACATTTAGTGGTTTGATGTGACCTGTAGTTGTTGGGGAAGAACATACAGGTGACTTGTAACGGAATTGCCCAAACCTTACCACACTGTGTAAGGTACACCTTTGACTCTTCTCTTTGTGGCATCTTTGAGCTTTTAAAAGAAATGAGGATGTTGTGCAAAAATGCAACATATGGTCTTTATGACTGCATTCTGCTGCTGCAGACAGGGAAACTTACTGAGAAAATTACCGCTTTTGTTTTCATAAATAGTAGTTGCATTCATTAGACTATTAAAAATAAATGATGTCTGAAAGTGCCCATATGTTAGGGGAAACGGTTATAGAATATATCAGTTACTGTGTAAAATGTACTCGCTGTTAGTTTTTCTCTGTGATCTAGGTTGGATAAGTGTAGAAGTAATTGATAAAGTAATAATATTTGTCTAATATGTAGGAATTACCCCTGTGATTCCTGTAACAATGAATCTATAGAGGCAAAATTATGAATTGAGATGTTAGTAAACTTTATCCAAAATCACAAGGATTTAAGCTTTAGAAGTGGCATTGGATGTGTGTCGTATATCCTGGAAAGTCAGTAACTACTGGGAGTACATAAACCTTACCCTTTTCATGTGAACGGTGCCCACTTATCTCTTATTATGGTGAAATAGTTAAAACCCTGATTTTGTCTTTGAGTAAAAGTTTAGTGGAAAGAATTAGTCCAAAATTTAGTGACTGAGGTGCAGGATATTATTGTTTCTGACTTGCCCCTTAACGCTGTATTGGCAAATTACCAAGTTTTTTGTGATATTCCCTTCTTTATTAAGATTCAGTAGGATTTTTCATTGTGTGCCTTACATTCTCAATAGGTTATATCTAAAACTTTCACAGTATATGTTCTAGAAATGGTGGTTGGTGATTATTGTCAGTTTTCCTCCACAAGTATGAAAAGTATATGTCATTTCTAGTTAGCTTTTGTGATGATTTCTTATTTTGTAACTGGACGCTAAATAAGTTGCATATTGAGGACAACTTAAGGAGTTGGGGGAGGAGGAAGACTTCTGTATGTGTTGGAATACTGATGTATTTTTCTCTCCTTTTCAGGTTGTCACGGAGTAAAATGGATGGTAGCTTTGATTGTGATTGTGGTGAGCTGGAGCCACCTGATCATTAACAGAAGGCATCTTTTGTAAATCAAGAGCTGCCAGTTTCCTGTTTAACTAGACTGTAAACAAAGGAGAGAAAAAGGAGGAAGAAGGAAAAAAAAAAAATAGTGCTTACCAGCACCATAGAATGACGCTGCTCAGGACCAGTCCAACACTGAATGTATCTGCACTGTGAGGAGGAGGATGTTAATAGAAGCCTATTATGTGCATATTTATTCACATTTTTGTTAAATGTTAACCAGTTTAGCACAGTAGAGCTGAGTGCGTAGTATGTCATTTCATTCCGTTTGAGTTTCTCGTGAGTATTTTCTTTAATGTCTGCAGAAATGCTGCACCTTTCTTGAACTATGAATGCTGCAATCTTTCTATCTTATGCTTGGTTTGAGTTCTAGAGCTTACGGGCTCTAAATTCAAGGGGACACAACAGGCCTGGCTGGCTCATAATGAAATGAGAGTGTCAAGAAACCATCTTGCAGTCAAAGCCAAGTGTTTCTTCTCCCTTTCTGTAAGACCTTTCCTTCAAATACCAGTGGAAGTGTCTCTGCGTGTTTACAGAAGCTTAGTAGTTTGAGGAAAAAGAAACGTAAAGAATTTTAAAATGGCAGAAAAATTTGAAAGTCTCATGAACATTCATGGTTTTGATCTGGGCTCTCGTTATATGGACTTAAAACCACTGGGCTGTGGTGGAAATGGCTTAGTTTTTTCTGCTGTCGATAATGACTGTGACAAAAGAGTGGCTGTCAAGAAAATTGTCCTTACAGATCCCCAGAGTGTTAAACATGCTCTACGTGAGATCAAAATTATTAGAAGACTTGACCACGATAACATTGTCAAAGTATTTGAAATTCTTGGTCCTAGTGGAAGCCAGTTAACAGATGACGTGGGCTCCCTTACAGAATTGAACTGTGTTTACATTGTCCAGGAATACATGGAGACAGATCTGGCTAATCTGCTAGAGCAAGGCCCTTTACTGGAAGATCATGCCAGACTTTTCATGTACCAGCTGCTACGTGGGCTCAAGTATATTCACTCTGCAAATGTTCTGCATAGAGATCTCAAACCAGCTAATCTTTTCATTAATACTGAAGACTTGGTGCTGAAGATTGGTGACTTCGGTCTTGCACGAATCATGGATCCTCATTATTCCCACAAGGTATGTGAAGAGTGGGAATATTTAAGTGATACACTGACAACCRTGCCGCCTTAAAATAGCATCCTTCTCCCTTTCACAGAGGTAGATGGTCTGTGGAAGGCCTTGTTAGCAGGTGGGATATCATGTTACAGATCATACAGTAGAACTGGAATGCTTACAAATAGAGTAAAACAGATCTCTGGATGGCGTGTTTTGTTTCAGATAGGACTACTGCAAGCATAAAATAAAACTTTTTTTTTTTTTTTTTTACTAGATGTGTTCAGAAAAGCAGATTTTTAACAGTGAATACAGAACCTGAGATTAAGAGCAACATTTAGAGGCATGACTATAGAAGCCTTAGATCTAAGTTTGTAAGTGGCGCATTCATAGTGTTCAAGTGTGGCTACTTCCTGGGATTGATTTAGAGATACTATCTTCCTGGTTTAGATGATGTTTTGCAAGAGAGTTCATTATTATCTCTGCATTTATTTGGCATCTGGGAATAAGAAAGTTTTGCTGCAGTACCTCATTTGACTGAGAGGTAGTGTCATACTTCTATATTGTTCCTGTTCACTCGTAAAGATATTGCTGTTCCATTTTAAAAGGTGGAAAGGCTTAGTAGGGGGCACATGGTACCACCCTAGGACCCTGAGACCAAAAAATCTTGTAGTAGTGCATTAAAAAATAAGAAACAAGTAATTAAAAAAACTACCTCTTAAAAATCTAAGTAAGGTTTTTTCTCTTTTTTTAAATTAATTTCATTAGGGCCATCTTTCTGAAGGATTGGTTACTAAATGGTACAGATCGCCCCGTCTTTTGCTTTCTCCTAACAACTACACTAAAGCCATTGACATGTGGGCTGCAGGTTGCATCTTTGCTGAAATGCTGACTGGGAAAACCCTCTTTGCAGGTGGGTGGAATAAAAATGTGCATGTATATTCCTAAAAGGAGTGATACTGCTTAATTATCTTCCTAAAGAAAAGTTGATTCTCATGGCTAATATCAATAGTCATTGACTATCAGGATATGCTATATTATTATGAATTATATAAGCAAACTATAAATTGATGTGTTTGTAAAGCAGAAGACGTTTCAATTTTTGTTACTCATACCAGTGTGTGTTTAGATAAATATCACAATTTAATTTAGTACTCACATATATGGTAAATCTGTCTGTAATTAGGTTAAACTAAATTTATCGGATGCCTAAGAAGTGTTCTAAATACATGTATTTTAGTGAATTGATGTATCCAGGGAGTATTTGAGGATTATGAATGCCCTGAGTGTCATATTCATAAAGATTTTTTTAATGTAGTGAACCTAATCACTTCTCACTTCTTTATATTTTAAATTATGAAAGAGTAGCCCTGTTTTCCCCATTCCCAATTTTTTTGTCATCTACAGACTGTTTTGACCTGACCTTTGTTTCAGTGGTATAGGGAGGACTTTTAAGATTTAAAATTTAGTGTGGCATACCAAGGAAATGTGTAACCTACAAATGCTTCTGGTAAGATAGGAAGCAATGCTCTGGTCTCATTGGGTACATCTACATTAGTGCTTTGGTTAGGATCAGGAGCAAATTTTTGAAGCAAATCTCTTGATGGCCATCCTGTACCACATTGCTGATTTAGCTCAGTGCACAAACTAGAGTCTTTTTAGATAAAACAAAGCTGCCATTTGCACTGTAGGAGATCACCCAATGTGCTCCACCTGCTGATAGGCATTCAGTCCATGGGAGCAGATGAGCTAGTCTAGAGTAAACCCCTGAAATGCTTATTTTGTGTGTACCCTGGGGCCTCAGCAGCAGCTGTCTCATTCAAGCTCGCTCTTGGATTTGCTCCTGTTGGTCTAAATCATGGGGGTAATACAGATAAAACCTCTAAGAACTGAGCTTGCATTTCAAAGTTCACATTCCTTTAGATACATGTAGACTAAAAGCACACCTCTGCAGTAATTCATAGCTTTGTACATCAAGGTAATGAAATTGAGAGCTTTTTCCCATTAAGTACTATTAATGGAGTACTGTCACCTTGAAATCATTATTTTATAAAAATCAGCGATTAACATGCAAAAAGGCTTTTCTTAACTTCCAGTGAGTTGCTAACTCTTTGAGTTACTATTGGAGTAATGTCCCCAGTGTACTAAATGCTTGGCTGATAAAGAGATTTATTAGGTTTCCATTGCATCAAGCACTTCTACTGGAAAATAGTGAAATAGTGGGAGAAAGTCTATGGATTTCAGCATTCAGCGTAGATTGATTGCAACTGCTAGCATTTTGGCTTTTTTTCTGAGTAGCATTGGTATTTGCCAAAAGTTTTTATTAGTCTAATATCTGTGTAGTGAGTTAGATTTTTTTTTTTTTTTTAAACTCGGTCTTAGTAACCAAAATCCTAAGTTTGTAGGCTTGTTTATGTGCCCTAATTGCATTGTGTAGATACCTAGAAAACTATTTTTATATGTGGATGTGTCCCTCTGATAATTTAGCACTGCCATAGTTTTCTGATCTAAAGAGTGGACTTCTTAACGTCATGCACTTGGAAAGAGAAGATGGTTGGAGATATGACTGTTAGCCTGTCCTGAGACTCTGAATAAAATTCTTTTGCAGAGTTGTTTGGAGGGTTTAATTTGGTTAATTTGCAACTTCCTGTCTACTTCTGAACCATCCCTTAGGAATCTTGCTTCTGAAAAGCTGACAGGAATGGGAATGGGAAGGAAGAATGCAGATTAAAATTGTAGAATACCTGGAATGAGGGAGGGAAGGGAAGTTGAGGCAGAGGAATTCAATAGCTGTTCCAAACAACTTCCGTAATGCGTTCTTCTAAATAAATATTTTAAAATGCTCATTTCATTTATAGTGGAAAGAAAGCTGATTAATTTTAGGATGGATAGGACATGAAATAATGATACAGTAGAATCTGTTTTCCAGCAAATTACATAGTATAACATCTGATAGATTAAGTAATTTGTAATAGTCTGAAGTAGGAGGACAAAACAGCTTTTTCAATCCAGCAAATAAGTTAACACAAGGCAGGACTGATTCAGTTGGGGTACATAGGTCTCGGTCAAATTTTCTGTAGTGACTTTGCCTCAGCTTTTCTTTAAGTCATCTGGCAGATGTGTGGTAGGATGTCCAGTGGAAACTGCTGAAACAAACTGATAGTGCATAGATTTTGATATGGTACAATCTCTTTCTGGCCCCGCTTATTTTTGTATTTAATATCACATGTGTCACTATCGCTAATGATTGCCCAGAGCTGCTTGGTGAAACACTGGCATGCAAATAATCCTATATAGTTTCATCTGGTAGTTGAATCTCTAGGGTGCTACATGCTTCTTGAAGCTGAACAATAAATTGAGGTAGACAAGCTGTATTTCTGGGTACTCCAACTTTAACGCTGGTACTGAATATAGATGCCGTTCATTATTCAAAATTCACCTGCTGTATAGGCCCTTATAGTTCTTTACCCAGGGAAACTTCAGATAGTGCTAAAAGTGTACTATAATTTCAATCATAATACAGTACTTTTTTTTCCTAAACAAGATTACACTGCTTAACTGGCAGGTGATTTTTGTCTTGCACCTGACAGTAATACAGGGTTTCAGAGTAGAATAGTAATAGAAATGGTTATGCCCAGTAAGATCTCTTGCTGAGCTAAACCACTACTGTTTTTATTAATAAGGGACGTGTAATTCAAAGTGAGGTCAAATATTGAATTCATTAGGTGGATCACTTGAAAGGGGAGGATTGCAGTATATAGTGTATATAACAAAAAGATAGGGTGTTGCTGTAGAGTACCTCATCCATGGTGAAGACATCCTTGCAAAAGCTTAAGGTTAGGTTGCTTTATCTGTGTGTAGCAGCTCTGTAATTCTTCATACGCTACAGCATTTTTGAGAGCTCTTCAGATCTATTATCATTCAAATTTAGAACTTCAGCCTTTCCTCTGTTGTAGGAGATAACAGTTTTCTACTGAAACTAGCTGCTCAGAGCACAAAATTTTGACATGCCTTTCACATACAGGGATCAGAAGTGTTTGAAGTTGAAATGGCAGCTTGTATTTTCTCTTGGTGCTTAGGTGCACATGAACTTGAACAGATGCAGTTGATTCTAGAATCAATTCCTGTTGTACATGAGGAGGACCGTCAGGAGCTTCTCAATGTAATTCCAGTTTACATTAGAAACGATATGACTGAGCCACACAAACCTTTAACTCAGTTGCTTCCAGGCATCAGTCCTGAAGGTAAGTAATTCAGAAAAAAAATACTTCCTGTATTTCAAAATCATAAAATAGTGAACAACTTTACAGTGCATTTGTGTGATTGTTAAAAGCAAGTTACAGTTAGAAGAATCTGTGTGTTCTCTGAAGAAGGATTGTCTCCTGCTGTAATTAAAAAAAAAAAAAATGTGCTTACGTGATCGCTACTTGGTCATCTTTGGAGTAGAATTGTCAATCTGCTGGACCTGTTTGCACTGGAAGACTGAATTGCTCTATTTTGAGACACTGGCCTTCTAAATATAAGGGAACACTGGAATGGAGTCAGTCTAGAACATCTGTCTTTCAAATCTTTTTAAAAGAAAGTCCCCAAACCAAACTGACAGCAATGTTTCCTGATAGCTGTTGGTGGATACTGATCCAGCTTGAAGCATTCTGTCTCTTAGTATTTCTTCCTGCTTTAAGTTAAATTATTGTTGATCTTAGATTTGACCTCTACTCTTCTAGCTTTCCTATGGCTACAGAATCCATATTTGGCAGTATACTGTCAGTAGCTGATACTTCACAGGTGGCTACTTTTAAGCAAATGCAAACCTCTAGACCAAAGCACTGCACCTTAATCTTAAATTCTAGATGTCTGAAATGTCATTTTTCTCCTATTTAATGATAACTTTTTCTCCKCAGCGCTGGACTTTCTGGAGCAAATTTTGACGTTTAGTCCCATGGATCGATTGACAGCAGAAGAAGCTTTGTCCCATCCTTATATGAGCATTTATTCCTTTCCAACGGATGAGCCTATTTCAAGTCATCCTTTTCACATTGAAGACGAGGTTGATGATATTCTGCTGATGGATGAAAGTCACAGCCATATTTATAATTGGGAAAGGTAAATTTACCACTTACTGTGGGATGTAACATAACTGAATGGTTGTGTGCTTGAAGTAATGGTGCTTCATGGGCATCGTTTGATTTTCTGTTTGTTTCTTCTTCTTAAGTTTACCTAAGAATAAACTTTTCCCTTATAGGCAGTGCATTGTCATTGGGTTTATAATTCGTTAGACTGACTTGGATATGCTGATGCATTCCTGAGATACACTCAGGACTCTAGAATCTAAAGTTAATCTCTCCATTACTTTTTTCCCAAAAAATATTTATCTAAAAAATAAACTTTAAATGAACAGAGTTTTAAGTATGATTGTCTTGTCCAATGCTTAGCTCATATAATAATAAAGAGATTTACAGTAGTCATTTAAAGTCAGTTAAACACACTTTAAGGAAGAGTTCTGTAAATGGAGTGAGCTGTTGTACATAATTCTGGACTTAAATCTTTCAGATGTGCATATGAGGATTACTTTATGCCAGATTAAATTAAAAACCTGGAAGAGGTACCCGATTGGRTTGAGGAAAAACTTTATCTGTGTTGATTTGTCATTATTCTGTAAGGGAATTTCTAAACTTAACTGTCTCTGTCTTGGGAGCTAGAAGACTGTTTTTTTAGCTGCTAACACTTAGGAAATTGTTTTACAGATACCATGAAAGTCAGTTTTCAGACCATGACTGGCCTATTCATAATAACTATGAAGCTGATGAAGTTCAGCGTGATCCAAGGGCTCTTTCTGATGTTACTGATGAGGAAGAAGTGCAAGTAGATCCTCGCAAATATTTGGATGGAGATCGTGAAAAGTATCTGGAGGATCCTGCCTTTGACACCCACTTCTCTACTGAGCCTTGCTGGCAGTATTCAGATCACCATGAAAACAAGTATTGTGATCTGGAATGTAGTCACACTTGTAATTACAAAATGAGGTCATCTTCATACCTAGATAATTTAGTTTGGCGAGACAGTGAAGTTAACCATTACTATGAGCCCAAGCTTATTATAGATCTTTCGAACTGGAAGGAACAGAGCAAAGAAAAGTCTGATAAGAAAGGCAAGTCTAAATGTGAAAAGAATGGGTTGGTGAAAGCTCAGATAGCACTTGAGGAAGCATCACAGCAACTTGTTGAAAAAGAAAGGGAGAAGAATCAAGGATTTGACTTTGATTCATTTATAGCAGAAACCATTCAGCTTAGTTTACAACACGAGTCTACTGATGTTGATAAATTAAATGACTTGAATAGCTCAGTGTCTCAAATAGAGTTGAAAGGATTAATATCAAAGTCAGTAAGCAGAGAGAAGCAGGAGAAAGGAATGGCTAATTTGGCACAGTTAGAAGCTCTGTACCAAACTTCTTGGGACAGTCAGTTTGTAAGTAGTGGGGAGGAGTGCTTCCTCATAGACCAGTTTTGTTGTGAAGTAAGGAAAGATGAACAAGTTGAAAAAGAAAATACGTACACCAGTTATTTGGACAAATTTTTTAGTAAGAAAGAAGATGCTGAAATGCTAGAACCTGAGCCAGTAGAAGAGGGGAAGCTTGGGGAGAAGGAAAGAGAAGAGAGCTTTCTCAGTAACAGTGGAGAACTCCTCTTCAACAAGCAGCTTGAGGCTATAGGTATTCCTCAGTTTCACAGCCCTGTTGGTTCGCCACTGAAATCAATACAGGCCACGTTAACGCCTTCTGCTATGAAATCATCTCCCCAAATTCCCCACAAAACGTACAGCAGCATTCTGAAACATCTAAATTAAAACACTCAGCAGACATTTCTTTTATATTCATGAGATGTGTTTGTCTTTTTTTATTACTAGTGTAAGTCATTTTTTTACTTGAATCAGATGGTGTAATTTTGGTATGGATTTCATTAGTTTTCTGTTTACCATTGTTTTTACAATCCAGAATTACTTTCTATACATGAGTTAGTTTTGTTTTTAAACTGGCATGTCGTTTGCACACAAAATTAAAGAATAGAGCAAAATAATGCAAAATGCAGGAGGTAACAAAAAATGCACTAAACCAAGTAAAAAACATTCTCTCAGTAAAACAGTGTCCATGTTTTGCAGAAAAAGAACCTTGCCTTGAAACTTACACAGTGAGACTGTACATAATTGCATGAAAATATCTATTTTTCCCAAAACATTTTTTTCATTCATGCGTATTTTAGAGTTTTTCATACTGTACACATTTCTTAGACACATGATACCAGCAGCAACTGAAATGAATGCAGAATTTGGTACGCATGTGTTATCTACCTCAAGGTAACAGCAGTATGTGGCAAAACATTAACCACCCATAGTGCTTCTCATTATGCACTTCTATTTAGCCAGCATTATTGTAGTAGCTATTCTTATTGAAAAATCATTCAATATTTATAAATGTTCTGGTATGCATTCTTTATAGTGAAGTGTTAATATGCAGCACTTTTATTTATTTTAGCAAATAAGTATATTTCTGTAATTATAGAAAGTCAATTTTTGAGTTACTTTTCAGATAAAAGTTTTTGTTTAGCACTATGGTTTTATTGCCTACATAGCTGGATATATATTAACATCGGCTTATTCTGAGGCTATCCAATACATTTTTTATTTTTATTATTTAGTTTTCATTTCAAGTAAAGCACTCACTGTGTATAGGAATTTGTAATTGGAGGTGCTTGATCTCTACAAAAGAAATTAGGAATTGCTTTATTATCAAATGCTCCTAGAAGTCTTAATTGTGTTCATTTTTAAAAAATTTTGTAATGTTAGTTGTGTGCATGGAAATAATTAAGGTACAACATTACTGTAGGTTAAAGTTCTATATGGTGAGACATTTTGTTTTTACTGTATGTTTTTACTGAATGATTCCTGTCCCATTCCCAAACCCCCTCAAAAGCAAGCATGAATAAAATTAGGTTAAATATAGCATGTAGCATCTCGGTCTTCTGAAAATTTGCTTTACCTTCTGATTTTTTGAAATACTGGATGTATCATTGGCTCCCCTGTTTAAAATGAAAAACAAATAAAAACATGGCCAGCAAAAGTGACTGTTGTTTTTTGATGCTTTGTACAATGAAAGATAAAGAGGTGCTACTGTAATGCAGCTGGCTTCATTGTGAAGGAAGGCCTGCTTGCCTGCACTCCGTAATACAGGGTGCTAAAGGAAGCATGAGAAACTGTCTTGCAGTCTACCCTGGAAGTGCTGCTGCTGGGGATGCAGCGCCCTGGAAGGAGACTCCAGGAGTACACTTCTGTCCCAGTACCTACGGCCTGTACTGAAGAACATCTTGTGGAATGGTATGGCTATGAAAGCATAAGTGTACGGTAGTGTCAATAACCACTTTTGTTGAAAATCCAGTTAAATTCCAGAGTTTAAGTGAGCATTACTTTTTTATCAACTTTTTAGACAGAATAGTGTTAAAGTGGAAAAACTGCTGCGAGTGCGTGTGAGCACCTTCATGTCGCTGGCAACCTGGAGTGAAGGTAATCATGCAGGTCCCTCGGCCAAGAGCCTGTCTGGAGCACTTTCACAAGGAGATTTCAAGAGCAGGACCAGGTAACTCCTATAAGACGTTTCAGAATGTGCAGATTGGGTTTCTGTTGTAGCAAGCCCAAAGAACAGTATGTGTTTTTCTTCCAGTTCCTCCCATCAGAACCATTCCTGAGGGAGCTAATTAGCTGTACAATAAAGCTACATCTTTTGGCAAACTCCTACAACGTTTTCCATGACAGTGTCTTAGTTCCTCCAAATTTTTCCATGTGCCTCTGGCAGGTGGCACAGCTACAACTCATTTAAAACAAGGAGCTGCCCCTTCAACATAGCAGAAAATGGTCACTTGGGGAGATGGGACACAGTGTATGTCCTTGGGCATGGTACGTGAATGTTTACGTAGCCACGTCAATTTCTATGTATGGGGCTGTAGGGAGGAGGAAATGGCTGGTTGCCCTCTCCTAGGCGAGGGACTGTTTTGAAGTGGTGTGGTAGTTTTTTTTCTGAGATTGGGTGAAAGCAGTGGGTGGGAAGAGCTTATAAACTGGAAACAAAATTCGGCTTCAAAACATCTTGTGCAAATGAAGTCTTTTTTTTTTTTTTTTCTTTTTTTTAAGAACACCAATGAAACTTGACAGTACTTAAGAAGCCTGTAATGGTAGAAAGGGAACATTTTGCACTCAAAAAGGAAGGGGAGAGTAAGTGTTGAGCCTAAATCCAGTGCAGTGCTTCACTGCCTTTGACTTCTGGTTGTGCTGGGGGAGCAATGCTGTACAGGCACTGGTGGCTGCTTTGGTGAAAACCCTGCTCTCGTAACAGGCTCCATCCATGGATCATTGGAGGGTGCAGCTAGGCAGTCTGGCTTATTAAGTAGAAGTAAGTCCCTATGTGGAGACAATTAAAGAAAGCAAAAGTGCTTTGTAAGGACCATGCAAAGTGAAATCTACTGCCAGAAAGCGAAGATACTCTGAGTGTGGAGTTGGGTTCTCCCTTGGCAAACCGCAGGAGTCCTGTGTTGGGAGAGCGGTCTGCAGAAAGTGCAGGGTTTCATGGGGTGTTCCCAGCGGGTGGAAGATGGTTTCTGTCCCACACTCATCAACCATGCCCATCCCTGCAAGAAAAAATAGGACGGTTACATGTGTAGCCCTTTGCCTGTGACCTAGCAACTGAATTGTCTTTAAAAACAAATTATGGAAGAGGTGTAAATGATAAGCCATATAAAGGGACCACTGTTTCATGCCAAGGTGATTGCCAAGTAAAACAGAACACCCTTATTTAACAAAAAAGCAAATAAGAAATGAGGATGTTAAACATCTTTTAAAATTACCTTTTCTTCTTTATGTGGTCTTTGGTTAAAAGGCAGCATTTTAAAGTATATGTAACAATAACTTCAGCTAGAAGAGGTGATGTTTACCCTTACTGAACAGACCAGGACAGAGCATGTTACACGTACTGTCATCACATGAGATCTAACAATTTCAGACTGGCGCAATGCTGAACAGTTTGTTCTGATCAGGGGTTCTCAGTCATGGTCAGTTAACTTTCTCAGAATTGTATTTAATTTTAATTAAATAAGGGTTGCTATATATACTCTCAGCTATTTATATGACTTTGCCCACACTGCTGTTAGTGGTATGATTACAGCATGAGTAGTGTATCTTAGCTAGTCTTTGCCTTGAGCATAACTGGTCTGCTGAGGCTGTAGGCTGGACATCAGGTTCTGCAAACCAGCTGGGAACTGGGGCAGCAAGATAGCCTGTATCTGCAGCAATGAGTCTGCTGTCTACAGCTGAATTTGTATGCCTTGATTTACTTTGTTTTCCTGTCACCTTGCTATTGCTTTTTGTGTGCTGCAGAAGTTCTTAGAAGTGTGCCTGGTACGTACATTTAAACCCTTGCTAAATTCTCACTTTGGTCTGGCTTATTGCCTGGAGGTGTTAGTTTACAGACATGTTTTTAATGCCTTTTTTATGGGGGGGGGGGAAGCTTCTTCCTGGAGAGTTTTTCTTCCATATGCAACTAATGTTGCTCTGGAGCTATTTTTGCTATTTTTTTTCTGTCCCCTTCTAAACTCTGTGATAGTCAGGGTAGCAAGTTTTGACACGTGTGGACTGGCTCCAGGAGAGACCTGGGTCTGGAGAACAAGTCTTATGAGGAGCGGCTGAGGGAACTGRGACTGTTTAGCCTGGAGAAGAGGAGGCTGAGGGGAGGCCTTACTGCACTCTACAACTACCTGAAAGGAGGTTGCAGCGAGGTGGGTGTTGGTCTCTTCTCCCAAGCAACTAGCGATAGGACGAGAGGAAATGGCCTCAAGTTGCACCAGGGGAGGTTTACATTGGACATTAGGAAAAGTTTCTTTACTGAAGGAGTGGTTAAACATTGGAACAGGCTGCCCAGGGAAGTGGTTGAGTCACCGTCCCTGGAGGTATTTAAAAGACGTGTAGATGAGGCGCTTAGGGACATGGTTTAGTGGGCATGGAGGTATTGGGTTGACGGTTGGACTCGATGATCTTAGAGGTCTTTTCCAACCTTAATGGTTCTATGGTTCTATGACTTTTCATCCCCTATTCTACAGGCATGTATACTACAAAACACAGAGGATTGTAGTTCGGGTCCTGAGGAATTCAGTGACACAATGTGGTGCAGATTATTTTTGGGTATYGACAGAGGGGAAAAGCATCCTTGAACTAAATCTGCTTTCACAAGTCTTCCTCCCTTTATTTATACTCATGTTGCTTTTCTGTTGCTGAGATTTGGAAGTGCTTGTCAAGCCTTCAGTTAGGTTTTACACATAATTAAACAGTCAACTGTCCTTGTTCTTCCAAAGATGCAGTCCTGAGCAACAGCAGCCCTGAACCAATTCGTTCCTTATTCCTTGAATTATTTCAGTGCTTACAAAATCCTGCAAGTTCTTGTTTGTTGTTCTGCCACTCTTTGCGTCAGACTGGAGCTGAACAACCTGGGAAGTAATGCCGCAGGGTATTTAGCAACAAGCRAATAATCCAGATCACCGCTGGCACCCAGCACTCTTGGGCTTCCATTGCAGTGTCTCTATATTTAAAATGGTTATCTGCTTACTCCGAGGGCTATTTGAGAACTCCTTATAATATTGACTGTTGCAAAGTTCAATGACTTCTTTCGACTGAGAATTAGCATTGCTGATAAGGTGATTTGCATGCACCAGACCATGTGCGGAGGGAGCGCTGCCCTGGTAGCCCATGTGGACGTGGTGATAGCCAGGTATGGCCGTGCTCTGCAAATAGCTGTGTCAATAGCTGGCAGCAGCCATCGCATAATGTCATTGGCTTTCCTCTGGAATCTGTCTGTCGCATCCTGACTGCAAAGCAGCCCTTCTATAGTGAACTCTGATAATAAAATTCCTCTTGTAATCTATGTGCTGGTCTACAGCAGCCAAAATTACTTTTAACCTTTATGTCGCCCAGCCTGGATGTTATGCGTGGCATGAAATAACGAAAGTGTGCTTTTTGCAGTTGGGTGCAGGACAGGGAACTTATGACTTGTCCGGCTTCGGAGCCAGCGATACCATTGCCTTTCACAACCCACTCACCCTCCCTGCCTTTGGTTCCCTTGTTGATAAAATAAAGGTGCTGGGCTGTGATTACCCGCAGGACTGCAGGCGGTGTGGCTGGGCTCCCGCTCTGGCTAGTGCATCCTGCGCTGCCATGGGGGCGGGGGTCCCTTGCTGTCCCCTGGGATGGAGGGCCGCTGAGTGAGAGCACGGCTATACRGAAAGGGATGTGGGGGAGGACTTCTCCTTCTGTGTTAGTGGGGGACTTGGCTTAATCTACCCTTACTGATAATACACTCGATCGGTGTTGCTAGGGTGGGGAGTCATTACCAAATTGGTGGCTGATGGTTTGTTGGGTTTTTTTCAGTTTTAACGTTTGTTTCCTAATTGGTAGAAGGCTGATATATTTTGTCCTAATTCGGTATAGTTCCACATGACTTGTGCCTTCGCTTACACGTTCGATTTTTCAAAATTTCTTGTAAGTTCTGGTTTAGGCTTATTATATTCTTCTAGTAATCATTTGTGGCTGAGTACAGTCCAAGGCCTGTGGGTGATCTGCTGCCTGCTTGGTTAAAGATTACTGGCCACTCTCAGAGTAGATGTGAGGCCTAATAAAATACAGGCTTTCCTTTATATCTGAATTTTGCCATGTTCCTCAAGCCATACCCCAAGGCTCCAGTGCTGTGCAGCGTGGAGRCTTCTTTGCCACACTAATCCCACTGTGGCTGGTGGAAGGTAAGTATAAACCTAGGCATTTTTCTATGTCATCATCTCCACAGCATCTTCCCAAAATGGTGTCTCCACACCACAAGTGTAGCCAGGGTAGAGTTCCTGCTTTACAAGATGGTTGATCCTTAGACACCCTTCTAGTTTGCGGCCCAGGCTTCAGCTGTGGATGCTCCAAACCCAGACTCTGGCAATAAGAGGACATTTTCTTGTTCTTGGGGATGCCGTTCAGACTGGATTAGAGCTTAAATCTTCAGTGCTAGAGGCTGTAGAGAGACAACATTTCCGTTTAATGTCTGTCTTGAATTTTATCATTTTTAATCATTTAAAGTTATGGAACTGAATAACTGAATGACAGATTTATTGTGACTTCTGTGTTGGTTTGGATATAGATTTAAACAGTAGAGTTCTTGAAGTAGCTGGATAACTAGCAGAGACATTTTTAAAGCCTATGATTAAGAAAACAGATGGGTTTGGTTTTTATTTTGTGTTATGTCTGCCTCAGATTTTTTCTGCTAATTCTACAGAGTTTCTTAGCAAATTTGATGTTGACACATACTGAAAGATTAAGTTACTTCTACATGCTAAATTATCTTTTGGACCCTTAYGCATGATATTTCACTGATTTTCCATGATTCTGTGTTTTCTTTTTACTTGCTTTACGCAGAGAGACCCTCAACTGTTTGAGTCTCTCAATTTTACATCACACCTAGCCCTGTGAAGGAGCAAGGTGCCAGTCTATACAGCTATTGGAGTGCAGAGCAGACGGGAATGTCCTTTGGGTATTGCTGGCACTTACATCCGTATTTCTATTGACCTTGCTAACTGCATCACGTAGAGTACAGCATAGATTTCCAGTGAGACAAGGTACAAAACCTCACCGTGTCTGGCTTAGGGACCTGTATGGAGCAAGGAGATTTATCATCCAGGGCAGAGGAAATACAAGAGTAAAGCAAACCCTGAAATTCAAGCRGAGCCGTGGCAAGCTGGGCAGCCACCGAGCGGCTCACAGTTTGCAGCTGCACACCAAAAATTCACTGCTAGCTAGGGAGAGTGTGGAAGAGTCTGGCTGTCCAAACCTGTGTGGCTCTTACTTGGGTAGTTAATCATTGCCTCATTTCTTTTGTCCTGATAAAAGCATAATTATGTCAGCAATGAAGCAGGTTTTTTGGTTCTTCATCCATCATGCAGCAAAATATGGAAGCACATAGTTGCTTGAGTGATTTAGTGGCTGAGTGAATTTGAAGTGACTTGATGCGAAGCAGGGGGTTGGCCATGGTGGGGGCTTGGGGCCAGCAGCAGGTACCAGTGCCGGCAGCAGAGAGGAGCCGGGGCACGACCACGGGAGAGTCCAGCTCATCCTCCAAAATGCTGGCACAGCCCGGGGAGATTTCCACCCTGCCTGCCAGGAATTACAGTCTGTGTTGGCATGGGCAGGAGGAAGAATATGATGGGAAACAGGGAGATTAAAATAACCCCAGTGAAAACAGGATGTTGGAAAGCTGGTAACGGAGCAGGGCTGCAGGGCTGKCTGTCTGCGGAGGGCTGGCTGCCTGTCTGCAGAGGGCTCCCAGGAGCAGGGAGGCTTTCACACAGGGGCTGTTTGGGGGAAAACACCCAGTTCTCACATGTTTACGGGCCCACACCAAACCCCCGAGGCAGAGGCAGCGCGGCTCTGCTGGCAGCAGGCTGGCGTCTTGTGTTCCCCAAAACATGACTGATCATGGCTACTTACACAAATGTGTTCGCTCACCTTCTCTCAACGCCTGCCTGCTCTCTTTTTCATTGGATGAAGGTCATAAACCATTCCCTACAACACATCAGCCTGGCATCATATTTATTTAACTGATATGACCTCACAGGCGCTGCCAAGCAGCGAAACGAGCTCTATTTCACAGCTCGGCTGTCACTAGGGAGCTGTATTTCTCCCAGCTGATTGCAACCTGCTCTCCGAGCTGTGATCCATGGCTTCCTGCCAGCCTAAAACAAAATAAAAACCAAACAGTGTTTTCCTCTTGCTAACTGACTCTTCCTTTCAGGGGCTGACAGCAGCAGTTACTGGCGTGGATTTACGGCAGGGGTGGTGGGTCCCTGCAGACGGGGGAGCTGGTTCCCATCACCAGTAGCCGCTTTGTGAACTGTCAGAGGTTTTTGCTGCAGCTGGCGATGGGCTGCTGACTGGTGCTCAGCCAGCTCATTGAATCCCTCGCACACCCATCGCTGAGGTGTTTCTGCTCCTTTGCGAGCGGGGAGAGTTTGGGTGCCAAAGGCTGGTTTCAGCCTGGGAGAATGTGGTGGGCTCACAAGAGGGCTTTACATTGCGAAGTCCCAGTCTACAGCACATGTAGACTATGCTCAGAAGCAAGCATGAACTCAGCCTTAACCCCTTAATTTATGAGTTCATTGAGAAAATGCATACTAGAATCTCTGAGGCTAAACCAAACTGGTTTATTCTTTAAGGTAAAATAAACATTACTATTTTCCATGAGTCCAAACTGCTATCCACTTATTTACCATCCATGGTCAAATTTAATCTGCTGTGTACACTGCAAGTCACCAGTGTTTATCAATGCAATGCAGAATCAGATGGATGCAAAACAGTCCTTGGGTGAGAACTGTATCATCAGTTTTAATCAGCTGGGCTGTGGTTATCCCAGAGCAATTCTTCTTGGTCAGCTGGTCTTCTCCCAGTTGGGCGTTACAGCTAGATAGGTGTCAGTCTAGGCTCTGTGACCTTCCAGCAGAGGAAGGAAAGCTCAGTAATCGGTGGGCTCCCCTAGGCTCTGCCCAGCACCGTGCAGGTCCCACAGCAGTGAAGCTGGGCTCCATTGGGTTTCCCTGGTGTATCTACAAGTTACTTTTCTCATCAGCGTTGCAGATGATTGGGGTCCTTAGGATGCCAGTGTGACTCCTATTTCCTATACCCTCGGTTTCTCTTCTTCCATGCTCAATGAGGCAGATTTGCTCTCCAGGTCCATAAAATAGTTGAAATGCTATGCTCATCCATGAACATCACAGATGTTCACTACATCACTTGACTTTTATGACATGTGAGAAATAATAGAAGGTGATGGACTACTTAAAGTGAAATAATTAGCTGGAATTAGCAGCCTGCCTGCCCCACGAGCTCAGGCAGTTCCCCGGAGCAGGGGGGTGCCCAGCTCCTTTGATGATCAGCCCCAGTACAATTTTTTCCCAAGCAGAAAAGAGGAGATGTATTTTTAAGCTGAAGTTTGTCACTGTTGCAGGATTTGACATGAATTTTGGCATCTGTAGGCAGTGTCACATGAGAGCCGGCTTCAAACCCATGGAGCCGGAGCTGGGGACCCCCCAGCACACCGGGGGGTAGGTGGGGGCACCCCTGTGGCAGCCCAGAAAACAGTTCAAATTCATGTGAGTTTTAAATATTTGGCTCTAGGAATCTCTCCAGGCACCACTTTAATCCAATTTACAGCGTCTGGCTCAAGTGAAGTATGAGAAGAATTTGCTTAAGCTATTTGAGCGGTGATRTGCAGCGGTGGGGAGCTGGGCAGGCGGGCAGAGCAGCCGCCTGGCACCGGGCCCCTGTCCCCTGGGACCGTGGTGGCCCAGCAGCCAGGAGGGCTTGGGCAGCTCAGGGTTGGGAAAGCACCAGCTCCCCAGCACAGGCACCCTGTGCACTGCCAGTGAGGACAGAGTGGCAGCAGGTCGGTGGCAGACCGCCTTGGTCCTTCCCCACCTTCTCCTTAAAATACTCATGAAGCTGCTGTAAAAAACAAGTTGGAGACCCCACTGCTCGTGCCTTTGGGTAATTTGCCGGCGGGGCACATTGCCTCTGGGTGTCAGGGCACCCCGCTGCCATCTCACTGCCATGCACCTCCCCAGCCCCATCGCCCGCCCAGCTGAGCTCACAGAAATTTGGGAGTGAGATTGTTTTCAAAGAGTTTAAGCCACCTTCGCTTCCTGGTGAGGGAAGGAAAGTCTCAGAAGGCTTTGCAGCATGCTCAGATGTTAATTGCTTTCCTCCTGCACCCCTAAGAAATTTGTGTGTTGTCTTTTCCACTTTACAGCAGGGAAAATGGAAGATAGAGCGGTTAAGCCTCGCCCTGCCGAGCAGGGTGCTGGCTGGGGTGGGACAAACTGGGCTCCACCAGATGCTGGAGTTTGAGTCACCTTGCAAGAAGCCTTAAGGTAAGGAGAAAAAGTCATTTACAGCTTCAGCTCTTACTTTGTCCCTGAAATCTATGCAATGTCCTGGCTATTTATAGAAACTAATAAACCATGTCATCTGAATATGGAGCAGTTGCAGGGAGAATTGGAGTGGTGATGGTGATTAAAGGTAGCGTCCAGATGAGAAAGCGGTGAGAGAGCTCAGCGCTGCTCCTTTCGGAGAGCAAAGTGTGCCGGTGCCGGGGAGCGGTGTCATTTGGCAGAGGTAGCACATCCCACCTGGAGACAGCGCTCTGGCCCTGCCACCTTGGAAAGGCGAGTGAGGATGCTGGGCTCTGGGGGGGTTCGCTGGCTGGCGTTTGCAGCGGCAAAGGAGTGGGGCTTGCTGGGACACATGCTGCGAGGCTGGGGCCGCGCCCGGCCTCGGGGTGGACAGTGCCCAGCTGTGGGGGCAATGCCGGAGGGCGCGGTGGTGACCACGGGCTCTCAGAGCTGCTCAGCATCCCCCAGGAGTCCTGCGGGAAATCCCACCGGGCCCTCCTCCCCCAGGCTCTTACTGTCAGGGTTTGTGGGGTTCCCTYGCCCAGGTGAAGTCAAAGAGGTATGTCAGGGAGCGCGAACCCGGGATGCACAGCTAGCTGCCCCAACCAGGTGACTCAGTACTGTCATGGTGGTGTTTACCAAGACTGCTCTCTATTTTCCTTGTGGCATTTCTGTGCCTCTGCCCGGGGCTCTGCTGCCCACAGCTGCTGCTCCCGCCCTTCCCCTTGGCTGAGGAGTGATTCCTGGCCTTGCTTTCAGAGACAACGAGGGGGAAAAAAGAGACATAAGGTTTGGTCCAGACTGAATGGAAGGGAGGGAAGATCAGTTAAGCCTGTTATTAGTGAAGTTGTGCTGTTTACCATGGTAGCATTCATGACTTGGGCCAACAGAGAGGTCTGGGGGATGGCATCATCACTGCGATGCGGGATCTTCCACTTCCCTGTTTTTGGAGTTTCTCACACCGGGAAACCACAGTGGGACCGGCACCCAGCCGCTGCTTAAGGACTTGTTTGCCACAGCGGTGCTGGAGCCCACCACACATTGCTGGTCGTGGTCACCACAGCACCTCTGCCTGTGTGGGCAGAGACTGCCCTTCCCCGAGAGCCGCGTTGCAATGCCATGATGAAGCTGTAACATACAGACCCCGTCTGCATCCAAGGCCCAACAATGCAGTGCRGTGCAGTCTTATCCCAACCCTGTAGTAAAGCAGTTTGTTCTGGCATATGACGGGAAACAAACCTTTTCACAGCCGTGGCAGAGCAGCGTGAGCTGGCCCTAGAGCCAACTTCTGCAGTCACGTGGCCGTGCATCCAAAGTGGTTCAACTGCCTCCGGTGCAGTTGTGCATGTATTTTATGGCCATCGTCACCATCTTTCCTGCCTTGCCCTCAGCGGAGGGCTTGGGGAATAATTAATTCATTAGAAAATATTGTTGCATGAATGCCAAGGTAAGTAATTTTATATTGCTATATAGTCAGTTCCAGTTAATGCTTTTTTTTAATTTCTGAGAATGACGCCGCAGTCACTTGGGTGATGTCAGTAGTGCTCCCACTGTAACAGCCCAGACTTCAGGAGGTTGGCTGGGCAGCGCTGAGCTGCTGTCTCTGCTGTGTTGGCAACACATCCAGAGCATTACAAATGAAAATTTCCAAACATGAAGGCAGCACTGAGGGAGAGGAAAATTTCCCTCCAGCGAAGTATTCTGCTATTGTCAGGGCAGCATGGAGTGAAAGCAAAAAGGATTTCAAGACCAGCTTTCGTCTGCCTCTTGAGGCTCTGATTATAAAACACAGCCTGAATGCACCACGCCTGAACCAACCCCTCCCCCTGCCCAAACCTTAAGCCAAAGGATTTAAACAAGCTCTTATGTAATACGGTTTTAGTGTTTCCAGTAGAAATAGGTGTTCTAAATATAAATGATTTGCAGATAAAATAGGCTTACATAAAATGCTTTTACGTTTATATAACCCTATATTGGCATTGCACCCGACACCTCCATCAGCCACGAGGCCAGAGGCGGAGGGAGTGTGCGCGGTGCCAGTAGTGCCTGGTTCGGGTGCCGGCCTGCCGGGGCACAGGCTTGGGACTGTGCTGGCGTCTGCGGTCACAGGCCAATCCCCGTCCTGTCCCCAGCCCGCCAGCCAGTGCCCCTCCAGGGACGGTGCCTGCTGGAACAGGCGTGCTTGGGTTGGTACTTCTCATGTTGAAGTCCCTTCCTTCTCCCTGCCYGGGGATTCACTCGCAGCAGCAGCAATCACAGGATGCTCCCATGGTGTTCCCGTTAGTGTTGGCCCCTGGGGTGGTGGGGACACCCCCAGTTTCTAGCAGCAGTGCCACGGTAGCAGTGACCGTCTGGACTCAGCAGCTGGATGCTGCAGATACTGTCCCTTGGGGTCAACTGCTTTGGTCCTGTAGGCAAAGAAAGTTGTTTTGAACATTGAGAGCTGGAATTCTCCTTCATCCCGATGTGCACGCAGGGATATGTGCGCATATATGTGTATGTGTGTATATATATGTATGTACATATTTATATATACACATATGACATAGTAAAAGAGCTGAGTGCCTCCAGCTCAGGGTTTGCAGCATGGCCTCAGGCTGTGGGCTCTTCCCGAGCCATGGCCACAAGCCCAGTCAGCAGCCAGGCGCAGCTTGCTGTCACAGCGAGGCCGTCTGAACGCTTCAGGCTCTTAAGCTAAATATCTCCTTCACCACAGAGCACGCCATCAAAGGGTGAGCCCTCGTTTGCGATGCCTCTTCTCCATGGCCAGCTTCATCAAGATTGTGGTTGATCAAAGCCACTGTGCTTCTTGTCCGGCTCAGTAGTGCATCAGGAGCTGTGGCAGCGGCTGCTAATAAGGCTAGCAACAATTAGCTTGGAAACAGCGTCTTCTGAGCAGAAAACAATGGTTGCTACATTGCAACCTTTATGTATGGGAAAGATACTTAGTCAAATCTTGCACAATAGCCTTCAGTGCATCACACCAACCGCTTGCTCTTAGGGGAAGGACTGGTTACTAAGTATTTTTAGCTACCGACATGTGTACAAGGCAGGCATAGAATTATACATAAATACATAGAGATATGAATAGATATGCATATCTTGTTTATACACATATATTTTCATATATATGAGAAACAAGAATGCATTTTTTAGCTACAGTGTATTTTTACAACAGACCAATATGATTTATATCTCTTTGCCATTAACATTTCCATTCAAATAATGCCTTATTTATGCCCATACCGAAGAAGCTCTTCTGATAACGTGGGAAGATGCTTTTTATTGTGAAGCCAGAACTGTCAGCAGCCTCTATTATTTCTGGTGGGACTGTCAGTTCTCCAAGTAATATGACTTCATTTTTAACCAGGTCTGTTGGAAGACATTTGATCCGTTCTGCTTTTGTCAGTCACAGAAGGCAAACTTGCCATAAAGAAATGGTATGTGTGACCTTCAAAAATTTCCATCCAAGACCTTTCCATCTTGGTCTGTGCTCTATTTTTCATAAAAGCCTGTTTCTGTGGTGCATTATGGGGGAAATGAGCCATTCATCTTTGTCTCCGCTGCCCTCACTTCTGCTGGGGGAGTTACTCCCTGCAGGTGTGTGGAGAACGCTGGGTCAAGCAGCACTTGGGCATCTTCTAGAGCTGGACCTGCAGCGATTCATCAGTTGCTTCCCTTTTGGAAATCAATAGTCATCTGTAGTACCAGTGCTTCTGACCCCTGAAAGTTATTAAATAAAAAGTCATGCACAGATAAAAAGCAAAAAACAAACCAAAAAATAGACCTACAAAGTGGTCACAGAGTGTTTTATGCCTCCCAGCACTGAGACCACCTTAGCAGCCCTGCCATGGAGGCTGTGCTCGAGCCTCAGGTGTACCTTCGGATGCAGCAATGTAGCTGGGGTGCTGCAGCTTTTTATATTTAAATTAATGGCTGTCATAAGTACATGGAAGGCCTTTGGGAGCTTAAATAAGAGGTGTCTATGTAAGGAGCGGTTGTGTGAAGAACAGCATAGCAGCATGAGCTCTGGAGATTGCCTTTTGCTCAGGACACTGACAATGTGGCCGTGTTGATGCAGCATTTTGGAGCAGGCTTGCTGCCATGGCAGSTCCYYYYCCTCTCCTCTCCTCTCCTCTCCTCTCCTCTCCTCTCCTCTCCTCTCCKYWC
>JAYKAV010000766.1:673602-827092 GCA_035582835.1 Phoebastria nigripes
TYTSCMKCTYCCAGGGGGGTCCACAGACCTTTGTAGTCAAACAACCTCAACACAATATGCTTAAGCTCAGATTTTACTTTACCCTTTTAACAGGTTTTGTCTCTGTGGTTTAAGTTTCACAGCCTGCCACTGGCTTTTGGGCATTTACCTCCCCATATGAACTGTCATTGCTGATGCACCGGTGCATCTCTGCTGTTGGAGGTGCTGGTGCCCCAGCGTCCCTGGAGCAGTGGGGTGAAGAGCATAGCCCCGAAGGCTCTTTAAAGCAAAGCTGAGCCTCTGCGCAGCTGCCTGCAGCAGCACGAGGATGCAATCCACTGGTGAAACTCGCCAGTCTAATTCTAGTCATCCATGGCAAAGCTTCATGTACATCCTTAGCTTACAGAAAGAGGCTTCGTGCACCTCATTCTTCTGGAGGGGTCTATAGATGGGGCTGAGGTTATGCTTTCTGCGAGGGGTGGGTGCCCTAACCTTTCTCCCAATGGCCCAGCACAGGGCGAGCCGGCAGTGTCCCGGGGAAGGGAGTGTATCACAGGGAGGGGGGCCACATGGCACACAGTGGAGCTGGCGCACGCTGGCGGCACCAGCTCAGAGAGGGAGGGCGAGCCCTCCTGTACCCCCCAGAATGAAACCTCTCCTTGCCAGCACAGCTGCCTGGGTGCAGCTGAGAAATACCTACGGTCTCCGTGGCAGTTTGCTATGGGTAGCTCAGCAAATCGTCTCTTTCCTCCTGCTTTCCCCTGGTTTAGCGCACAGACAGGTCAGACGCTGCTGGAGCGGGCAAAGCCACAGGCTGTCATGAACACGGCGCTGAGTGCATGAAGTTTGTTCCTTCACAAGAGGGGAAAGAAGATATGGAGCAGCGTAAGCCACTGCTATGATAATGGAACTGGAACCACCTTCAGGTTATAATACCTCTATATTGGTATTGAAAAAGTCCCAGTGCAACCAAGGTAGAGAGTTATAATGGAAGAAATAAATACACTCCTGTGTATAATCAGGGCCACAGAGAAACCTGCGCTCCCCCGCAAAAGCCAGATAATATGCCGAAAGCGAGCCAGGAGCAAAACTCAGTTTGCTCTTCATACAGTGAAGTGCTGACTCCCAGGTAAGGCAGCAAAGCATGAAAAGACGATGAACCTTGGTCTAAATGCTTGGTGCTGGCGTTGCTGTGTAAACCAAGGGCTCTGCCCGTCCCCACACGCTGTGGCAGTCGGGAAGGTACTGCAACCCTTCTGCCAAACGTGACGGGGCTGAAGAACAGGGTAAAAAAAAAAAAAAACCAAACACCACAGCTGCAGAGAGGGCTGCAAACCAGTTACACCCCCTGAGGCTCCTTAGAGACGGTTTGAGCTCAACAACAAAAAAAGGTCTATTACATATATAATATATAACATTATATAAACATATGTATAATATAGCTTTATATTATATGTAATATAACTTTATATTATATATACACGTACATATACATATATAAAAACATTATATATGTATAACATACACATACGTATAGACATGTTATATGTGTAYATATACATGTATAATGTCTATATATACATATATGTGTATATATAAATATATATACACATATATAAGGTGTTTATGTGTATATAAAATCTATTCTATATGTGTGTATAGAATAATGTATAAATATGTATCTATGCACAAATATGTGTACATATACATACATATAGAATGTCTATATATACATATATGTGTATGTATATAAAATATATAAAAATATACATATACATATATAAGGTGTTGATGTGTATATGTATATGTATACATATATGTGTGTATATAGAATCTATTCTACATGTGTATATAGAATGAAGTATAGAATGCACAAATATGTGTATCTACATACATTTATAATGTCTATATACACATATATGTGTATGTATATAAAATATATACATATACAAGGTGCCTATATACATATATGTGTATGTAATACACATATACAATGTATGTATATRTATACATACACACATTTGTGTATGTGTATATATTCAGACACAGACACACACACACGAAGGGAAGCCCACCTTGTGCAGAGCACGCACATCTGTAAGCAGGCGATGCAGGCAGGGGCACACGGCTCTTGTACTGCCAGTGCTTGTTCTTCAGGAGTTCAGCTGTGATGCCTAACCCAGGGCCCTTGCAATGCAAAGTGGTTCCCAGAACCTTGATTCAACATAAACCTGCATTTGCACTAATGACACTTTTCTCCCAAGCTGCCAGCTCATGCGAACACAGGCAGAAGCCACCGTGTTTTCAGCACCGTGCTTGGGTGAGGTGCTGCAGAGCCCCACGGGGTGACAATGGCCATGTTTGCCCTGCCGAATCAAGGGAATACAGTGTGTTTCCCACTTTACAGGCCTGACTGTTTAGCCTCCCAGTATAGGGCAGTACATACCTGGTCTCTCTTCAGAGGTAGCTGTCACTTTTCTGGGGCTTTTAAAATAAGGTAAAAAGGCAGCCTGAAGTGTCGTGCTTGCAAACATGTAGCAAGCTCTTTCCCTATTGGGATTTGTGCTTACAATTCATTAAGGAAACTAAATTTCGGTTACAGTGATTGGCCCACAAAAAATAAGCTGTCACTAGAAACCCACCCCTTCCCCTTATACTGTTTTGCTATATTTCTGAGAAGATGGTTATTAATGTGCCACTTTATTTTTCCAGTAAGTATGAAAAAAATAAATGCTAAGAAAACTGCTAGAAGAATTTTGCTTATTTTTCCCGGTTCGAAGCTGGGTGATAGGGCACTCAGCACAAAGATGTACATAAGACTGAGCCACGCTCATTAAAACTTAAGCCAACTTAAGCAGCAGCTCCTGGCAGCAGCCCTTGGCAAGCCTTGGTCCGTGTGGGTCGGCACCGTTTCTTCGGACATCTCGGAGACTCTGCTAGAGGCCTTAGTTTGGCCACTGTGTGAGCGCTGCTGGGTGACAGCTCAGGTTACTTAGCACACTTTTCCTGCTGTGCTGTATTACATGATTATTTTTAATGCTGCGCTCCTTCCCAGCTTTCTTTCTATTCCATACCCCTGAACTACAAAAAATGCTATGTACTTGCTGCAGAAAGGCAGGGTGCTGGAGGGAGCATAGCTTGCAGCACCAGCTGTAGGACTGGTTTGAGGGCTTCTGTTAACAGCCTGCATCAAGTATGCATGAAACCAAGATAGGGCAAAAACTCTGCTGAGCTGGAGTCCGAAAGATGTCATCCTACCACTGCATCCACTAGTGCCATCAGAGCTGCACTGCCTGCGTGCCGACATCAGAGGGGTCTGAACGGCACAGGAGAGATTTGCTCCCAGCCTTTGCAGTACTGCACTTGCAGCCGGGTAGGAAGCACTGGCGACTAAACTCTGGCTTTAATGTCTAAAACTGCAGATCAAAAAAAAAAAATCATTTTACTGGCAAAACTAGTCAGGTGAGTATTTTTGCAGGCACAAACCGAGCAGCTGCTTGGTGGCCAGGCAGCAAGTGGCTGGAAGAGGTCTATGTGTTGCTATGGAGGGCGCTACTGAATTCATGCTCATGGAAAGCTGACAGCAACATTTCTGAGCTAGATAGACATCTCTGCGGAGAGGAAGGCAGCTGAAAACAGAGCTGACCCTTGTTAAGGGAGTAAATCCTGTCTGTTTCTGCAAGAGGCATGACATGCATATTTCTGTTAAAGTAACAGCATAAAGCACCAAGAACAACCACTGAAAATTTGGCAACATCTGGTTTTCAGTGCTGAACACATGCCAGCCCACTCAGGCAATATGTGGGACAATTTTAGGAGCTGAAAGACAAAAGATGAAACAGAGCTACGCCCTCTTGCTTCGTATCTGGTGTGGTGAGAGGCTGGCCACCACGCTCTCGAGCTCTGCAGGCTGGATGGCAGCCTGCTGCCGTCTGGGCACTGGCCAGGCTCAGCCCCCAGCATCCCCAGCTCAGGCGCAAAGCATGYAGGAGATGGTGCCTCCATTTGCAGACGAGATGGTCTCTTGCTCACCAAATGGCACCACTTGCCCTTGACCAACTCAGCTTGTGTTTCCATCAGCTCCTAGCAGACCACCTGCACTGCAGGACTCCAGCCTTATCTGTGGATCTGAGTTCGCTGAGTAGCAGCAATTTAAACAGCGGAAAAAATGAAAACAGCAACAACCTCAGCTCGTGCTTGCCTCTGACTGATTTGGTAGTTTCTCCTGAAGGGTGAGATGAGGGCTCCACTCCACCTGGAGCAGACCCCTTACTGACTCCCAGGAGCATCAGCACCAGCAGAGCTCRAAGGGTTTGGCCCTTTACCAGCTTTGCCCTGGGGGCATCTGGGGCTGGACCTCTACTCTAACAGATGGGGCTGTATTCATGGGCCTCCTTCACTATGTGACCTTCACGTCCCATTCTTTGAGGCAATACCTAAGGAATTTAGATTTAAATTAATCCTTTGGCACCATCAGTCTTCCACCCTGAAGACTAATGAGTTGCATTAAGATTAAATCCCATCAAGGAGAATACCAATGTCTTTGCTACTCGGCGCTTGTTCAGATCCTTCTGAAATCGCTACCGCAGTGCTGTGGTTCACACTGTTCAGGCTCAAGGGGCTCACTGCTGCTGAGCAGCCTGATGGAGCTGGAGCCACACTGAGCAAGAGGGAGGGCCAGATGGCCTCAGGAGGCATCTTGCAACCAAAGTTTCCCTGTAGTGCTGTGATACCAAAAACTTTCTCATGGAAATAACAACAAACTGAAAAGAAAACTACCCACGATAGATGGAGCTTTTGTCTTCTGCTGTAGTTTTTATGTATAACATGGTCACAAACAGCACTTTCTTCTGTACCTGTCTTATCAGGAATAAAAGTGGCAGAGAAAATGCCCAAGAAAAGAGTCATTTTCTAGCAAAGTCTCTGGCATAAATGAAGAACTGTGACTTGCAGGGCTTTTACTTGGACTCTCTCGTCTCTCCAGCTGAAGTCCCTGGGAGCTGTAAGCCCAGCCACGGTCTCCACAGACTGCAAGGCCAGAAGCACCCAAAACTCACGGTCACTTTTGAAATAGCAGCTGCATGAAAGCAGCTTTGAAAAGAAATGAAGACACAAACCTACACGATGCTCAGGCTTTGCACAGCTGAACCGAAATCCTTGGTCTGAATCTGCCTCTTGAACTTTGGGAAGATTGTCTTGGGATTTGGGTGCAGATTGTGCCTGAACTTTGTGCCTCTCAGCCATCTCAAACATGCAGTTTAAACTCTTCAGTAATCTCTGATCTTTCAGGGTTAATGATCAGATGCAACTTTGAAGCTGCTGAACTTGTGAACCAGGATGTGTTGGGAAAGGCCGAGGCATGCAAAGTTTAGCTGTTTCTCAGGAGGAGAGTGTTAGCTAAAGCAATGGGGAGGGTTTGCGTTTGGCAGGGATTTGGCTAAAGTGGGGGTGATGCTGTGGTCCCGCACATCCACAGCAGCCCCTGTGCTTCAGCACACATGGGAGCTCAAGCAGCTTTTCCATGCTCGTACAGTGCTGTGAAATCAGCAGCAGGCGTAAATCCACGGCTGCTGTGTTGTGCTATGTGGGGTTGGGGGTTTTTTTTAGCTTGTTTCAGTTCAATTGAGATCAAACTCAATCATTTATTACAATTTTTCTGCAAGGCAGCGCTCTCATCACCCTGCAGCTGCTCACCCAAACCAACCTAAACTGTCACCTTGTGAACCATTTGGACACAGGTGCAGGGTGCCCTGCCTTGGTCAGCATGGAACTCAAGCCTGGGAGGAGGCAAGGGGCAGCTCTGCAAGCCCCATTCTGGGCTGCGTGGCCATGCCCATACCCACCCCACCAGGCTGCTCCAGTCTAATGCCGCTCTGCACCAGCTTGCTGCCAGGCTGCGGCTGCGGCTACGGCTACGGCGTGCATGTCCTGGTCCAAGCCAGGACTCCCCCTGCTTTACCTCTGGTTGTTTTGCCCCTCAGTCCTCCCAGGCACAACAAATATTTCCCAAGTGACTTCATTTTACAAGTTATTAGGATATTATCTGGTATGAAAGCATAAGCAGAGCAACTCTAATGGGATGCAAGATGCATATATGTGAAAACTCATTTCTAAAAGAGATAAATTTGAAAATTGTGTACTCCTCCAGAAGAAGGTATTGTCTTCCCATTTCTCCATTACCTATTTTAAAGCTGTATAAGATTTTAAGTGTTAATCTTTTAAAAGCCATACCTGACCTGGCATCATGCCCATCCTGTTACCTCCTCAACAAATCTAGACTTCACCCTGGAGCAACCTAAACAAGAAGGGTAGTAGCTTTAGGGTTGAGAAAACACTTGTATAAATTGAGATTGTTTTATTAAGCATCCGTGTTGTCTTCCTGTTCTCCTCAGGCCTTTCCTACAGTGCAAGGTGTCCTGCCGTCACAATGCAAGCATAACTCTTYGGCCAGGCTTTTACGGGGTTTTGATGTTCTCCTCCCAAAACGGGCAAATGAAGGGCACGTATTCAGCCTGGCTGTGGACGCCCGGGCACTTGTGTATTCCCCTCACAGCTCCAAAGCTGTTTAAACGCCGCGTTTCTTCCTGTTGAAGAGAAGGAAAAGCTGCAGGTCTCGGCACAGCCAGGCCCGGGCCGCGGCTGCTGCCTCTCCTCCCGGCTGCAGGCGACGCTGCACGCCCGCGCCCCGGCCGAGACGCCGTCGGGGCAGTGACCCCCGGCCGTGGGGGAACGCCCACCCCGCCGGCACGGCTCCCGGGCGCAGCTCTGCGGCTGCTTTGGAGACCTGCAGCCTGCGCAGCCCTCGCTGGGCGCAGCCGGCTTTACGGCCTAAATATTACGATTTGTAAACAGGTAGAACATTCTATACATCTACATGCACGTGTAAATTGAAGACACATATGCATTATATACATCAGATATGTATACACATATGCGTGTGTGTATATATGCACGTATATGTGTATATGTGTGTATATGCATGCATATGTATAGAATTTATATACATATACACACATACACRCACATATATTTATATGTGTATATATGCATGTGTATGTAGAGAATTTATATATCTACACACATATGTTTATGTGTGTATATATACATATATGTGCTTATATATCTATATAAGTTATTGTGTATGTATATATAAATTGTTTCTACATACAGTTCATGCTATTTATTTCACCTCTCCAGGAAAAGCAGACCGTGGAAGCTGGCTCCTGCTCTCTTACACCAGACGCACACCCCTGCAACCACCGCGGGGTGCCAGTGCCCTGCAACCGCCCGAGCGGGGAAGGCAGGGAGGATGGAGGGAGGCAGGGATGGAGGGAGGCAGGGATGGAGGGTCGGGCGGCGGCCGCAGCCTGCAGGAAGCCGTACTGCTGGGGAGCCCGAGCCCGAGGAGGCCGGTTCCCACCCACGCCCGGGCAGCTCTGCCAAGAGTGGAGGTGTTTAAAGCCTTGTAATGCCATCGCTCAGTTGCTGCGTTGGCTGGCTGTGTAACACCAAACAAAATACTCTCCTCATTTAGTTATTCTCTGGTGTCGCTGAGAAGCGAGCTGACATAGGTGGTAGGTGGGAATGGAAATATGAGCCTCAATGATTAGCCCAGTGTTCATTTAGAAACACTAATTGCGTCAGGGCAGTGTTGGTTTGTTCCTGCCCTGTGAGGTGTGTGTATCCACATACCTAGTCAAGAGGCTTAGACACCCCAGCCACTGCAAACCCCAGCTCAGGCAGCAGGGTGAAGCCTGGCTTTGCTGAGACCAGCACCCCAGAAAGCTTCCTGCTGCGGCTCGCAAACCCAGGCGGGCTCCGTCCTGCAGGACAAAGCAAAAATGCCAGCCTGTCATGCCTGCATGGATAGTGCCAAAGGCACCCAGGCAAAGCACTAAATGCCTTCGGAAAATTAACTGCCTGCAAGTGGATAAGAAGATCTTTGAACCTGCAAAAAGGAAAAGGTGCAAAACTAAGAATTTGGGAGGGGCTGGGACCAGCCCAGCCTCTGCCCAGCACCGCGACCTGGGCTGGAGTCAAGCTGGACATCCATCTGGAGGCCTCCTGCTACAGCAAGGTAAACCTTTAAAGTTCAGCTTCCCTTCACCCATCATGAGAAAACACATACTTTTAAGTACAAAGCGCAGCAGAACATCAAGACTAGCCATTAGCGATTGCATTTCCTACAGCCAGCCTCCAACAATATCAGGTTTCTGCCGTTATCTCTTGTCTGGAAAGTCTACAGACTCCCCTGTGAAGTGTCTCCTCTATTTTAGAAGCAGAAGATCCCTGTACCCCTGTAAAACACTTATGTCCCACAGTCAGCCTTTAGCACTTCAAAAAATTTCAAATCATCTGCACAATATTGAAATTTTATGGAGTAAGGGGAGGGGAAATTTTTTTCCTTACGTTTTGCTTTTGGCATTACCAAAGCACTTTCATGTCCTGATTTTTGGAGTCACTTGATTACTGGTGCAAGATGCACCATATGATCCCAGCGTATGACACGGCATTTGACGGTGGGGAGCTGTGGCCCTGTGTGCCTGCAGCACTGACGGCCCTGCACTGGCCCTCGACACCAATGCTCTGCCATTGCAGAGCCAGTGGTGGTGGGATTGATCTGGGTAACTCTGTCCCTGCAGCACGCTGTGGGTGTAGGCAGAGCACAGCTGTAACTTGGGGCTGCAATTCATTACGGCATCTTGTGAAAGCCCTAATTTCTTGTGCATGTTACCTGGGCTTTCCTCTCCCCAGCACCGACCTGCTGCCCAGCCACCTGCAGAGCCCCTGCCAGCGGCTGACCCAGGAAGGCTGCGGGCACTGGAAGGGGCTGAGCTCTGGCTTGGCCCACTTACAGCCAAAAACGCGTGGTAAGCTCTAGTGAAAGAAATCTGCAGTGCTCCCCAATATTTTGCATGTGCCATCCTCCAGCCACACCGCAGCCCAGCGGCACACAGAAGTGGTCTGTTGTGGGGACTGGGGCTGGTAAGCTGTGCGGTGCCTCCGGCTCATGTCCTCCATGCAGGTTAAATAGCCTCCAGGACTTGTAATAATTATTAAACATATTACTTTAACCAGCAGCTTTGCTAGTTTAATACCCAGAGCCTCCCAGACTGCTGGACCCACTCATTCATCTGCACTGTTGTCCCGTCACAGAGACAGGGGCTGGGACAGAAGGAGCTATTGGGATGGAAAGAGCTATCGGGGTGAAACACGGGCGCTGGCAGTGGGGACATAGTGGGTGCCCTGCTTGCCTCGCCCCTGCGGGACAGCGTGACCCTGAGGCAGTGCTGCTCGCCCGATGGGACAGGGAGTGGAGAGGGTGCGTTGGGCTTCGCAATCAGCTCCATCCACGCCTCTGCTCAGCAGGGCTTTGGTGGCAGCCCGGACCCTGTGCTCAGGAGCAGCCCAACACAGGCTCCCTGACATCCTCAGCTTTACTGCAGCCCATTTGCATATGGAAAGGCCACATCAGCCCTCAGCAAAAAGTCATGTCATGGACAGTAGCTAAGGCAGCGAGTACCCTGGCTGCAATGGTTACTGACTGCTTTCACAGGCCAAGGCCAAGGAACCTGCAATGAAAAAGAAAATCCCAAAGCAGCAAACTAAAGTATCTCTGAGCAATAACTGTGTGCCCCACAGGAGCACTCAGCAGACCGGACACGCTGGAGACATTGTGCAGAGCTGTGCTGCTTTCGCTCTGATCAGATGAGGACGAGGTTGGTTTTTGCAATTTGTGATAACAGCATTTTGCAAGCATGATGAAAATGTGTGGTGAACCCCAGGCGAACTAGGGCAGCCTGTGCACACGAACCATGCAACATGGGTTTTTAGCAGAGTCAGGCTAAGGGCTTTAACTCCCCCATGCCTGTCCCCGGCGCTCCTGCAGCACAAGGCAAGCCCTGCCGCCCACGCCCAGCCGTCAGCCACCTCCTGCGGCTGCCTTGCTTCCTCTGGGGCCTGCGCCTGGGTTTCGGCAGTGCTGCCTCRGAGGTGACCTGTGGTGCGGGTAGGCCCGGTCCCGCGGGAGCACGGCTGCGGCTCGGCAGCAGGTAAAACCCCGCAGCCAGGCCAGCCGAGGGCAACGAGCCCGGGGGAGCGCAGGGCTGAGCACAGCAAAGCGAAGGGCATGCTCGCTAGCTGGGGAAGAGCCTCGCTAGCGGCTGCCCAAAGGCTTGCAGCGGATGAGCAAAACAGTAGAAAAAAATCAATTTGCTTTGACAGAGTGTCTTTACTGCCTGCGAACTGGTTTGTATTAATAAAATCATTACAGCAGGGTAGCGAACTGCTCATTTCTCCCGTTAGTTTGCCTTGCTCAGAAGAACCCGACATTTATGTATCCTTCGCATCCGCTTTCTTCRCTCCTAAAATACACATTGTACCTGGACTAATTGAGGACATCCGCACTGGCACAGGGAGCAGCCGTGTGTCCTGCCCTTGCTCCAGCTGCCGAGGGACTCATCCGAAAGAGAAGATACCCATATTTTGAAAAGAGTAAACAGGGTAATGCCAGAGGCGAGTCACCATGACCCAGAGCCCAGGCACATGCTGATTAATTCAGTTCCCCTCCCTTAAATGCTATTTCTGCTAATCAAGAAAGGTTGACAGAAAACAGATCTGGTCACAGTAACTTGCTGTGGTGCTGATACAGGATGCTTACGTGTTGGTACACCTCATACTTGGTATTGTATTTTGACTGAGAACCAGAATAATGCAACAGGTAATATAGCACGTAATAGCTGTGGCAAAACCTGGCCAACTCACAGGTCTGAAAATGAATTCTAAGCTGTGAACCAGCATCAAGTAGATGCTTTGTCAGAGAAGAATTTTCTTCTTCCCTCTTCGAAATTACACATTTTTAATCCACGACCTGGATGAAACCACTATAATTAACACAGAATCCAGGACCCGGCCTGGATGAAACCACTATAATTAACACAGAATCCAGGACCCGGCTCCAGAGCTGGGCTCACTGGACACACAGTAAATGTTTTGCTATGGACAATATAAAAATCACAGGTAAAGCTAAGACAGACTCAGGGTCGGGACGTGGTGGTTGGACCAGCCCTGGTGGGGCGCGATGAACCCTCATGGAACTAACAAGGCTTATCCCATTTATGAGCAAAGACCCCTGAGTGGGAACACCCYCAGTAGCACCCAGTATGAGTGCCGCTGGGATGGCGCGTCCCATTCTGGTGTCCACAACCCCTCCCCAGCAGAGAGCTTCAGCGATGGGAAGGGGTGCGCAGCACAGGAGCTTCTCTGCTGCTGGGGGCGAGACATGCAGTGTGGACAAAGGCACCTACGACCCATCAGGTCTGCTCTGGATCACCAGCCCTTGTGCGACATCCACGCTTGCCAGCAAGCCCACATGGCCGTGAGCGCGCAGGGGGATCCTTGTGCTGTGGAGGCAACATCACAAATAACACTCAGCTGCTTCAAATGGACAACTACAGGTGGCACCGGCAGAAATAGACCCCAAAAAAGAGCCAGAGAGTCTGTAAAATCTTTTATGGCACGACCAGCTAAGACCAGTCAGGCACACAGACACTGAACTGAATTTTAAAGGAAATACTATGTTTGGGGATCTTTTTTACAATTGCACATACTTTTCAAAGTCCGTGGTGAGATTATTAAAGGCTCCTCTGGCAAGTGAGAAGCCACAAACTATGCAGAGCAAAAGGTACCTTGAAACCACCACCAAATCCATGAGAAAGCCTCTCGCCTGAAGGGTATCCACAGGCTCACAACAAACACACTAAACGGTGCGAGGCAGTTAAACCACGCTGGCCTAGGCAGCTGGACACCTGAGACACAGGCTGCTGTAGCCTACTGCTCTCATGCAGTATTTTTTCCTAGTTATTAGCTAAATCAACTTTGAGACTTTCCTCCTCGAAACAGCTTCAGTTATCCAGAGGAGCAAGGAGGCAAGAAAGCTCAGACACTACCTAAGCAAGACATTGGCAGCTCTGGGCGTCCTTTCCTTCTCTTTGTGACAAATAAGGGTGACCAAAGCTGGCCAAGAAATTTGTGCTATTCCCCAGTCTCAAGTCTCAGAAATAAATGCTCTTGGACTTCTTTTTTGTTTGGTTGTTATCTCCTTGAGGAGTCTCTAGGACACTTTGGAGGCTTCAGATAAGATTATGGCCAATTACGAAGCGAAGAAAGAGTTCATCTCTCGGTATCTTTTTGGACAAACAATCTGAGGCAAACAAGGTTTAGCAACCTCTCTGGGCTTGGAGGGTTTAGGATCCAAATAACTCATCCTGATGCTGTAAACCCGAAACGCAGCCTGGCCAGTTTTCCGGCGTGGCAGTATCTTATCTGCTCCAACCCCTCGCTCTTGCTGGCCAAACCCACCCAGCTAACCTTTTTATTGCAATCTGCCCATGAAACACTGTAGGGATGATGTGGTTTCTTCACCTTTTGTCCCACTCTTTGGAGCTGTGAGTGGCCCTCAGCTGCCTTGCACCCCGGCTGGGTCAGTGCCGGGTATACCTGGTGGGGGCTTTGTGTCCCCAACACAACCGACACAACCCCTGCATGTCTCCTCTGTGACCCTTGTGCTTTGCAAAACCCCCGTACAGCTGTTCACCAGCAGATTGGTGAATGGTCCCAGTTCCCTGCCCGAGAAGAAATAATCTCCTACAGAGGAGCTGCTATTCCCGGCATCCCTCTTTATTTGCATTACTGTTGTTACAGCCCACACCACACACCTGGCGCCACCGAGGCGCTGCTAGACTGGAAGAAAAATGAAAAGAAGGTAAAATTCCTGTGCCCACACAACAAGATCTTTTTATAGCCAAGGGGATGAGGTTTTTTACTCTCTTCCTATTTTCCACTTAGGGAGTAAACAGGAAAACCAACCTGGCCTGGTAGCTAATTTGGGAGCACACAGTGTCTCTCCGTGTGCCTCCCTGTAATGCTTCCCGCCCTCTCCTGCCGAGCTGTGGGCAGCGAGGCAGCACTGGGGCCAACACCCCGTGTCCCCAGAGTGTCCCTTGGAGGGAGCTGACAGCCCTCAGCCGCTACTGAATGGGGATGGAGACCCTGCCGTCACTGTCCCCAATTACACCCGGAGCCAGCATGGGGTGTGTGGGGCCGGTCAGTGTCTGTGCTAACGGCAGGCAAAGCGGAGGGCGAAAGCGTGAGCACTGCACCGCAGCCACTCGCAGGGTGGACATTTTCACCTTGGTTTGCCACTGGGAGTGTTTTCTCGTGCCCTTACCTTAGGGTGGTGCGCCCTGACTCTGCCGCAGCGCAGGGGCTGCTCAGGACAGGGGTACTTCTGCCCCGGTGCTATCAGGTGGTGCCGCCAGCCCGGGGGGCCTGGGGGAGGGCTGCGGAGCTCAGGCTGGGGGAGCATGAGGACACAGGCTTAGTTCAACGTACACAGCTCCCTCGTCTCCTCAGCACGTTCAAAACATCTCTACGGGTCCCACCACAGACGGGCTGGGAGCCACCACCTCTGTGCGAGCTGCAGGTGGCCTGACACATCCCTGCGTGTGGCTGAACAGGTTTGTGTGCACTGGCATCCACGAGCCTGAACTCAATCTGTACCTGTGGACCTTCACCTGTGTTCATTTGTGCTGCCATATAATGACTGCCACAAAGAGGAACTCAGTCTCCCCCGGGAACTGGAGTACGGCACTGCCATATATCATCCTTTGTTGCCCCGCTTGGCCACGCAGCTGGGTGATGAACTACCCAACACCTGCCCCACACACACACATGTGGCTATCACCACCAACTCTGAAATTCCATCCACATGGAACAAAGCTGAAGAAACCCCCACCGGGGTCGTGTTTCCCCCTCCTGTCTCACTCCCCATCCCCAGTGAATGTGCTCCATTTAACCCTGTGCTGCTGCCTGTGCCTGCACGCTCACCACCCCGGGGCGATGTGATGGATGCATGGCCCCAGGAGGGTGACCACCGTACCTGAGCAATTGCTCTTAGTAGCAAAGCATCGCCTCCTCCATGACACTGCCCAAGAGAGAACACGTCTTTGCCTTGAGCCATCGGCAACTGCAAGAGAGAAAAAAAAAAAAAAAAGGCAGTGGAGCTGGCAACAAGTGGAACCCAAACTGCAGCGAGTTTTCAGGCCCTAAGAGATGTAGCAGGTCTCTGGCCCACTCAGTGTGACAGCCAGTGTAAAAGCAGTGAGCCCAGCAGAAGGAGCCTTAGCGGCAACATGATGACYTTAGTCATAGTCACAAGGCTAAAACAGCCAGGAGGGGGAAGTTTTCTCAAATACCGGATAGGAAAGTTGCATAACCACCTCCCAGAGCCTTCAAACAGGGCCTGATTTCCCCCTCCAAAATTAGGATGACTTCCCCATGCAGTTTCCAGCTGCATCTGTGGCACAGAGTGAAGCAGGGGGTTGCGGTCCCTGTCCACGGGGTGGGCTGGGATGGGGGGGCTGCGGGAGGAGAGCGCCCACCCCATGGCCATGGCTCGGCTGCCTCCGGGGAGTCCCACATACTCGTGGGGGTGGAAAAGCATTTCAGAAACCATCGCCTGCAAGGCTAATCACAGCAAACAGCTTTGAAGCTCCTTTATTGGGAGATCACACGCTGGTAACCAAAGGGCTGAACCCGGGGGATGAACCTCCTGCGGGGACTCTGCCGCAAGGCCTCCTGGCGTGAGCTGGGGCAAGGCACTGTGCCGTACCCTTTTGAAGGACTCTCTTCCTGGACCACCTGGGACAGCAGCAGGAAAGCTTCCGGAGGATTTGTCAACAAGACTGCAGTAAGGGTTTAGGTTCAGTGATTTTTGATTCCCTTCCGAAATGGACAGCAAAAGCAAGGCAAACAGAACTCAGACGCGGGTGCAAGAGCTCCCTGTGTACAAACAAGTGTGTGCCCAGTGCAAGGACATCCATGAGAGTGGCACTGGTACCCTGAGCAGCGGGAAGCAGGCTGGATGCTGGAATTAAAAGGCTGCCTCAGTCGGTGTTGCTCATTCCCAGGCACCGTTCACGTGCGCATGAATCACCGGCCCTCCCTTTGAATCATTAATCACTGCAAAATCAATAAAGGCCGCATACGTTTTTCATGTATCAGCCATTAGTCTGACCTTGTGTCTATCTCTGTAGAGGGTATGAAATAAAACCATTTCAGATCAAAGCAATCAGCACTAAACTTACCCTAGCAATAGCACCCGGTGGAGCCCGCTGATTTACAGCCACTGAGCTCATACCAAGGTTGTTTTGGTTCCCGAGAGCCCTGGGCAGTTACAAAGCCCTCGTTGTCCCTTGGGGACGTGAGCAGGCAGGAGGGGGCCACTCCAAAAGGATGTTCTTTGGGATTTGTTGATTTCCTTAAAACCAGGGACTGCTTTCTTGTCCAGGAGCAAGTGTCTACACCGCACTCAGAGATGAGCAGATGCATCTCCTTCCCCAGGCACTCACACACGGAGTGATTGCACCCATGATTGCAGAGCTGCATGTGAGCGTGTCCCCCTCCCTCAGCACCTGCCCCGGCTGCCTCCCCCTGCCCGAGCCTTCCGTGCTCTGCTGCTGCAGAACAAACACCTTGTACAGCAAAACCTGCTGGAGACACACCATCACCGGTAAGGGAAACCAGAAGGACTGAAGTCATTCACCAGGGATGGGGCACGGTAAACTCAGCCCTCTGCCAGCAGCCTTGCCCTCTGCAGTCCTTGGACCACAGTCTGAAGCCCCCACCAGCCAATGCCCCAGCCAGCGGAGTCAGACTGCCTACATTTTTTTCTGAACCCATTTATTTATTTTGGGACTGAGACACCAAGAGCCTCCAGGCAGCGCTGCCAACCAATTACCAGCACTATTGATCACTTCTGCATCCAGCTTTCTAGGTCAGGTCTGCTTTAATTTCGTTAAGGGCAGGCAAAGGGCTGGCAAACCGGGAAATTGCAGTGCTCAGAGGTGCCCCTGGGGCACAGAGACAGGTCAGCCAGGTCCAGAAAACCCAAACTCCTTCCAAATGCCCATGAGCTGGAGGCAGGTATGCCGCTTTCCTGCATGGACCACTGATGACTGCACACCAACCCCCTCRCCCGTCACAGTGCCCGTAACCATCTCTGGCTAATGCTATTACAGAGGCCACAGAAATATTTGCCTAAGGAAAGAGGATAGTTTGCTTTTCAGAATAAAAAAATTCGTCTTTGCACTAAGTGGTGCAATGGGAGGGTGGGTTAGGACACTGCAAAGTAAAGCTCATGTAATAGCAGGAGACACGCAACTTGGACCTAAACAGTTTCAAGACTTCTCAAAACCTGGAATTAGAAATAACTCTGCTTACTAGAGACAGTTCTCTATTACGGATTGCTTTGGTTTTAGTTTAAAATCATCTCCTGTTCATGCTTCCCCAGCTTTGAGTCTAGGGACTGTATCAGGTCGCAGCTATCCCTAGCCTCTCTCATGAATTCYGTGGTCCTGGCAAAGGTGCAGGAGCCAGCTGGGCCTCGCAGGATGGAGTTTATCCACTTCTCGCTGCAAACCCATCATTCAGCCATCCTCCGCAAAACGTCAAAGTCTACCTTCCTACCGCAGTCAAAACGCCGTTCACCACATCGAAGGCACCCACCAAATACCATCCCTTCGTGCCCTCCCTATTAGCCTTTTGGCTGCGCCCCTCCATCCTGCCGCCTCCCCTCCCTGCTTGACACCAGTGTGCATTTTTACTGGCAACACCTCYGTGCTCAACCCTCTCTCAGCACCAAAATAGCTGTGGCCAGGCTGCAGCCAGGCTTGCTGCTCTTGCAGGCGGCACTTTCGTAACTYGGTTTGCACTGGCTGCCTCCCTCCAGTGTGACATCCACCCCTTTATGTTCCTCCTCGCAGTTACTTATTTCCAGGGGAGCTACGGCGGAGTTTTTCACCCTGTGTCAGGCTGACACACAGTGTGTCACACACAGGTGCAGTGCCTTTGGCCTTGCCCTGTCCCCTTCCATCGTCCATCCTGGGGCCAGCCACCCATGACCCTGCAAACGTGCAGCTCCCTCCCTGGACAGGCAGAGCCGGGAGACCAGCAGGCTTTAGACAGGAAGTGTGAGGCTTACACGCCTCCCTCCCAAAAGACCACGAAGTTTCTGCATGCTCCCGAGAACCTTGGGCTCAGCCTCCGTGGACCAGCTGGCTCAGCACGCACCAACAGCCCCCAGGATGGAGCGCTCTGCAGCGGCTCGTTGACACCACCAGCCTCCTGAAATGTTATGGGGCCTTCCTTTCCTTTTCAAAGGAAACCACAAGTGCCTTTCTGCTTCAACCTCTCTTCTCACTTGCTGAGCTGTAGTTGCAGAGACAGTCTTTGCCTTCCCGTGCTCCCTGGTCCCCACCCCGAGCCTGGGTGCGCAGGGACCCACCAGCGCACGGTGGCACCGTGCAGGGCACTGCAGGACACTGGCACAGTGCACAATCGCTCAGCAGTGCCGGAGGTGAAGTACTGAGTAACCGGGGGATGATGCTGGGCTGGTCATCCTGCACGCAGCTGCAGAGGACGCCCAGCCTGGGCTCGGCCCATGAACGCGGGTGCCCGGCGGGCATGCAGCCAGGGCCATCCCACGGCAATGGGATTTTGGAAAGTACGGCCATGGCCTGCTGCATTTCCCAGCTCTGCTCCCAGCACTGAACAGATGGACAGACAGACAGACACACGCACACACTGCTGATCTCAATCTGCCATTCCCAGAGTAATCCCGCTGTACGTGTAAGTCAGGTTTGCTGCATGTATGCAAACCATGGGCAGCAACCTCCTTATTCAAATTTGGTAGTCAATGGTACACGCCTCTCCATCCCGGAAAATAAACAACCCTGCCCCATTGCTTTGCCTTGGTCTCTCTYCAGCGAGAACCCCTCTCATGGCAAAGCCTTCAGCAGCCTGAACGCTCATTTCCCAACAGCCCCCGTGTCAGCACCATGATGGGTTTCTGGGGCTTTTTCGTGCTTGATAGGCATCATCTCACAGAAGTAAACATACCCAAGCTGCATGAGCAAAATTCCCCAAAGATTATATGGGGGATTTTATTCGAGGGTGATTCTGGTTTAATCTTGCAGCTGGGCTTACTATAAACCTTTGGACTACAGTGCATATCAGATAACTCCACCTGCTTAGCTGATTACATTGGGATATTGTTATAAAAAATGTTACTTTGACATTTATAATCAAACATACATGTTTCATGTTGAAGGATGGCACAGGGCCAGCTTTGGGCAGCCACCGGGGGGACACAAGCTCCCCCCACCCCATGCCGGTCACCCTGGGACAGGTAGCCCCTGCCCACCTCTGCCGGCACACGGGTGCGCTCGTGCTGGAGGGGCAGGATGTCTACGTGGCTGAACACACCAGCAACGATTGCTCTGCCTGCACCAATGCTCTCCCCACCGATGTTCTCCCTGCGCTGACGCTCTCCATCACGGCTGCAGTGGGCACACGTGCAGCCCATCACGCTGGGGACGGTCTCCTGCCCTGTCCCAGCAGCAAGCACAGCGCCTAGAGCAACGCTAACCAAAAGAGGCGAGGGTTTGGGATTGGTTTTTTTTTCCCCTTACACTGCTTTTTACTCTTTTCCTCTGCCTTTTAAAATTCCAGATGAGAAAAATAAATATTGGAAGGTTATCCTTTGTATCTCATGATCAGATCACAAGTTAGCATGTGACTTGGGAGGGAAAAACAAGTCTTTCCAGCAGATGTCAAGGCAGTGAGCAAGCTCTGCTGACTGCTGTACCTTGATGTCTGCTGCCAAAGTCAATTCTTGGTGCATCCTTGAGGTAAAGAACCTCATGATTCATCAGGATTTTCTTCTAATTAAAGAAAACTCAGATGACTTTCATTTTGGCTTTGCCTGTTTAGCAACTCTGAATGTAATGTGTACGTAAGGATAAATAGCAGCCCTCAGCCACTGTTTTGTAAACAGGCTGCAGCTCAGGAAGGGCAAGGGAGCCACCCTGTAAGTCGTGTGCTCGGGGGACTGAGTAAAAACTTCCCACTGAGCAAAGGGACTGATCAAACAGGAGCCCAGGTAGCCACCCTGCTGGCCAAGAGCCTGCAAAATGGCCTATAATGTACTTTGAAGGTCAGGGCGGGTGTTGGCGAGAGCGGCCACGCCGCCCCTGGGGAGCCAGGAAGCATCTCTCCGTAGGGGAGGGGGGGCGGCGGTAAATAAGCTTGCTGCCTTCCCTCTTAAAGCACATCGGGGTTTGCCCGTTCCCAGAGGTCTGGTGCCCGGGTGCTGCCCATGCCCTGGCACATGTGGGCACCGGGAGGCCCATCCCCACCTGAGCACCGGGCTTTGCCCGCGGCCCCGGCGCGGCTCGATAAGCCGGTGATACCGCATCTYGCTGCAGCAGCCCCGCTGCGGCTCCTATCACATGATGGGTCAGCAGTTCGTGGGAAGTCGCAGGCTGAAAGCTTGAAAAAAAAACAAGATACTTTAGCCAGCTCCTTCCCCACAGGAAATAAAAACTGGAGCTGAGCTTTAGCAATTTGGGTTTGACCAGACTTATCTCGCCTGGGGCCTGGGGTGGGTTTGTCTCGCCTTGCTCCAGACCAAGCTCCCAGCCACAAAAGCCGACAGGGAAAGGACTCAGAGAAGGGCAGGAGGGTCAGAGAAGGGAGGAAACGCCACTGCATGTGCCCATGGTGGGGGGCAAAGGGGGTTGCTGTAGCTCTCCTGGAGCCCCACATCAGGATGACTCTGCATGGAGAAGAAAGTCTCTCCCAGACCTTCCTGTCCCCACGAGGCCGATGGGAAAAGCCAACACAGCAAATATTCCCACGGCCACTGTCCTCATGCCCTGGCTCAGCCGGCGAAGCCGATCCTGGTGCACAGTGCGGTACAGAGAGGCTTTTGCCCTTCCTTTGCCCAGGCTCCATTGACAATCAGGCAGCTATTTTTAAACGGGCTTTTTCTTTTCCCCAGCAGAGGCACTTGAATGGCTTTCCCCTTGCACACAGAAGCGCAGGGAGCRCGGACGTCGTCTCTCATTGTGATGGGAAAGGTTATCGGGTACAAAACAAAAGTGAAATCATCCACTGGCATTCCTGGGACCAAAATAGCCGCCTGCTCTCCAGCGCTGACGTTATCGCAGGGAAGGAAGGCTCCGGATACAGGCAGTCCCGCTCAGGGCTCACGTACCGACCCTGCAGCAAGCCAACAGCCGGGCTTGCTGCGAGCAAGAGCGAAATGAGGCATTCTTGCCATGAAAGATTAAAGATAATTTTTTGGGTGAGATCCCAAAGTTGSCATCATTCCCAAGCAGCCACAGAGCCTCGCACACGCATCACTCCAGCAACAGCCCAGCAGAAAAGCTTGGCTGTCTCATGCTAACGTGCAGCACTAGAGACCTCCTGGGGACGGCAGGGGAGTGGGGAGAGCCGTGGCAGATGGACACTCCTGACGGGGGGATCTGTGAGCTGCCGGCCCCTGCTCCCGGCAGCCTGGGGGCTGCGGTGCCCTGCCCAGCGGCAGAGCTGGGGCGGCGCAGGGACACGGTGAACTGCAAAGGCAAGGCTTGGCTGTCAGCTCACTAAAAGCATCTTTGCTATTGGACTTATCAGGGGGTTTTTTGTTACTGTTTTTTCCTCTTGCACAAATAGATTAAATCCAAGAAACAGCATCGCCGCAAAGCCAGGCGCATCCATCAGGCCTGTCCCGACAGAGGCGCTTAGACATTTCTCAACTGAAATATGTCACAAAACACTGGTTTGCTGAAAGCAGAGCTTGCCACCAGCCCGCAGGCCTGCACGCTCTGGAGGGCTCCGGTGCGGGGCTGCCCAGCATCACCCAGAGCTGGCAGCGTGTCACTGTACGACAGAAGCACTGCCCCCGCCCCAGTCCCCTCGTTGCCTCGTGCCTTTTTGCAGCCGCTCCCGTCGGGCCTTCTGCAAGAAATGCCAGGGAGGCACCCAGCTTTGGGGGATCCCCACTGCCGGCTGCTTCCCAGGGATCTCCCACGCCTCCTGCTATGGGCAACACGACCACTGGAAAGTCCTTGTTTCGATTTCTCTTCTCAAGGCAGGTGCGGAGCGGAGCCCTGGGCTGGCCGTCCCGGGGGGGTCCCTGTGGAAACCATTTCTAGTGGCACTCCGAGGAGAGGAGCCAGAGGGGGGGATCACAGGGAGACTCTAACACCCCAGACTGGTTGCTGCTTGCAGTCCTCCTTGCCATCTGCAACTAAGCCAAAAACCGGGGTAAGGGCTGCAGGGCCAGGCTGAGAGGGCTGTGGGGTGCTTTGCAGATGGAGAAGGCAGGGACACCCAAGAGATCCCGCAGAGCCCAGTGGAGATGGAGTGGCTAGCAGCCAGCACGCCAGAGTTATGGCATCGGCCAGGACATGGGGAAAGCGGGATTTGGGGAACCCTTCAGTGCTGATCAGCCTTCTGTGCTGCCCTCGGCGCTTCCCAGCCTGGAAGAGGAGCTCATGTACTGGGCATCTGGGCTGAAGAGATAAACCTCCTGCAAAGCACCGAGACTTCATTGCTTAAATATCTCCCCGTGAGATGACTGCCGGGGGTGAGGGGTGAGCTAAGAACCCAGGAACATGAAAACTAGGGGTAAATTTTACTTCTGCCGAACACACAGTAAAACATTTACCAAAATTATCCAAGGCATTTTCAAAATAAGCCAAGCGCTCCACTGCCTGCCAAACCCAGATTCTTTTCAGAGAAGATTTAAGACTCTTCTTCATTTGAATTGCAGTAATGAACTAATACTGTGAGTGCCTCCAGCTGCCAGCAGCTGGCTTGGACTTAATTGCACCCAGGAGCCTTTCCTGGGAGCTGCGGAGCCGCCCTGCGCCCAGGCCACGCAGGAGCAGCCCACGGGCACTGCAAATGTCGGTTTCATGCAAAACCAAGCAGGTCAGGAAACGCAAGCCAGCGCTGTCCGTATGGACTCCGGCAGGGACAGCAGAGCCGCCAGCGCGGGCTCTGGCGCGGCTTTCCTGGCTTTGTTGACGGGTACGGCTTTATCACTGTTAAAACACCATTTGTTGCTGTGACTTTTTCCCCCCTTCTTAAATGTCAACTTGAAAAGAAAAATTCGGGAAAGGTCACTTACCAGAGAGACTGGAACAACTCCAGTCACTTGGATAAACACGTGTAGGGTCAGCTGCTGCGAGAGGGGATTTTAAACCCGTTATTTACCTGGTTGAACAAGTGGTGTGTTTCTGCAGGACGGCGAGACTTTATGTACCTTGTGGGAGGCTATCAATCTCCTTACCACCCATCCATCCGCTGCCGGGATCATTAACCCTTCGGGACACCCAGGTGGAGAAGATGCTTCACTCAGGATGCCTAATTCCATCTTCTCAGGGGGCATGAGCACCCATCAAAGCCCCAGGCCTACCCCAACACCACTGGTCTGACGCTGTGGAGAGCTGCTCACCKGCAGCCCCGCCAGACCCCTTCCCTGGGCACCCGCTGGGGCTGCTCTCGCCCCTGCATCGCACTTGGTTCTTCAAGCCAGTCAAGTCACTAATATTTGGCTGGAAGCAATGTGCCAGAGACCCCATTAGTGAGGAGCAGCATTATGCGTACATAGATGTTCGCAGAGCAGGTCCAGAGTCAGGCGTGCTGGGTCCTGTTCTTACCGGCAGCAGAGACCTGCTGCACTCCTCAGCTTCCCCCAGCTGCAAAAAAAGGATAATCAGGACATCCTGTTGATAAAAAGGCACCCATTTAGAACATTAGGGGAATGGGATGGGGTTTCACTACCCCAGCTAAGGTGGGGAATTGGAAGGTGAGAGCTGTGCACTGCAGCAGACACAGTGAGCTGAGCTTTCCCTTACTGCCTTCCCAAGGATGCTTTAGAATCCAGCAAACACTGTGCAGACCCTAGCAAAGAGCACCCAGAACAGAAGCCCTTCCCCTGCTGCCCCTTACCTCCCAGTCGGTGCCCGGCCACCTTCAGCGTGTGTTTGAGTGCGCCCAGCACTCACAGCCCTCCTGCCCCTGCAAGCTGGCAGCAGTTTGCCCCTTGATTTGCAGGTAGTCATCAAATTTGGTAATTGCCCCTGCTGACAGACATAGAACGGGGCAGGAGTTTGCCTGCTGACCCAGGGAGCGGGGAGGGTTTGGCAGCCCAAGCACGCTTGCTATCCTTTTCGGGGAGCCTGGGCAGCTTAGGTGGGGGGGAACCRCAGAGGGTTTCCTGCAAGGTCTCACCAAATGCCATGATACGCCACTCGCCTGCCTGGCGGCAGAGCAGAGGGCGTCCCCAGCAGCTCTAACTGCTCCCCTCTGCCCAAGCGCTGCTCCTATTTCAGTGCCAGCAGGGCACGGTCAGAGCCCCAATAACTACGGCTCCTTCAGAAAAATTCCCAGCTACCAAAGGCGCAGGTGGCAAGGGGCTGCTTTCCCAAAGAGGTCAGCAGGCATGTCGATAAGGAGCAGCCCCTACAGACATGGCCTCGTGATGCCCTTTAGCTCTACCTGCTGCCACTGCGCTTGATCTCGGCRGGTATGTTTGTCTCTCACCTGGTACATTTCCACCCTGCCGCTGAATGTGCTGGCTGCAGCCAAGTCAAGGATTTGACTAAAATAATAAACCTTTTTCCATTTGTCTTCCCTGTCCCAGCCTTCATCCCCATGGCTTCTCAACAAGGGAAACTTCAGAATTTTGTTAAACAAAACCCACTGATTTTTGCCCTTATTTATAGCCAGTATGCTCATTTATGACTTGCACAGAGTGCTCCGTAGCTCAGTAGCACCCAAACAAGCACATGGACTAGAGCAGTTCTGGATAAATCTGCTAGAAGATGGGCCTCCAAACCACCACCATCGGCTGAACCTGTTTGGTTGATCAAGGTCCCTAGACATGCACCACCTCCGTTCCCTCGGCATCCTCTCGCTGCCCRGTGCGCATCCTGCACCAAACGCTTCCGCGAGGGCCTGGTTGAGACCATCACCACCGCAAGCTAGGAAGGCTGGAGTTACTCTGGAGGGCCGGCGCTAACCCCACAGCAGGCAGGGAATGGCTTTGCAGGCTCCTGCTTCGTGGTCATCCCCTGTGGCCACATTTGCTGAGAGATTTCCCGGCGGCAGCCCCAGTTTCAGCAGGGAGCAGAGCACACCTCTGCCAGCCCATCAGCAGCCCCGGCTCAGTCTGTGGAGAGATCAAGCCAAGGTGCATGCTGAGCCAGATCGAGGTATTTTGGTGTAAGCACTCTTCCCACAGCAAAAAGGGCAGCGTCTGTGACAAGTTTAGCTCTGTTGACAGTTGCTGTGCTTGTTCCTAAATAAAAGCGGAGCACACAGCCTTATTCGGGACAATTACGCAGCTGCAGGAACCTGAAGGCTTATGTTGACCCTGTAAGGAAACCAGCGCCGGCCAGGGACCCCATGTCAGCCCTGTCCAAAACAACCAACGCTGCTCGAACCTGACGACTCATGTTATTGTGCGCAATGAACAGCTTTATGGCCTCCAGCAGCCATGCAAAGGGTACCGCAGTGGTGCAAGGTCAAAGGCATAAGGTCTCTGCACAGTGGGAAACCACCACCATGAGGCTTTCAGAAATTAAGCTAGACAGAAGAATTGTCAGCAGCGGGGAAAAGGGCAGCTGTTGGTCCTGCCAGTAAAAACAAAAAAGGAGAAATCAGCCCACCGCTGCTTCCGATCGGATGTGACCGCTCTGTCTGAGGTCTTCAGCAAACCCAGCCTGTGTTGCAAGCGCAGCAGGAGACCCAGGAGCCCCCAGGCGAGGGGAAGTGGAGAGCCCCGGCTCCAGGGGTGCGGGAGGGGGAGCCACGGAAAGCGGCCCCCACTTCTGCTCTTCCCCACAGCCAGCACTATGCATGGGCTCACRCATTCCTCGGGAAGGAGCCCAGGTCCTGGTTACGTGCATGCCACGGCCCCGTTAACGCTGGTGATCCATCCTGGCAGCTTCCCCGAGCAGGGAGTGGGTTTCTCTAAGAAAACCAGAGACAGATCATTTCCTATAGCTAGGGAAATGAAGAGTCTCTTGCACCTCTGTGCTGGCCAGGGGAGATGGCTTCAGGCAGCCTGTTCCCAAACACAGCAACGTGTTCCCACCAGGCCCCACACACCCCTTGAAATAATTCATTTTTTGTGGAATTCAGTCATTTAAAAAAAAAACAAAACAGAAAACCCTTCCACAGGCTTGCAGCAAGATTTTGTCTGTAAATAATCTAGAGAGCAAGGTCACATTCCCAAGTGAAAGCGGAGCAGGGAGGGCGGCCGGGGGGCGGAGGAGGCGTGCGGTGCAGAGGGGTGTGCAGCCCRCGGCCCTGGGCACAGCTGGGCTGGGCTGGGGCACCAGGGGGAAAGCAGAGAAATGGGGGCTGGGGGAAGGGAGAGAGCAGAAAGGGGACCTGGAGGTAAGAGGCGAGATGATTTCACCTTTCTTTCGCCGGCTGTGGCGGAGGGTGAGCCGCAGACACTGAGCTCTCGGTGTGCCCCAGCACTGCCCACTCGCAGGCTCCTGCACATCCCTGTGCTCCGGTCCCTTGTCTGCGAAGCAGGGACAAACACCACCTCTGTCCTCCCACGCTTTGGCACACATGCCAGGCCCCGCTGCTGGCAGGATGGTGTGCCGGCACAGAGCCATGTGGGGCTCAGCCTGTCCTGCTGCTGGCTAGCAGGGACGGCGGCAGCAGCCAGGTGGTGGGCACGGGCTGCCCCGCTCACCAGGGAGCATCTCGCACCACTGGTGCATTGCTGCAAAGATGAAACGCTGAGCACTCCCAGGGAAGCAGAGGCTGTCCTGCGCGGGCTCTCCCTATGGGCATGGCACGGGATGCGCTGACCCCGGCATCCCCCGGTGCTTGCTCTGTTTGTGCCAAAAGCGTCAAAGTCCGTGCTCTTCTGGATTGCCGCTGGAGCAGGCTCTCAGCAGCAGCGCCAGTGCAGTGGCCGGGCCATGGCGCCCGGCTTCACCCTGCCAAAGGGCAGCTCCTCCGGGAGAAAGGAGATGTAAATCTCACCCGGCTCTGCAGTGCCAGGAGCTCCGGGAGTTCAAAGCCCTCCGCCGGCCGCGTGGCAGTGAGGGGAGTGGGAGCGCTATGGGAAACCGCCCACAGCCCTGGATCGAGTGTAGAGCAGATGGCAGAACAAACAGCACCGGGATTTCTGTTTCGCATAATCTTTTACCCTGCTCGCTCCCACGTTTAACCTTTTCCTCCCATGGAGCAGACCTTTTCTTGGAAAAAGCGACCAGAAACACTGGAAGGGTTTCAGAGCGGCAGGTGGTRGTGTGCTCTGAACATCACCAAGGACAATACAAAAGACCCCAGAGGACTTTTTTTTTTTTCTCCTTTTTAAAGATTCAGTCTAGTTTTGTGCTATTTTGTGCCCTTTTCGAAAGATTTTGAGAAAATCATTGTTCTTTTTCTAGCCCGGGGAAGGGTGATGCTGCTATGGCAGTGAGCTGCCTACATGACTGGCAGTAAGGACGTTTAAGGATGCTGGGTTCTTCATGCTACGGCTGTGAGTGTGACTTGGGCTGAGCAGCAGCCCCACACAGGAGGGGTGCTCCTGCTGGGACTGGCCACAGGGCTACTGCAGGTACACGTTCTTCAGGGCATGTAAGCATTAGGAAAGAAAAAAAAAAAGAGAAAAAAATTCAAACCCTGCACATGTTTTACAGACTTCTCACACACCGGAAAGCTCAGGGGTTTCTGCGGAGTTTTGGGACGGAAACCATGTACTGACTGGCTGACTCTGCAGGGCCGGGTTTCACCCGCAGCAGGCAGTGGCTGCGCGACAGCCCCACGCTCCCGTCGCAGGGGACACCGTCCCCACCCAGCGGTGCCGCCCCATATGGGGCTGGGTGAGGAATCATAGAATAGAATCATAGAATCATTAAAGTTGGAAAAGACCTCTAAGATCATCGAGTCCAACCGTCAACCCAACACCTCCATGCCCACTAAACCATGTCCCTAAGTGCCTCATCTACACGTCTTTTAAACACCTCCAGGGTGACTCAACCACTTCCCTGGGCAACCTGTTCCAATGTTTAACCAGGAGACAGGATCCAGCCCAGGGAGGAATCCAGCCCTCCTCAGCAGAGCTGGCACCTGCTGGATCGCGTCCCACGTTCTGCTTGAAAATGCCACCATCCAGCTTGGGTATGAAACGCTCAAGGAATCCCATCACTTGCAGGCTCCCGGTATGATGAGGTTCAACACTTAAAGCGCTTGTCTGTATCAAGGTGCCCACCATGCATGTGCTGGATATCAGGAAACAAGCATCTGCCCTGCGTGTCAAGCACCATCAGCTCTCAGCTGCCGCTGGTCTCGTCACTATCACTTTACAAGGTTATTTTACACCCGACTAGTGGAATTCGTTCTTGCTCATGCATTATAATCATTAGAAAGTCATCTAACCACTATCCACCCAATATAGCACCAATATGACCACTCCTTCACGGCCTTGTGCTTGGCACCAAGAGGCGGCGTGGCCGTGCTGCCTGGGGCACAGCCCAGCGTGCGGGGCAGGGCAATGCTGGGTGCATCCCAGCACAGCCACGCTTCCCACAGGCAGGCTGCTGGGACCTCTGGGAGACCATCCTCTGTCTCGGGAGAGGTGGGAAAGCCCCAGGCTGGCGAGGGCACAAAGCAGCCGTCTCCAGCCGGAGGAGCAGGAGGGTCCAGCCTATGTGCCAGGAGGTTGGGTGCTGAGTGAGCTTTTGCTGGCAGCTCCCAGGGAGACAAGAGTTAACACTGCCTGCCCTGCACTGACTCCTCACCCAAGCCACACAGCTCTGCCTGTATTTTAGGAGTTTCCAACGGGCTCATCATAAAGCTTCACAATTAATGCTTTGAAATTAATTACAACAGTCTGGGATTCTTCTAAAGACACTAATAGCTACAAGAAAGAAGCCAACCAGCCTATTAACTCAGCACACTACAGACAGTGCTTTCTCTGTAGCACTTTGAAGCCAGGCACTTTTGCACTTTTACTATTATGCATTGCAAATTAAAAGCACCAGCAAGAGCTCCTGGCTTTGGTGTCAGGCTGCAGAGCAGGCTGCTCATAGCAGAGCTCCAGATACCATGTCTGGTCCTCCCTGAGGTGCAACGCAGCACAGACAACTTCCCTGCGGTTAGACGGAGCCAGGCCATCATTCCCCACAGACCCTGCTGGGTACAAGCCACATTTTAAAAAAAAAGAGACAGTATCCAAAAGCTGTAAGCAGGGTCTGGGGTTCCTGCTGTTATTCACCATGTGCTGAGCTATTCAGAGACAAACAAAAAAGCAGGTTGGGTCAAACACAGGAACTCCCTCAAGTGAACTGTTGTCACAGGTCAGAATCATTAAAAGGATTAAATCCGGAGAGCACAAACTTTCTGCAGTGCCTACAGTGGCTCTCTGCAGACAGGCTTTTCTAATTCCCTGTGCTGCGGTGTCTCTTACAACAGGACATCATGGATTTCAATCGCCCCAATGGCTGGCGTGGTCCTCTACTGAATTAAACCAGACATTTTAATAGGTTTAATTCTTAACCAACAGAAACATGTAACACACGTCAGCTCTGACACAAAATGGGTGAACATCCAGAAACCACAAGATTGCCAATTTGTGAGTATCAGTTACAGGCTGTAGTGCTAGAAACTTATCACAGGCTGGGCAGAAACAAATGGCCTGTTGGAAAGGAGACCTATTTGACAAGGAAAGCCAGGTCCTCTCTTCCTCATCTCATTTGAATAAAACAAATAGACCAAGCCCAGGCAGAGAAAAAAATCCAACAAAACAACATTGGTAGTTCAGCACAGAGCTGATTTTTAGACTTCCTACATTGGACTTCAAGTAAATCAGGATTTTTTTTTTTTATTTTTAACTCTGTTCTCATTTAAGAACTTCAATTTGTGACAGGATAATTGTTAAAAGTTTGAAGGTAACATTTTTAAGTGCTCCCAATAACAGCAGCACTTATGAAGGAATTACATTTAATCTTTTTAAACCTGAAAGCAAGAAATTTCCCAGCTCCACCTGCTCTCCCCAGATCGCATCTTCTCATTGCAAGGATGACCCAGCTCGAGTCTGGTACAGAAAGCAGCCAGAGAAACAGAAGTGAATCCCAGAAGTCTGTTTTCATTATCCAAACTGAATGAACACAAGAAGTGAAATTATGTGAATAAATGCCACACACTTGATCTTTTTTCCCTCCAACGATTCACTGGGGGTTTTTTTTGGCTGCCCCATTAGTCAGTTGTTTGTAACAGGGCTCCCCCGTCCTGCCCGGGCCCGCGTACCACCCTGCAGGTGAGACCCCCTCAGGACGGCAGCATGAGCGGGCAGAGAAGGACGCAGCACCAGCACCAATTCCTTCTGCAAGACACGCCAGACCAGATCTTTTGCATACCACAGCAAAGCAGCTCACAAACTGCCATATAACACCATTCTGCAACTCACATTTTCTGAGCTCTAACAGCGTCTCATTTTTTCYAAGTCAAAAAGAAACCCACTGGCTAGTTCAGCGCTCTTAAGGAGCCTGATGAATAGATTTCTCTTTCCTTTAACAAGAAGGCAGCTGGGCTCCTGCAACAGCACGGCAGCCTTTGCCCGTGGCTACAGTGGATGGCCCTTCAGAAGGGAACTGCGTAGGGAGCAGGTGCAGCGCCAGCAGATAACACTGACGGCTCCAGTAAGACCACTGTGAATACCATTAAGAGCTGGGAACACCGCCTTCTCTGCCTCTCAGCCCTGCAAAGGTCTCCGTACGCAGCAGAGCAGGAAAGATTCAGAACTGGTATGAGCAGCCAGGCGATGGCCGCAGCTCAGCCAGCACCATCGCTCCTCTCCTCTCCCCTCGAACACAAGACCCTGCCCAGCACTTGAGTGCCTCAAAGCGCCCCACGATTGATGGCTTCTGCAGGCATAGACACATTGGGGCCCCAGCAGAACCTACAGCAATTACTGCATGCTAATCATTAGATAGGACGAAGCCTGTTGCATCCACCACCTGCCCAGGAAGTACACCAACGCTGAAGATCTGAAAGCTGTCATGAGGATTAGACGCAGCCCTGTGCTTAAACACCACCTACTCTCCTTCTGCATTTAAAGAAAGGAACAGCAGCATCTTGCTTCCCTTTTCTGAGGCAGAAAAGAGGATGAGCAGCAGTTTTCAATTGAAATACAGGACTTCATTGAGACAAATGGTCAGGCTGAAACAGAGAAAAAAAATATTTAAAAAAATCAGAAGTGTCATGCAAATGTAAGTCAGTCTAAACTGCCCTGAAATCAATGGGGCTCCAGTGATTTAAGCCCTGGTCTTCAATCCTACATCACCACAGTCCCATGGCAGCAGAGAGTGGCTCGGGGAACACGGCTCCAGCTGGGACGAGCAGATCCCCTGCCACTGCCAGGGCTGGGAGCGTGGGCTCCAGCGGCCTGGGCTGCGCCCACTGCTCTCAGGGTGGCTGAGCGGAGCACCCTYGGGTGCGGGCTGCCAGCAGAGACTGGAGCAGCCTGGCTCCGGGCGTCAGGCAGCCACAGCCAGCGTTGCTTCTACGCTGCTGAGCTGCACTGCAGTCTCCTGACTCAGCCTTACAGCTTTCCTAATTTACCCTCGATTCTTCTAGCTCTTAGGAAACCTACCCCCAGCTTCTCCCAGGCCAAGGAAGAGTGGCAGACACTCTCCAAGCTGCACCTTGTAAAGAGTCAGGTTTATGCCAAAGGCTGATGTGACTTTATTCACGGACATTTCCAGACTGTTTTCTTCTCTTTTCCAGAGCATGCTGTAAAAACCAGCATAATATCCTCTCTGCTATTGTTTTTGTGGGGCCTGCCAGATCAGGTTACACTGGAAATCAAGATACTGATATTTTATCTTTGTCCTGCTTGATATTGGAGACACATTTGAGATCCGTAGCAGGACGTTTCCATGCAACATTTGACCTCTGTTTAGACCATTTCTTGTCCTGTCATTTGCCGTGCTTTTCAGCGCACATACCCCTAAGCATCCCATGTTTTGGAAACCACCTTCACTTCCCAGCACCAGCCAGCTCACTCCCACCGTAGCCAAAGTTTCAGGCACCACAGCCTCCTGGTCGCCCAGGACTGGAGGCAGATGCCCGAGAGCATCCAGCTGCCGCAGAAGCAGGCGCCGTCCCTGTGGGAACTCAAGAGAGGAACTGAGCACGACAGTCCTGTGCTGCAGGGTCTTAATCCTTTCACCAAGAGGAGCCAAGCCAGAGTTTAGAGAACTGGAAGTCAGAGAACAAGCAGACGTTTGTTCAGAGCGGGCGGCGCGAGGGGGAGGACCGCCAGCTCCTTCCCGCCTCTGCGGGACTTACCGTCCCTGAATGTCCCTTTTTGTCCTTCTCCCCGCATCTGCGGCCAGTCGGCACAACGCTGCTCTGTCCAGCGTGGGGCCGCAGCCCCTGCCACACGCCTCCCCTGGGGCCCAGTGGCCAGCAGAAGGAGAAGCAGGGTGGCCACTGCCGGCTGCGGTGATGCCGACCCGGCTGCCAGGCTGATCTTTCCCAAGAGGAAGTCTGCCGCCCGCTGGGTGCTCTTCCCACGAAGGGGCATACCCTCTTGAAGGGCAGAGGGGTGGGTTGATGGGCGGCCAGGGAGGGAGGCTGAACAACAGGCTTGCACCATTTAATGGGCATCAGAGCCACCAGTGCCGCAGCAACATCTGACTTGGAGAAGGGAGCATGAGACCACTTTTAAAAAGCGTTAAGCCCAACACCCTCAAAAATTACAGCTGCTCAGTATTACTAATCTGAGAAGGGTTGAACTTCTTCACCTATCGCTCAGTCTTTATCGTAACTCCTATCAGAAACTCCAGTTTCAGTAAAAAAGCATGCATGTGTGAAAGAGAAAGGCAGCAGCAAGTCATGGCAGAGAAGAAACAAGAGCTCTGTCGCTCTCTACAAGCAGGAGCAGGTCTCAGAGGAGCCTGTCTGTACCCAGCTATGTTAGTAAACTTCGGAAAGTTTTGGCCTACAAAACCACCGGGTTATTTCCAGTCGCAGTGGTGAAGACGGGCCTTTTGGACTGATTTTCCCCTTAGGCTGTCTCACCCCTAGTTCTGACTGCAGGACTCCTCTGCAACGAAGACTGGTACCACACTGCTCTGGCRCTGCACAGCTGCTCGTTTCAGGTCAAAGCACCAGGAAGGTGGGTACAAACTGATGTATCCAGGTAACTACCGAAACCCTCACTGTCTGAGTACCATCACCCATCCGATCAAATAAGCAGAAAGTTTTTTAAAATAAAAATACTTAACATTTATTCACCTTTGAAGTCACTATAGTAAAATTCTACACGCTATGAGTAACCCAGGAACGTTATTAAAAGCTAGCAGAAACATAAGGCAATTTGTACAACCATTGAAAGAAATACACAGCATGTTGAAAATAGAGTGAAATATTACTCAAACAAGACAACGCTTGATACGCACTAGAGTGACAAGAACCAGCATTAAGTTTTAAACAAAAATAAAGATGTCATGGGTACAAGTATTATACAGTGATAAATACTTCAAAAATATATTAAGATATATGGAAATTCTCGTTTTGTCAAGGAAATCCAGAGAAATTCCAGCCTCCACTGGATTTCAATATACCAATTAAGGTTTAATATTTAAATTCCTTTCCTTTCAGTAAGAACCAGTACTGCAGCCATTACTGTCCTGTATCAATACTTATCTTCTTGTAGTGTAATGAAATCAGCCTTATGTTATATTAAGCCCTAATGCCTCTCGCATCATGGGCACTAATTGCTCTAAATCAACCAATGAGTTGCCTTTTGGTAACAAGTGCTGTGCACCACATTTGAAGCCATAAACCATGTTAAATCACAGTCAACGTTCACCCACTATACAGTATTAATGGAAGGCGGGTTCGAAGACTTGCCTCCATGTAAATAAGACATCTCGAACAGAGGGTTTAGTAGCAAGTCCACCATAACATTTTCCTAGCATAACATCAAGCACTCAGAAGTTACAGTACATGAACCATGCTAAAGTTTAGGTTACACCTTCAGAAACAAAGTCCAGAGGATGTTTGGAGACGACAGGTTTTGAACATGCACAAATGGTGGTTTAGTACACATTTGTTTGTGCTGTTACTGGGTAGCGAGTGAAGCAGTTTATAGCCAAGTATTTGGTGAGACAGTTTTCCGAGCCAGTTTAAAAATATAAACTTCTTCTTAGAGGGTCTGTTCTATAGAAAATAGAGTGAAATCTGGTAAATTGTCAGTTTTGAGAGTACTTTCCCATGGCAAGATCCGTTCATCAGCCTACCGCACCACCAAGAGAAAAGCCAATCCTGCTATTCCAAACCCCGCTGCGGCCATGATCGCATTGCTTATGGTACTGCTCTGGTCAGCCGGCTGGGAGCCGTGTCTGCCGAAGAAGCGACAGAAGCCATCCTAGAAAAGCAAGAGAAAGGACATTGAGTTGGTTGGCTTACAATTAACTGGATTTCTTTTAATGAGTCTTTGAGCACAGTTTGGTTCACGCTCCCAACACGGCGTTTGTCAGCTGCAGAAGTCTCTAGTTTAATCATGAAAGTCTAAGCCTGCTGCCTTGGGCACACAAAAATGCTTTGTGAGGGCCTTTGCACAAGGCGACTGAAAGCAGTAGCTACAAGTGTTTGTACGCTTTGCTCAAAGGACAATTGCAAACTTCCTATTGAGATGCTCAGCGTGTCATTACGTTTTTTTCGCCCTTTTAGGCAAGTTTCTGATGGGAGCTGCCAGCATTGTTCCCCCTCATTCAAGTTTCAGAAAGCATCTGAAACACAGGATATGGAAATTTCCACTTGAAAGACAGGAGCCCGAAGCCGGTCCCATCTTGGTGGACGCGGGACTGATTACACACTCTCTTGGAAGGGCCAAGTGGACACTGCTCAGAGCTGACCTATGACAGAGCAAAACTGGCAGCTGCTCTCCCAGATCGTTATTTGTGATAATCAGAAGTGGCAGCAATACAACTCCAGATGGTCGTGTTTGAACTCTGCTCCGCAGATGTCTATGTAAACAAGTTATACTCCTAATTTCTTCCGGAACTTTGTTCTTTACACTTTAATTTGTGCGAACAGGCGATGCGATTTTGCCAAGTGACAGTGTATATTGTWGCCAACCACCATACTGTTCCAAGCAGTCAGATGGACCAGCGACCACTGGAAAACCAAGTTCATTTTGGTATCTGGAAAAGTCAACGAAACCAGTGGCTCCTTCCCCCCCTTTCTATTTTTAGTGCTTATTTGTACTGGCATCTAATGTTCCACTAGGACTGTAAATAGGAAACGTGCAGTTCTGTGGGATAGCTGACATTTTGTTCAGAAACACAGGCAGAGCTGCATGGACGCCTTAAAAGCTGTGGCAGAAAGCAACAGCAGCCATTGCTTTACATCGCAACGTACATTAACGTTATTGCCCACGCCTTCCTGAGGCCCTGACCTGACCAGTTTCAGGACAAGCAGGAACCAGAGCAGCAGGTCTAGYGGATGGGTGCCTTCATACGCAGGCACATTTAAGAACAGGCACATTTAAGAACAGGCACATTTAAGAACAGGCACATTTAAGAACAGGCACATTTAAGAACAGGCACATTTAAGAACAGGCACATTTAAGAACAGGCACATTTAAGAACAGGCACATTTAAGAACAGGCACATTTAAGAACAGGCACATTGGTCTTTTGCGTTTACACTTGGGAGAAGACCTGTGTCAGCCTGCTCTCAAAAATCCAAAGACTGCGGACCTGAGGAGAAGGTAAACCTTGCCTCCCACAAGCCAGCAGCATCATTCCTGTATTTTTAGGAGGCTGCAGCTTGACAAAGCTGGCTGCTGGCACCTTTAGAGAACTGGCCTACACCACAACACAGGACAGCCACAGGCACCTTAAATACCCCAGCACGTACCCACTGCATGTCGCTACGAATTAACCAGACCCCGCAGACGGTCTGCAGCCTTTCCCCGCGGAGACCTCCCCGCCGGTCCCGCACACGCCCATCACCGCTAGCTGCACTAGCACGTTTCCCTGGCCATACCCCCCAGGGCCAAGCTGCAGCACGGCGCCGGGGGGCTGCCCTGCTCTGCTAACCGGGGATTGGGGGCCAGGCCTCCCGGTACCCCCCTCAGGCCGCTCCGCCGGGCCGGGTTCCCGGCTCCCCACTCTCGGTCTTCCCGGGGACGCGCGTCTGCACCGCGCCCGGGCCGACACCGCCCCGCCGCCCCGTCCCCGCTCACCCATCCGCCGTGCGCCTCCAGCCACTCGCCCCGCTCCTCGGCCAGGTAGGCGGCCAGCGCGGCGGCCAGGCACCGCGGCCCGTCGCCGCAGCCCCGCTCGGCCAGCGCGGCCCGCAGCGTGGCCGCCGTGGGAGTGGGGGGCAGCGCGGCGCCGCCGCCGCGGTGCTGGAAGTAGTCCTCCAGCAGCAGCGCCGTCTCCTCCTTCAGCGAGCCCGGCATGGCGGCGGCCCACGGCGGCTGCGGCCCCGCAGCAGCAGCTGCCGCCGACTAAGAGGCGGGGCGGCCCCTCCGCCCGGCCCGGCCCGGCCCGGCCCAGCCCGCCCCGGGGCGCCGGGGAGCGCTCCCCTCCTCCGGGGCGGGGCCCGGCGCGGTGGAAAGCCAAACCCGGGGCGGGGGGAAGTCGCCCCCCGGCCGGCACGTCCCGCGACGCTGACGGGCATCCCTGGGCAAGGCGCCTACTGCACAAAGCTGCGGGGTTCCCTGTCCAGTCAAGCAAAATGCTGAGTGATCGGATGCTGACTGTGAGGTACTTTTTTCATATGTTTTTTTTTTTTTTTCCACATTAGTGGCCCGAACCTGTATTCTTTGCATCAAAGGAGCTTCAGGTTTTCTAGGACTATAGGATGAGTGCATTGTGTATTTAACAAACAAATGCAGTAGCATTTGTTTTTTGATGGGCATGTAGGCAAAATTTAGGATTAGGACYTGCGTGGTGCAAAGGTTGGGCCCTTCACTACTGCTAGTGTAAAATAAAATGGCTGAGAACAGCACCAGCCAAGTGGTGTCATTTGCACAGCACCATGGAGACATCTCAGCTAGACGCCTCCCCTGCATCCCAGCTGTGCTCTTCAAGCTGTAAGTACCATCAACTGCGTAACAGATCATCAAAACTCCCATAAATGCCACCTCAAGATTTATGGCAGGCCCAGCACAGGTACACCGAACTTGTGCTTCCTGCTCAGCACCAGTTTGCAGGTGAGGTTCAGATGGTGGCCCGGTGCAAAGCGTGGCTGTGACTGCACCGTCACCGCACAGCCCCGCACCAGCGCTGGGAGAGGTGCTGCTGCAGCTGCCTGGGACTGGGTCACGCTCTCACCTCTCGTCGCACAACGGCTCAGGGTGTCCAACACGCCAGCATGGGGCTGCTCGGCTTCACTCCACCTACCTTGAGTTACAGCTCTGTCTCCATTTTACATCCCTGTTAGAAAATCTAAAAATAGATGGTTGGAATCAATCCTATTGCAATTTCTCAGATCACTATCAAGAATTGGCCTGATGTCTTAGAGTCGTTCCTAAAGCAAACTCTTAGTTTTACATCCCCATATTTGGCTTTTGTTTTGTTTTTAAGTGGGGAAATCTAGTCTGCGTTTATGTGCTGGAGCAGCAGCTGGAATGATATCTTTACTTTTCACCAGTGCTTTACACAGATGCTTTTTTAACTAGAGTTTTCCTTACGATTGTTAATCCTGGAGCAGGAATTTCCTATTGCATTCCTCACAGCAGGAGAGCGAGWGGGAGAGGCTGCTCTTTCTCTAGCAATATCCTCTTCCACCCTTCCTGTTTATATAGCATTTTTGTTTAATGGGACAGAGCCATCTGACAGTGACTTTGCCCTAGCTATAGCTCCGTTGCTCTCCATATGTTTAACCTGGTTATAGACTGCATGCGTAGCCTTTTGGGACTGCTTTTCCTTCACCTCCTGGCTTGAGCTGAGGAGCGGGTCAGGAAGGTAGGGCCAGTGCTGGGGCTCTGATGTGACACTGCTGCTTCCCTGCTGCACCCAGAGYTGCACGGCTGTTCTCCAAGGCTGGGACACACTGGGGAAAGGACAAGAAGTAGGTTAAAACCTCTCCCTCTGGAAAGGAATAGAGGTGTTTCCAAGACACAAATAGCTTGACAGACCAAAGTGGGGTCTCAAAACACTGGGTTTTCCAAAGCCTCCCTGGCCATCCTTCAGTGAGTAAGATACTTCAGTGCCCTGTTCTTCTGTCTTCACTTATCTGATGGGAAGTTGAGGCCTGTCCTGGTTCACAGCTTTCACCATTACCTCAGGAACAAGAAGGTGATTTTCAGAGGTGCCGAGCCCATGCAGCCCAACTTACGAGGCCACAGGCAGTGGCCCTGTAAGTGCAAGAACCATGGGATTTCTCCCTACAAGAACAGAAGTGCAAGATGCGATGTCAGCCTCATTCTCACTGGAACTGGTGACGGTTTGGGCACTGATGTCACTCAGAACAAGCTGGCTCAGCACTTTCCCCAGCCCCTCAGAGGAAAGGAAATGAAACAATGAGCCTAAATGAAGGAGGTGCTTTTTTCAGTGTCTAAACTGAGCACTTCCTCCAACCACCTTCATGCTGACCACAAAACCTGCACTAAAGTGGAGAGGACAGCTGACCCCAGCACAGTTCTCCACTGACAAGGCAGAAAGCTGAACTGCTGCATCTCAAGGTGATCTGCAAATACGGTTTACCCAAAAAGCGGTAGCCCGAGCCCTCAACAGTGTTTCGGTGCCCAGCTTTCACTGGCGTCTCACTGCAATGCAAGGAGAATCCTGCTCCCACAAAACACATACTCTGCGTTTTCCAGTGCATTCCTGGGTATGGCAATGAGGATCTGGAAAGAAAACATCACGTTAGCTGTGATCCTTTTGAGCAGGAAAACACAACCTGAATTCTGGCCTCCTGAATGCAGAAGGAGCTCAGATGGAGTCTCAGGTACTTTCAAGGACTGCTCGCTCTCAGTTGCGCTGGCTCACCTTGGGTATTTCCAGAAGATATTCCAGAAGCAATTTTCTAGTAGATCTGGATTTTACCCTAGATTTTTGCAGGACAAATGATCTAAGAAACTGTATGGTGCAAAAAGCAAATGCCAAAAAACCCAGAAAAAGTAGCTACCATTACAAGTACCTAACTGATGGGAAAAACGACTATATACATGTTCTCAATATGTAAAATACAATTTATTGTATTTAGGCCATTCATAAGTATCAACACAATGTAGTATGTTTGAAACAAACATCTTACCAATAAATACTATCTAAACATTAATATTAATCTTTTGATCAAATGCGTACAGTGTATTGACTCAATATTGCACAGTGAGCTCTGTATGACATTTCCATAGTGCATTCAGTTTGTTACAGGGATAGTTTGCCACAAATATTGCAAAGCATCAGAGTTGACTTTTCCAAGTGAAAACAGCTGAACTATTTCATTAGAGACTGAAGGCTGATACAAATGTCAGTTTCCTAGGTTAATTGGTTATGGATTCAGGGAACCTAGTGTTTTCATGAATGAGGAGACTTTGTTTCTAATACAATTTTTATAGAATTGTAAAAAAAATCCCACTTTCAAATAGAATGAGCATATTATCATCAAACTTATCTGAACAGCCAGCTCCAGTGATCAGTGAGCTTGTTTTCTCTTGTTTCAATCTAAATATAAATCATACCTTTGATCTTTTCAGAGATGTATCTCACCACTTGCATTTCAAAGGCCAGACCGTGCAAGCCCCCAGCATTACTCCAGCACTTTGCTCCCTACGTGCCTCTGCTCAGGTTAGACTCAGTACCCGTCACCCATGAGCAGAGGTGACACACTCTAGTCTCAATAGTTTTCAATGTATAAATGCAGATACAATTTCCCAATAGTTCTATAACTAACTGTATCTCAGCTTTATCTGGTTAAATCTTAATTCTACAGCATCAGCTCCACATGGGGGTAGTCCTGCCAGTTTGTATTGCATTACCATGCTCACTCAGAGGGCTGGGGGCTGCCAGCAATGTGGCCAGCTGTACTGCTTCCCTGAAACCCAGCAGCTCCTGGATCTGATGGGCTTGCGGGCTCTGGTGAGCACAGTATCAAACGCTGGCAGGACTGTGGCTCACAGCAGGTTTTCAACAACTCACTGTTGTTCGTTCTCAAGTCCAACTACAACAAAACTATGTCCACACCAGTGGGAGATTACTGTTAGAGTAAGGACTATGCAATTTGGCTTGTAAGGTTTGACCCACGTTTGCATGCACTTAATACTGCTCTGACATCGCAGAAGGACCTTAAAATGGGCATATGCTGCCTTAATACACATTTAAGCTACATTGCGCTGCCAAAGTGGTATGAGCTGCTCAAAATGCCAATAAGAATCATGATCATAGAATGACTATGACTGACTTGGAAAAGATTTGACCATCAGTGTAACGGTGCTTAGTGCTTAGCGTGTAGTATCCCTTAGTGCTTAGTATGTAGTATTCCTTTAAGTAAAAGAAAATTCACTCACCAAGTGATACAATTAAAAATTTCTAAGAAACTACTGGTTAAGTATTACCTCATGATTATGTAAATCATGTTTATATCCCTCATCTTTGCAGTTTATAATTTTGCATATATTTAGATTCTTTATATTCAGGTAACAGAGGTGAAATACTTATTTCTATCTAAAAAGACAGTAGGAAAAAACAGGGATTGAAAGGATTCCTTTTTTGTACAAAAAATACATTTTTATGACAACAGCCAGTACCTTCACAGTAGGTCCTTTGCTCCTCTACTACCAAAGTTCTGTCATCCATTAACGCCATCATAAAGTATCAGAATTGTTTTTCTTTCCACTTTTCAACACCAAAATTCAATGCACTACTATGGAATGTTTCCAAAGTCTTATGCTACATCCTGATAAAATCAGGATTTTTTTTTTTTTTTTTTTTTTTTTTTTTTTAAAAAGGAACTCAATTCATGCAAATAAATACATAATGTGCACTGAAATACTCAATTCTATGATACAGGTGACTTCAGAGAATAGTGCCTTTATCATTATCTAAACTAGTTCTAATAAAAGAAGATAGTTTCAAAACAGAATTAAAAACATTTCATTTAACTACAAGTTGATGTTTGCTATGTGTTCAAGCAGATTACATTTTCTACCTAGTTGTGTTAATCTGTGGGTTCAGTGTCACTCTTTTGTAGTGTAGCAAATATTTTATTTTGAAGGGTGGCTTTTTTATGCAGTTTTTGTAGTCCAGGGTATCAGTCTTCATTTGATTCTGCATACAGGATCTCAGGTTAAGCCCAGATCTGCAGAGAGAGAGTTGAACAATCGTTTATGACATTGACTATTCTATCAAACATTTAATTAAAATTTGGCAAGGCAGTCAGATTAGTGGTACAGTGTATCAGCAGCAATGATATTATTTAACCCATAAGTTCAGAATTCCCTTAACAGTTCAGCTAGCACTTTGTGGGGATATTTTTTTATTTGAATTTTCTGTTCATGTTTTACACTGTGGATTTATATCCTTGTTAGTCCCTCTAGAGTCAATTTTCCTGTAACAACCCTTCCCCCTTCCCCCCCTTTTTTAAGCAATCAAACAAAGAAAGTGTGCCAGTTTTGGCTGGGGTAGAGTTAATTTTCTTCATAGTAGCTAGTATGGGGCTATGTTTTGGATCTGTGCTGGAAACAGCGTTGATAATACAGAGATGTTTTCATTATTGCTGAGCAGTGCTTACACACAGTCAAGGCCTTTTCTGCTTCTCACCCCACCCCACCAGCAAGTAGGCTGGGGGTGCACAAGAAGTTGGGAGGGGACACAGCCGGGACAGCTGACTCCAGCTGACCAAAGGGATATCCCATACCATACGACGTCATGCTCAGCATGTAAAGCTGGGGGAAGAAGAAGGAAAGGGGGGACATTCGGAGTGATGGCATTTGTTTTCCCAAGTAAGCRTTACACGTGATGAAGCCCTGCTTTCCTGGAGATGGCTGAACACCTGCCTGCCCATGGGAAGTAGTGAATGAATTCCTTGCTTTGCTTTGCTTGTGTGCACGGCTTTTACTTTACCTATTAAACTGTCTTTATCTCAACCCACGAGTTTTCTCACTTTTACCCTTCTGATTCTCTCCCCCATTCCACCAGGGCGGGGAGTGAGCGAGCGGCTGTGTGGTGTTTAGTTGCCGGCTGGGGTTAAACCACGACAGAAGGAAACACCCAAGGCAGGTGCTCCCAGGACTTACTCGGAGAGTGTGGTCCCAGGAGCCAGAGCAGAACGCCGTCCCATCGGGAGAGACCCGCAAGGTGCTGACACGATTTTCATGTCCAAACAGAATGGATACACGGGACCCTTTCAGCACATCCCAGACATTTATGGTGTAATCATTATAGCCTGCAAACAGTAGGCGACCTACAAAGAGAATGAGATTTTACAAAGTGAGGTCTTAAGTAGGTAACACGTCTTGACTGCAGCAAGGGCCTTCTGCAGGACATTCATCACCCAGTGAGCCACAACCCAGCTTTCCCGTGTCACCCTCTGCACACAGCAAGCCCTGACCACGGCCTCCCCCAAGCTAGCTGTGCTCCTGTTAGACACCCCTGCTCCACTGCTGAGCTATCCATACTAAATGCTGAACCAATTAAAATTTATTAGTTAAAAATAGTTAAAATTGAGTTAAATTATATAGAATCTGTTCAGTCATTAGAGATGGGGGATGACTCCAAATCATGACAGACTGAAGCGCACTTCAACAGCTAATGCAGGGTAATAATATTTCGCTCAGACTTTACGCAAGAAGTTGAATACAAAGGGTTGAATGATTAGTAGACAATTTAGTAAGTGATTCATTGTCCCCAACGGGACAAGCTGTGGTGCTTGTGACCATGACAGAGACATTTGCCTCTGTCCCGAGCAAAAGGCAGTTCACCACCCACTCATCCCCACGCAGGGTGGCTGGAGGAGCTCTGCATTTGTGCTGGGGCAGGAGAGAGAAGACTCGAGCTCATGTCTCTGGACCTGTAGTGAAAAATGGTAATGTCTCTGTCTTCATGCTCCTCTAACATACTTTTACTATCTATTAATCATTTATTATCCTTTTATAAACTATTTATGTAAGTGCGCTTAATAGTCTAGTTACATTTCATGTTTCCTTTGAAATGTTTTTAATCATTATTGTGAAATTCTAGCCCAGCTGTAGTTGAAGGCAAAATATTTCCTGCCTTCAGTAGGGCCAGGAAAATACATTTCATTGCTACAATGAAGCAATAGCCAGCTAGGTTATTTAAAGAGCAATTATTTTTACAGAGGCAAAAAAAGGTTTCCATGCATTAAATGTTTCTTTTGGTACTTAGTATTACTTTTAATAATAAATGCTTTATCAAATTAAACTGGCAAAATTTTATGGTTCTGCTCAAATCCCAACACTAAGATAACCTCCAAAGTTCAGGTCTCACCGCTGAGAGAGAAGTCCACACTGGATGCTCCAAAAATGATGCTCTCTTTGGAATAAATTGCTACTTCTCTGTCTGCACGAAGGTCATATAAACGACACTAGGATTAAAACAAAACCAACACACATGCCTCAGTGAAGGCTGGAGTCAATGGCTACTACATTTCATTGAAAAAAATGGGATTGGGAAGGACTGCAGCCTAACGGGTATCACGGGAAGCAGCTGCTTGGCTTCTTTCCTTCTGCTATTTCTGCCTGCTGTAACTGGGACTCCTCTGGAGTCTAACAGGGATCTAAGCAACACAAGGCTGTTTTGTATAAATTGAACGAAGAACTTGCTTTTCCARACCACTTCTCTAAGCCTCCTGCCTGTCCTGCTATAAAGACATGAGTGCTGGGTTTTGGACCATGGCAACCCACTGAAAGTCCCCCTACCCTCTTGCTTCCCCACTGTGGTTACCTACATATTAGGGCATCCTGCTGCTGGGGAAGTGCATGGGGAGACAGTCTCTAAAGACAACAGTTTAGCCACAGCTGGAGCCTGGGAGACAGAGGATTAAATCTCTGGTCATCTCTGAGAACACGGACCACATGGCACAGCGCTCAGACAGTCCCTTGGCATGGGGAAGCCTAGATGGTAGTCCTTGCTCTGAGTAAGAAAGACAGGATAGCAAACAGCCCCTGCCCTTCTGTGAGGCCTCTCTGTCTGAAAAACCTATGTGAAAGTAATTCAAGTGAAATAACACATTTTTACAGAGATCTTTGGTTTTTGTTTCTCATGGAAAATCCCCAATCACCTCTACAACCTGCACTTCCTGTTTTTATCATTTGCCAGCATACTTAGGCTTGTTTAACATGGAAATAATGTATAGACAGACCAGACTTCATTGCCATGCGGAAAGGCAGTCTGCTAACCCTGAAATCAAAATGCACTTTTGAAACTATTTGAACTCTAAACCTTCCTCAATAAGTTAAGTTTAAGAAAACACTGGCCAGATGGGTTGACTAATGCTAAGACTTCACTAATGAAAAATGGCTGATACCCAAGCCTGCACATAAAGAAGAAGCTGTTTCATTTGCAGGGTGGTGGGGAGCTGTCAGGTATGTGAAGTCCAGGTCTCCCAGTGCTCCACGCTGATGCATAATTCCATCAGACTGTCCTGATAGGGAGTCAGGGTCACCGCAGGTGACAGCACTGCCATGTGAGCATGCTTTTATGGTTTCCCTCCAGACAGTCAGGATTATCGGTTCCTCGAAATCCCTAAGTATATTGATACCGAACACCGACTGACGGTAACATATAAATCAGGTCAAGGATACCAGTCAGTGTATCAGTCCGTAACACTGAAAACACCAACCTCTTCATTTAAAGAATGAAGTAGAAGGGAACTGCCAAAACCTCTGTCAAAAGTACAGACATGGAATTTCCCATTCTCCTGCTCAAGTCAGGGGTGTCAAGAATAATTAAGAGAGAAAAACCCCATCAAATACATTAATAAGCACAGGAGCCCAGAGCCTGTGGTACTGGGCATAAAAAGAGTGCTCTCATTGGAATTTAATGATGGACAATTTCTCCATCTCATTCCCTCAGCATCTCAAGTGCTCACAGTACCGCATCCGAATGTGCAGAGAGGCACTGGGCTCACCACAGAGCTAGAGGTATTAATTTATAATCGTAGCTTTTAAGACCTAAAAGCAGTGTACACTCTCTCCAGAAGAGCCTTGGAAGGTCTCCCACATCCAGTGAAGACAAAGGGAATGTTTCTATTGAGTTTAGCTAGTATTGGAGCAGACTCAAAACATGCTCTGAGGGCAGATTACTTTAGAAAGAGTCTTCACCCTCATGCAACTCAGTGTGATGTTTAAATAAACAGGAGAAACAACGGGCCAGGTGCCTCCCAAACGTCTGCTCTCAAGTTACACTTAACTGCCAGCTCAGTCCCTGCAGGGCTGTGGTACAGGCAGAGCCTCGTCCCCCATGGGGACCCACCAGATGCAGCGAGAGCCACCCGCATCACTCAGGGGCCTGAAGGCACCAGGAGGTAAGTGGCATTTTGCATACAATGCGCTGACCAAAATTACCTGTCAATACATACTGTGCCCCTCCCAGCAGCTTGCTCGTAGATAAGTAAGATCCAGTAAGAGCTATTGTATCATCTAGGATGACCTGGATGCGGTGACTCATCGCAGTGAAGAGCGTTGGCAGTGAGTCAGGCTGACAGGGAGGAGATGTACATGGCCAGGGCCACCCTGGAGCTGTGCTCTCAGGATGCACAGGTCTGTGGAGGCCAGCTGACCAGGTCTGCCCAGCTCCACACTAAGGCCACAGCCCCTCTGCTTGCCAGGACATGCACACTCATGTGCAGGCTCCCTTCATGCCCTTGCACTGTGCTGCTCCTTCTGACACAAGCTGCAGCATTTCATCTGGTTCCTCCCATGTTGTGACCAACAACTATATGAAGCCAAATCTCTTCCAGTAAGACAAACTAATTTTGATCATGAAACTTCGAAACATAGAAAATCTGAAATGAATATTTGGAGAATACCTCATGTAGAAAAGTTTGCAGAGGTGACCTACAAAATGTTACTAGATTTTCCCTATAGCATGATATATAGTATTTAATATATATTATATTATAGCATTATTATTTCTGCAACTTTGGTGTCACAGGCCCAGTTTAGTCACTTAAAGTGCTCTGTGGATGTGACCTAGTCTTTTAGGAAAATGTGACTTGGGAAGTAACAGAACTTCCCTAAATGAGGTTGCTGAATTAACATACCGTGGCATCGTCTGAACCAGAGGCAAAAGCATCTCCACTTGGGTAATATCTGTGCATGAGTAAAAAAAGACCAGAACACATTACATTGAAGTCTGACCTCATCCAAGTAAAAATAGAACCAGCGCATTGCTCAACATCGCAAATGTGTCCTCTCCCAGAAACATACTGACCTGACACTGTTGATATCTGAATCGTGGGTTTCAAATGACTGGATGCACTGACCAGACCGCATATCCCAAACCATGGCTTTCTTGTCACATCCCTAATAAGACAAAAAAATTCACTACAGTTGTGCAAATGGTGACATTCACCCCTCATACTGATACACTTCATCAAGCCCAGCTACATTCAAACGCTCTGAACATCACAGCTCTGAGGGGATTTAACCAGCAAAGCAGACCCAGAACTAGCTGTACTGGTACCCCCAAGCCTGGTGCAGTTGCAGTTAGGAGCAGAGTATGCCACGAAGGCTGGAGCCTCAGCGGTGCCGCAGACCAGCATGGGCATAGCGCTGCCATGCAGCACAGTGGGGTGCAGACAGGCCTGGGGTGTTTGCACAGGCAGTCCTGTACTAACCGGCACTCACAGCCCTGCTCTGCTCGTGCTGCTGCCGTACCTGTGTCTGCAGTCCCACCACGCCACAGAGCTGCATAACTGACTCACTCCCTTACCACTTAACATGCCCAATATAAAAAATTAATACCCAGCATTTAAAGTTTTATAACTAATTCTTTTCATATACTGAAATACAAAATGAAATAAGCGCATCTGGAGGGCCTCTTGCCCAGCCTCCTACCAGAGTTAACCCCTGCCATGGCTCTGCACCCACATGCTCAATAGCGTGGTTGGGATGAGGAAAGAAGCACAACAGCATTTCATCTCATTGTCAAGCTCTAACCTGCCCTTCCAAGCTGTGCTTTGAAAAGATCATTTAACACTTGGTGCTTGCTGCGAGGTGCTCAGCACCCTGAATGCTCTGGGCAAGGGGCTCAGCCCATGTAGTCTGCAACGTCCTCGGGGCAGGAACCATCTCATACCTATAGGGCCATGCTCTCAGCTGCAATGTCTCACTGCTGTCACAATCGTGGTGACAGGAAAAAGAACATGGACTTTTCTTTTAAGAGTGATGAGAGATTTTAATAAATATGACCCTGCTGAGAGGCAGGCCATAGGTAGGCTGAGCTCCCGGAGGCTCAGCCTCTCTGAGGCTGCGTGGGAAGCACAGGGCAGGCCAGGCGGCTGTTGCTTCTGCCAAGCTAGCGTGTCCTGCCCAGCAGACCGTGCCACACATGTTATTTATTTTTAAGCAAATATGATTGCTAATTAAATTACACAGTCTCTTCACAATTCACATTTTCTCTCTTTTTTTTGAATTCTCTTGTTAAAATGAAATCACAGTTTTTTTACTAATGATGTCATTATTTAAAAGAGGTAATGTTCCTTTGTACCAACTTGTGGTTTCTGCGCAGAGGAAACCAAACAGGATAGAGAACATTTTGGACTCAGCATATTTCCCTCTCAAGCCCTACCACAGCCCAAGCCCAGCCCTTCGTATTGCTTCCATGTGCACTGTTCTTACTGACCTCTCTGGGAGTTTGGGGGCAAGACCAATCTGACAAGCTGGTGCTTTGACTCCTAAGGTTTTGAAGGAGAAACCAGCAACCACCTGCGGAGAGATGGGCCCCCTGAGTGCTATCCAACTCGCCCCGAGGAGCAGCGCTCAGAGGGCACTGAGCACAACAGCCTGGGACGTAGCCCTGAGCTAACCCAGGAGGGCTGGGATTTTCAGTTAAGTTGTTAAATGTAACAGCACCCAGTCTACATGCTGATGTATTGGCATTGCTTATTCCAGCTCAAGGTTACTGTATGACATAAGCACAATATACAGGGAGTCTCTCTATGCTACCACATCTTCAGGTTGCACTGTTTTGGCTATACCTGCATTGACACAATATAGGACAGATCTTCACTGAAGTGGTATTTTGCATGTGATGAATTAAGCGAGTCCCTGTAAGCACGGACATGCCCAAGCTGCTACATCGACACAAGTATGACATACTCTCTTAGCAGTACCATAGCTGCTTGCGATTCTTTGCCCTATAATAAGCTGAGCTGTTCCCAGGGAGAATGAATCTATCCTTTCTGGGAAGCAAGCTCAGTGATAGGAAAGCCCAGGAGGAGTAATGCACTCGGATGGAATTAGCTTTCAGTCACGCTTCGGAGCAGCTGTGCTAGCAGCAGGCAAACTGGGCCAGTGTGCTGGGCTCTGCTCCTGATGGGCCAGCCAAATTTGATAAAAGAGCCATAACAGAAAAGGTCCAGTTTATTGTGTAGGGATGGAACCATGACTCTGAGCACAACAAGTGGAATCCCCTAATACATGGTCAGCATCCTCTGGCACAAGGGCCATTTCCATCAGCAAGCACAGGACAGCCCTTGGCCAGTGCTGGTGGGGGTCAGAAACCAGGTACCTTCAGCAAAGTTACTGGTAGCAACCTACCTCCAGTAAGAGAGGTCATCTTTCAGCTCCTGCCAGCTCTCACCTGCACATTCAATTTCTGATGTGGGAAAGACCAGGACCACCTCGAAAGGGAGTTGAGCCCCGTCCCACTCACCTTTATGCCTTGCCTGCCTCACTGCCAGACTGCATGCCAATAGCTCAGCTGCCCGGGAACAGCGATCCCTCAGCAGCAGGACAAGATTTGGAAGATGCCCTGGGTACTTTCCCAGACCAGTCCTGCAACCCCAGTGAGGTTTGTGTGTTCCTCTGGGCCAGGACAGGGAGTGGGCAGTGTTTGACTGACGAAGGTGCTTTAAATGCCTCTGGTACCACTGAAAGGCACAGGGACTCAGCAACAGCTGAAGATGTGGCCACACCTCATCTCCCTGCTGCAACTTGTACAAGGGTTTAGCCAGCGTCCAAGCTACCCCTTGGCTTCTGGGGAGCGGTTGAGGGACATAGCGGCACGCACGTTATTTGCAGCCCCACTTCAATGCCCTGAGCAGCCGCCCGGCACACCCTGTCCGGCTCCAGAGAGCTGGGCACGAGAAAGGAGTCAAATGCGGGAAGTTGTCTGCTGTGCTGGGCTCCTATCCACAGGGGCTCACACCTCCGCTGCGGTACAAGCCCGCTGCTCTAACTCTGAGCCTTTCCCTTCCCGGGAGAGGCATTGTTTTGATCTCGGGCTGGATTGCTTTGGTGTGGGGTGGAATTTGCTAAGTAAGCAGAACTGCAGTCAGACTGGCTGGGTGGGTTTGACCCCACAGTCAGGGGTTTAATTTGCTCCAGCTTGGAAAATGTGCTTGCAATGAGTGGATTGCACTGGGGCTTCCAACACATACTCCATCCAGCACACTCTCAATAAGATCACAAGCCTCCTGCTTTGCTGCCTTTTCCCTTCCACATTCCTTAATTTTATATTACGGTAGGAAGCTCCTGCTTACCCCAGAGACAAATGTATTTCCCGTTTCAGAAGGGGCCAGGTCCAGGCACAGGACATCAGCTCCATGACCATGGAAACTCTGTAGAAGCTGCCCACTCTCAACATCCCACAGAGCACAAGTTCCATCTCCACTTGCTGTCAGGATCTATAGGATGTGGCAAGAAGAGTCACAATACAAAAATCAGCAGATGATCTTCAAGTTCACAAAGAAACAACTGACATCCTATACATACACCAAGGACAGCTTTAATTTAATGAAATATTATGCAATAAATCAAAGCCATAAAAACAATGTGAATCTAAGCACAGTTTATGGTTTTTTATTTTTAAGAAAAGAAGTTAGATTGGAAAGGAGTGCTGTATTGACACAGCTATACCCACACAGTGTTTCAATAATGGTCAGTTTTGTGCAGTGGGGTTTGGAGAACTGATGGTAGTAAGGATCTGCTGGCATTTCCATATCCTCCAAAAAGGAGGTASAACCAGACTGGTATTCCTGTCTGCCCCTGTATTTAACCCTATCCATATTTAGGCTGATGGAATTCAACCCGGGTAAAGACAAGAACTGTTGGAGTTAAGTATACCTGTTTAACTCTCTAAATTTTTTTTCTGCTTCAAATAGCTGGGTTAAACCCAATTAATTGGGCTTAAGACATGGATTTTCTGAAAGGGAAGTAAGCCTGTCTAGACAGTTGTTTGGTAAGTCCATCACCTCTCACTTGTCCAAAACCATTTGTGTGTGAAAGGGCTTGAACATAACGCTGACCAAACATAGCTCACAGCTTCCCTCATCTGCTACAGTGCTTGTAAAAAGCACAAGCAGTGCTTGTGATCAGCGCTTGTTAGTGTGGCTAAATCCTGATGATGCTCAATTGTTCAAAATTTCCCCTTGGCACCCGAAGCTGTTATGCAATCACAAATTCTGTAGGTTGAAAGGGTCCCTGCGCACTGGCATGGAAGGAGGCAAGAGTGAACTTAGGAGGGCTCTCAGTCTTGTACACAGGTTTTTCTCATGGTTGGTGAGGAAACTCAAGGGACCCCAGCAGGTAGTTAGAAGTTAAAAAGAAAATACTCTTCAAGACAAAAATGGTCACACAATCATGAAACCATTCAGAGTTGCATAAAGGTTAAACACTGAACATGTTTGACAGATGCTCCAAAAACTCCTCCCATAAACAGAGGTCTGCAAAGCTGCAGAACAGACTGTTCTGAATCCTGCAGTAGAGAGACACTAATACTCTGAGATGATAATAGCAGAAGAAAGTCCTGACTTGTCTTTCTGGCCAGCTTTTGAGCTAGATCAATGAAATTCTCTGTTCTGAGGAATATTTGTACTTGGCTGAGGAACGAAGACTTTCAGCTCTGAGGATTTGCTCTTGTAATAGTGTAAGAAAGTACATAAGGAGGAAAATAGTAAGAAAGATATGAGGGGAACAGGAGTAGCTAAAGGTGTAAGGGAAGGGTCTGTTGGCAACCCAGAGCTCCAGCTAAAGCTTAAAGAGAAATGTTATGAACTCAACTTCAGGGTATTGCTATTGAAAACCAAACCAAACCAAACCAACTCCAAAAATCCAAAACCAGAAGGGAATTAACAATCTTTGCCATTAGAGTCTGGCTTGCTGCACAAGGGGCTCCGGCAGCGCTGGATGGGGATCCTCGCCTGGCGCCTGGTGGCAAGAGGCAGCACTTGCACACGGCGGGGGACAGCAGGGACACAGCCCCTGCTCCCCAGGAGCACAAGCACCAGGGCTGGGAGCAGCAGCAAGGGCAGAGGGGCCACCCTCACCTCTGCCTTCTCCGCCATCGCCACGGGCCTCATCCTGCTTCTCAGCCCTGCTGCACTGGGAGTATGGCTGCCTGCCCTATGCAAAACACTTGAGATCCCAATTAACTGTTGCTATTAATACACATGGAGCATTGTCACGTGGGGAGCATTATCACACCGCAGAGCTGCAGATACCTAATTTAGGAAGCGAGGCTCCCCGGCTCTCTGTGTACTGAGGCGGGGGAGGCTCTCTCTGGCAAGACTGATTTGGGGCACCGAGAACAAGGTGCGCGGGTCGTCCAGCCCTGCAGCTCAGCGCTTGTCTTGGCCCAGGGTGGGAACATGATGAGGAGCAAGGATGGGACCCCCTCTTTCAGCACCCACACAGCCTAAGAGTGGCTTTAATCAATGATGAACCACCCCCAGATCTCCTCTCTTTCCATTGCACTGCCAGATGCCCATGGGCACACCAACTCCTAAACTCCTACCCTGTCTTTCATTCCTCTGAAGGAACACTGAGCTGTAGTTTAAGAGACCAGCCAAGGCAGAGCAGCAGCATTCACAGCACCTAGCAGTGGGTGCTGGGTGCTGCRGGGGCACTGGGCTGGGGGACACCTCCACCACACACTAGGACTGCTCTGGGACAGGTACCACATCCCTCCGTTACGCAAACCGGGAGAGCAGAACTGCTCCACACACAGCTGGGAAAGCTCCTGCACAGTGTGCTTGTTGCACTGTGCACCCTCAGAGTTACTGAATAATTTTAATTCTGAGGCCGTTATGTAAAAGGAAACAGATAAGAAATCTGGGATTCTCTAGGATCCCCTAGATAACAGTGTCCTAACAGAAGCTTGGCCAACCCCCTTCCTTGTATCTGTTTCAATAATAATGTGCATGCATGATCACATATAAGCCTATCAATCACAAGAAAATTTCTTTTTAAAGTCTTCAGAAAAATCTCTGAATCACTGAATATAAAGCACCTAAATTCACTGTGCTATTACTTAACAATAGTAATACATTACCTTCAATATCAATGCAGTTTGCTGTATTTAATATGGAGAAAAAAGACCCAACTTTTCTTTCTTTTTTAATTATGAAAAATAATTAACTATTTTTCCTTTCATAGGATTTAACCACAATGCATATAGGTATGGACAAGAAAAGAGAATACTGGTTTTCTATCTCATCAAAAACATTCCACTTAATTTAGACTGCTCTAATTACGCAGGGCTCCTGCACCGTAAGGTGAGGGCTAAGCAAGCCTGAGCACTGGGTACCTCCACCACTTGTTTCCATGGCAATGGACTTAAATTAGCACCTCAGAGTCATTACGGAAACCATAGAACGACAAACAACAACATACTCTTGGGCATCTCATGTCCTGAAATAGAAGCAATGAGAGCTGATATTTCCTTCAGAAGAGCTCCAAATATCTGGAAGAAGGGGACAAGGTATTCCCTTTCCAGCAGCTCTGCTGACACAGAGCACAATGAAAATGTTCCCTTCTGCCACGTATTTTGCTGCAGAGCTGCACTGAGCAGAGCTTCAATTAAATTCAAAAACCAGAGAGGACAAGGGGATTATCCTGGCTCCTTTCATCTTTTGTGTTCCTGGAGAAAGAGATCTTTGAGATATTCACTACAGAGGAAGACTGGCCTGGTCTCAGAAGATCTGCATTTAGTTCCTGGCTTTGCCATCGTCTCCCACTGTGGCCCTCTGTGCTCCAACCCCCTGGCTGCGAGATGGGGATAGCATCACTCCTTTCCCTCGAGGGAACACACCACTGCATGTATGGTCAACAGGGCTGGCCCTGTGGGGCCATCCTCAAGCTCAAATATCTCACTTGGTACAAACAAAAAATACTAAGAATGAAAGCAAAAGCAAAGTTGGCTGGACATCCAGGACAAAGCAGGCAAACAACACAGTCTCCACCGGCTGGCATAGCACATACCCAACCTAGTCCTATCTCAGCTGGGTTTTTAACTATTTGTATTAGTTTGAGCTCCTAAAAGCACAAGCCAGCACAGACCCAGTGAGCAGAGAACACACAGGTACCAGTGAGCTCCCTCTGCAGAAGGGACAGGCCTTTGCAGGGTGCAGGCATGACAGCCTGGCCACAGGCTGTGACAAGCATTTCCTCACAGCAGCTTTTGCAGCACCTTCATTGCCCCCAGCGAGGGTTTTCCAGCAGCCCCTGCATGGGGCAGGACACAGCTCTGGGTGCCCCAGGTGCAAGGAAGGTTACTTGCACCGCGTACGAGTGCGGCTCATGTTAGGTGTTGCTGGATGGTGAGCAGTGGATAGGGAATGCATTTACCTGCATGTCTGAGTTAGTGAAGCTGCAGGCAGACAAGTAGTTTGTGTGCATTGCAACCGATTTCTTCTTTGCAGCCATATTTTCATTTTTGTCAAATGTCAGAGGGTACACAGAGCACTTGTTGTCCAGGCCACTAAAGAGAGTAATAATAGCAATAACAGAGAGAGGAGAACTGGTTAAAACTGCAACGACAAAAGGCGAGTGGTGATAAGAAGGAAACCACCTGTCAGTGCTGCGCTGCCAAACCCTTACAAGTACCGACTTCCCTGTATTGTGCTGTCCGGGATCTCCCCGTGCAGGGAAGCCCCAGCTGCCTCACCAGGCTGGCTACTTTACAGAACTTGAACAGCTGCGCCTCAGTATTTTTTACCCTCATCGAGTTTATAAATGGCACTGAATGAAACCTCACGAAAGTATAAACTGGGAGGTGACATGGCAGTCACCTCAGGGTTAATGTTTCATGTACAGCCAAACTGCCATTTTTCTGTTGATATCCGTCATTGCAAGGATCAGTATTTAAGCATCATTATTTATCTACCTTAATAAATTTGAACTAACTCCTATGGAAGAGACAGTATAGCAAGTAGTGGGTGTGAAGACAGGGCTTTTAGAAGAGTTTGGAAAAAAGGCAACAGAAGCACTGACTCCTGTAGTTGGTGTGTCCCTCCTGGACAGTTCCACCAGTTAAGCTGTGCCTCCCAGGCCAGATGTGGGACTCTCTTCTAAAGGCTGTCTTGTGTCTGACCCTTTTCTAGAGCCATGGTAGATCAGCCCTGCCCTGGTCCATGCGATCCTGGCACACCACCAGGTGCTGGTTCTGTCCCTTACATCACGTGCACAGCACTTCACTGACAGCACAACAGAAATACAGAATTACGTAGTGCAATGCATATATGCCCTCCCTGTCTCTCTTACAAGTGTGGAGACAGAGCTTTCTTGCCATTCTTTGAGTTTTAGTCAAAAACATAGTTTCCAGACTCCCTCTCCACACACATTTATGGAGTCTGCCTGTCTGTCTCAGTCTGCTGCTTTCTAGATTTGCAAGCTGCACAGTAAAGTCTCCACTTGTTCCTTTCTCTYGCCCCAAGCTTGCTTTGTCTGTCTGATCCACCCAGTCCCTTTTTAAAAGACGTTTTGCCAACATCTCATGTCTTTGTTTTCTCCCCTGCATAAACTCAATTTTTTCAAACCTGAGCCCTCAGAAAACTTGGAGAAGATTATCAAGGATGGGGTTACTTATCCCCACCCCATCTTGGCAAGATCTATTCACGTGCTGGTAATCATTAATGACTAACCTTCTCTACTTCGTAGAAGAAAGAGTGCAAAGTAAGAACAGGGTTAAAACCACTCTCCCTTAGAAGATATATCCAACACACACAACCAAACTGGAACAGGGAAGTTGCATGCATGCAGAATTCCTAACCCATGATATAAATGCTGAAAGAGGATTATTTTCCATGCTTACACAACAAATGTTATTGCACTGAAGTCAGTGGAGATAATGTGTATGAGCCATTATGGGAATAGAATCAGAGGGACTGAATGTAGTCCTTCCACCCACAATCAAGGCACGCAAACTTCTAGCTGTCAGCATCTGAAGGCACTGGGACACCATTACAAATTAAGTTTCTCTGTGTAAGCAGCTGTGGAAACTGGGAACTTACCCACAAGCGATAGCACATCCAGATGGGGCATATGCACATGCCATCACCCAGGTACACGGCATCGTCACTGCATGTTCCTGAAACACAGCATCTCTTTAAACTGGGATGTCACTGTTTCTCTAATCGGTGCAAGGAAAACAGTGTAGAGTAGTAAGTTCAATATTTCTGTGGGACATCCTTAGGGTCAGTGAAAGGTACAGGTGTTTCCCCCAGCCATAACTCACATGTAAGGCTAGGACAACCCCTACTACAGAACCCAGCAGAGCAGCAGGAGGATGGCTAGTCCCTCCCTGACACTTTCCACCTTATTCATGAGCCCCAAACTGATCACAGAGCATGTTTTATTTGGGTTACTCAGTGCTGTAAAAGGTCCCCACTGCTGCACGCGTAAAAGTGAGTTACAGACAAGCTGKTTTTTCTCAGCTGTGTGGAGCAGGGTGCCATGAGGCAGCCCTGGCAGGGCTTGGAGGAGCAGTGGTACCATTTCACAGTGAACACCACAGCTGAAGGATCCCAGGTGATCACACATGGCACCTGGTACAGGGGTTACCCAGGGAGGACCTCTGTTTTGCTGGCTGGGTTTTGCCTCCAGCCAGGAGCCCTCCCTGTCAGCAAAGAGGCTGGATCAGAGCCTACCGCTGGAGACCACGACAAACCCCAGTGCCCTGACAAGGACTTTGCTCAGAGACAGGTCAAGGGAGGTGGTTTGCCCTGGGCCCCTTGGTTTTAGGTGCTGGTAGAGGTTTGCATGTTATTCCATCATCCCGCTGCCCCTGTGACCCCTGTGACACCTGTGAGCCCTTCAGCCCTCCATCTTATCCCACCATCATTTGCCCTGCGCACAGAAATCTGACTTTTGCTGAAGTTTCGCTTACCTTGTTGGTAGTGAAGGAATCCCACACGATCACCTTCCCATCCTAAATGAAAGTACACAGAGAGAGAAATTGAGGCCTTCCAGAGACATGGCTGTCAGCCTATTTCCCACATTTAGGGAAAACTCTGCTGTTCATTTCCATCCCCCAGTCTGTTATGTCATGAAATTTTTGTCTCCATTTAACAGCAGCACAACGGTCACAGCGAAGCACCGAGGAGACACTCCTCAGTAGTGTGAGTTATGTCTTTGACCAGCAGAAAAGCATATCTCCTCCTCACTGAGATGACTGATGTCGGCTTAAAAAACTGACTTATTTTTTAATTTTTTTCCCTTCTGGCGAAGCGGGTTTATGAGAACTCTTCACACTTGCAGCACACGCCATGGACAGGACCATCTTCTCAGGAAACTGCCACTAGTGAGCCCTTGCTTGCCTCCTTTCAGCCACAATATGTTTCTCCCAGCCTGTAATCACCACCTGCAAAGCTGGTCACCTCTCGCAAGTGATATCTGTCAGTGGCTCAGTATGGGGCCTTACAAATACAAGAGGTGACCTGTATTACAAATCACTTGCCGAGCTGGCAGCACTCATGGGGACTATTTATGGACATTGCACTGTTTATTCATCTTCCCTTTCCTGTCTTTTCCTGGTTTTCCCTTTACTTCTCACTACACTTACTTAACCTTCAGTTATCCATTGATACAATCTGCTAAACAGCCATTGTAAGAACACTCCACAGAGCGCAACAAAATCACTTTGTGTATGACAGCTACACTCATGCCAGCTACTTTGCCTTATGCACATAATATTGTTATCCTCCCCGTATCATGAAAGTAAAATGTTTATTACTGTGCAACAATTGTTGCTGTACCTAGACTCACTACAGTTCTTAAAATAGAGTAAAAAATTCAAAAAAATGCATTACAACTTGCCTGTTCAGCTTTCTGATCTACACAGTGACATTTTAACCACTTTAAAAAATGTGACATTAATTATTTTAAATTATTCTCTTTGCTGAGATCACCATGAATGGTAAAAACTCAGTAACTGAAGGTGGCTTGCAATGCAGATTGCCTATTTTTATCCCTCAAGTGAGACCCCTGACAGATTTCATATAGGTCAATGAACAGCTGTGAGATGCAACAAGCTCACTCACTGCCATACTGGGCTCAGGACAAACCAGGGGATCTAGAAAGTAATTATCTCACTACCTCCTCCAGCTCATGAGACTGGTCTTGAGCAGGTGTTAGGACTGTTTCTCAAAATGCCCAAGTAAATGCAGTAATTTTGGCAGGATGTTTGAGGCTTTCAAGGTCGGACCAATCATACAGACTGCAGAAGAAATTTCTGTGCACAGAAATCTCTAGAAGAATCAACATTTCTTCCCTTCCCTTTTCCTGATTATTTTCTCTGAACACATAAACTGAAATCATTACTAAATATTTCATCTGTAAAGAACAAGGAAATAAAAGTGGCCTCAAATGAGTTCTCTCTATTTTCTATTGTAGTAGGGAATATGGGGAAAATCTGTATATGACCCGACAAGAAATATTTAGGGTATTAGCTATAACAGGTGTAGCGATGATCAGAAGCTTGGATTTGTGCTCTCTGAACTAATACATTGCCAATGAACTGCTTTAAGGGCATCTTGAAAACATTTACAATATACACAAGTATCATCTGCAAAGAGTGGCACATAGTACAGCCAAAAGATTTGTATAGTGCCCAACAGTAGCTTTGAAAAACACCTGCCCAACAGCATACCTGGGAAGAGCTCACAATTCTTCTCTTGTCTTTGCACCAGTCCATACAGAGAACTTTATTTCCATGGCCCTTCAGGGTCCTCCTGGTCTTCATCACAAACTGGCCCAGTGCCTCCACACGCTCTGCCACCTGATGAACTGCAAACAGCTGATGGTTAGAGAGCCCTGCATCAAAGCTCTGCCCTGGCAAATCTCTATGCTTATGAGTAATGTCACTTAGAGGAATTAATCCATGAAGTTTGAGTCTATGGTGCAAGCCAATGAACTCTGCTTCAGAGCTGGCAGGTGGTAAAACCAAGGTGGGCAGTGTATGAACATATTCACCAGATAAAGATAAGGATGAATTCACTCAGGGCTTGAATTCCAGGGCTGTAGCAGCTGAAGCTCTCGCAGACCATCACACCCAAATATAACTGGAAAATAGATTATCCCCTTGCCCCCTCCTACTGGGAAATCCTCAGTCTGACTGAGGGTTGAAAGTGCACAGACAGCCTCCAGCCTAACGCATGCCTCAAGGTACTCAGCAGAAGTGAAGACCGCTACTGGGTCTTGGAGGAAAAATCATGCAAAAGAAGGGGGTAAGCATCAAATCTCCAAAGTTTCAATGGTAAAACACTTGTTCTGGATGTGAGACTCCCAGCTGCAGTCAGCTCTCAGCACCGCAGCCATGGTGCAGTGTGATACAGGTACTAGCCACGGGTGCTGGAGACTTCTCTGCTGTGCCACCCCTTCTGGTGGCCAGGGGAGCGCTGAAGGCCAGGACACAGCTCTGAGTGAGCAGAGAAGCTTGGCATTTGCTAAAAGAGTGCGCTACCCAACTTCTCAACAGTGTCTACGGACATTGAGGACTTCATGGGTGGGTCAGCTTTTTCTGTTATGGGAAAGAGAAACAGGACAGGCAAGCAACTTTCCTGAGTAGCATCCTCTGGTGGTAGTGAAGTCAGTTCTTTCACACCTCATTTAATAGCAGTACTTTTCAGCTGATGTTCTTAAAAACCCAACAAATTTACATTTCCAATTGTGCAAACTCACTTTGACATAAAATTCATCCCACTGCAGCTGACACAACTAAAAGGTGTCTCAGGTAACCCTGATGCTTCATGCTGGGGTCATCTGCACGTGTCTGGGAGAACGTGTCACCTGAGGAGACTTATTTGCTCTGCTCCAGCGTTGTTCATCCAGCGTGGAGCTGAGTAGGGCCATGATGTATCTTGGCACCCTGTGGCAGCTCTGACACACTTCACACGGAGCATCAAGGAGGGTGGGAGTTGCTTCAAGTCTCATAGCAGAGTAGGGGTCCTGGGACAGGAGACCCCGGCACCAGAATTAAAAATGACTGTCTAGAGAAGAGCTAATAAGATTCAGCGCTTCCCTGTGTTGTGTGTTTGTCCATGCTGAAACCTAAGATGATCCAGCTGCTGTTAGCTAAGGGGGCAATGCCTGACTCAAACCTTTTGAAATAAATGCAGAAGCTCACATACTTTAATGAGCTGGTGGATGAAATCTTAAGCTTTTCAATGCCATGCTGAAGGCTGAGCTCCACATCCCACATGGCAGGTGATTGCTCTGGAGCTGCATTGCTGCTTCACCTTTCATCACTCTTCTAGAGCTGCAAGAAAGCTCATGGGCTAGGAAGGGCTGTCACAGCGAGAGAGCAGGCATCCTTAACTTTGAGATCATTCTCTGGCACAGGGTCAGGGGAGCAATGTCTGCCTAAGGCAGAGACTGATTTCTGGTGGATTAGCTTTTGAAGAGTTGTCTTTCAAAACCACCAACCCTGCAAGCTGTGCCAGAATAATGTTCTCGCCTGAAATCTCTGCTCGACCAGTCTCACCCAGCCAGGGGACAAGCGCTGTCCACCGTTCCTGACAATTTGTCCATACCATCTCTAACAGGAGGTCAGAAGCAAGTTTCTGAGAAAGTACCATGTAAACCCACTGAGGAAAAGATACATTTCCCCCTACTTTTGCCCATGGAAACCTGCCAGATGATCCAATCAAAAGACATGAAAACACAGGACAGGAGGTTATTATGGCAGCTGGAAAGATGCTTGTGTCCAGAACATATCTGAAAAAACAAACATTTCACAGACAATGGGCAAAGTGTTTCCATTATGTCAACACAGCCCAGACTCTGTGGAATTGTCTGGTTTAGCCCTACTGATTCTCTGAGGACGCTTATCTCCAACCACAGCCATAATAATCCTGTACCCGCCTAGCACAGGTTTTAGAGTCAGATAATTATTTTGAAGCATTCTCCAATATTGTTTCAAGATAGTTGAAAATTATGCACTCAGGTAAGTAGATCAGCTAAAGCCAATAAGTAGCTTGAGTGGTTTTACAAAGGTCCAGATAAAACAGGCTGTTTTTCTAAAACATATCGTTTGGCCTGAACAGGAGGTGTGGACTTGATGCAGATACTATTGGGTCTTTGATCTTTTCTGTGCTGGAAGTCTGTTGGTCCTAATGGTCTCTTCTGGCCTTAAAAATTTATGGATCGCATGAACGGAACAAACTGTTTTATCTACATGTAAAATTTTAAGCGATAGAATTGAATCCTTAAAATTGTAAGATTGCAAATCAAATGCATGTTTGGTATTTCCCTTTTCTATCCACATTTTTGAGAGCTGCTGTTCAAAACCAGTTGAACAAACAAGGGCAATCCTAGTTCAGCCAGCTGTTTGTTTTGGGAACCATAGAGGGAAAGTCATGATCAGAGCAAAAAAATGTGAAAGATACAATTTTAGATTAGAAAAAAAAACCCAAAACAGAAGAGATGCTTTATTCTGAAACTTACAATCAGAAATAGTTCTTAGGGATAATTCAAGTGCAAAAAAGCTCTGATACAGAATCAATGATATAAAATATCATGAGGGAACATCGTTCCACAACAGCATAAGACTTTTGTCTTAGAAATCATGTCATGGCTATGCAAACACAGCCTTCCAACATAAGTTTACAGATTTTACATATGACAAAGACATAAATATCCTGTGACTATCAGTGACACGCTCAGTTACGGTATCACTGCAATCATAGGTAAAACTCTTTGTGAGCAGAAATGGATTTAAGCGTATGCTTAAGGGGTCCGTTAAACAGAGGCCCCACTACTTCGATACAGAAATTATACTGTAGGAATATGATGATTTATGGTAATGTTTCTGTAATGAGGCCATCTCCATTTGTTTAATGATTCTTATTAATAGGACACTCATATAACATATGATTGTCTAATTCAGACAAGAAAATGCTCTATTTACTCCAGAAAAAAAATCTTTTTACCCTCCCCCACCTGAAATTTAAGAATGTTTGCCAGTCACTCAGTCTTACAAAACACTAAGAGCTAAATCACTGGATACAGGCTCAGATTCCTTTTCAACATTTAAGGCATCAAAACAGATGAAGTAAAAGTTTTAATGACCCACTAATATTTCTAATAAAGTGAGCTATATGATTTCAGAGGAATACAGTAATTTACATGTTTTTCTCAAAAAAAAMCCCCAAACCTGCAATATATTATATCATTGTAATTATAAAAATGAAATAATAAAAATAAAAGGATTTTTATATCTCAGGACAGATGAATTAATACCTATTTGAGAAGATCCATAAAAATAAGGTTAGCTTATTTTTTTCCTGAACAGGGGTGAGGGGGCGTGGAGGGAGGGCAGGGTTGAAATCTGTCCATGTCATTTCTGTTACATTAACCATGAATCTTGAAACTGCAGCTGATAACAGTATTACGCATTGATAGCTCGAGCATTGACTCACCCCGCACCTCTGAATCAGCACTGGATCCCTGCAAGTTGTTTCCTTGGGGAAAGGGGGGGAGAAGGAGCTGTTTTTGGAAACAGTGTTCCTTTTTAAGCCCTTTCACCTTGCCTGAAATCCTGGCCTCATTAAAGCAAATTCCCACCAACTTCCACAAAGCTGGGCTTAATCTTTCTTTCTGCCACTAAGATGTGCATTAAAAGGATGCAAACAATCTCAGAATCCACTGAGGGGGATATTTCACAGTCTCTTCCCACCCCTGCCTCCCCCTGCCCAGAGCAGTGCAGAAAGCGCAGCTGCGTGCGTGCAGCCCGAGCCAGGCCAGAAGCCCCCGCGGTGCTGCATGGTGGCCGGGGCGATGCAGGGCAGCCGTCCCCGTGCCCAGCCGGCGCTGCCTGGCCCTGAACGCCCAGGGAGGCTGCGCCACCCGCGCTCCCCATCCGCTTCCTATTTACCCCAGCGTGGAGCCGTGCATTGTTTGAGCAGCGCAGCCGAGCGCACGCACCCATCGTGCTCTCAGCTGGGCTTCAGCAAACATGGAAAACCGACTGTCGTGACACCAGAGGTGTGTGCTGGGGGCGGCTCTCTCCGCGCCCTGGTCCTGAGCGGGATGCCTGCCTTTCCCGGGCAGGCGGACCCAGCTTCCAGCAGTGCTCTCATTTTGGGGTGGCAGCGGCATCTTTTCCTGTTTACCCGGCGAGGCCAGGCCCATGGTGCCGGGCGTGCAGCAGTCGCACTCCCGGGCCGGGGCAGCCGCCAGCGCCCCAGCCGTGCCCGCAGCCCACGCGCCCCGGCCCCACTCACGCTCCACGTCGTGCAGCTTGGCCCGCTCCTCCTCCAGCTTGCCCTTCAGGCTCTCAGCCTCATTTTTCAGCGATGCCAAGGTCTCGTTCTCGTGCAGCCCCTCGGTTGCCATCTTCGCAAAGGAAGCAGGGAGAGAGACTAGATGAGAGCGGGAGGGAGGAGTTTGCTTGCCTGGCTCTCAGGGATGCTGCTGAGGCTCCTGCTGCCTCAGCAACGGCGCCGGAGCCGGCCCGGGCTCCCTCCCCCTCCCCATGCTGACGTCCAGGGCCGGACTGGATGCTCCTCCAGCCCTGTGTGCAGCCAGCACCTGACCAGACACCGTGCAGAAAAACACCCATGAGAGCCAGCAGCCCTTGCCAGCCCAGTGCTGCAAGGCAGCACGGCAGGCTCAGCATCCCCCCGCTGGCCTCCAGGCAGGTAGCTGGGACCAGCCTCACCTCCTGCCCTCCTCCTACCCACAGGCTTCCACCAGCAGAATTTGCTGTACATCCCAAGCCATTTTCACAGCCCAAAGGCTTCATTTCCCCAGAAATACATGCAAGAGGGTGTTTCTGCTTTGTACCCAAACTTGTTTGTACCAGAAGTTGCACACTTTGTAGGGGAAGGAGAAAAAAACGGTCATCGGTCACGCCAATAGCATTTTAAAATACCAGACTGGGAAGACAGATCCTGTCCAGGCTTAGGAAATCCCAGCTCAGCTCCATCGTTTCCTTATACCCCGATGGGTAGGGGTGACTAGGAGACTCGCTCACTCAGAAGGTCTCCCGTGCCAGCAGGACAGATGCAGTGGTGTGAACCCTTCTCTCTTTTATGCTTTGAATTCCTCATTTTTAAATTTTGTGTTATCAGGGTTTTTTTCTTTTGTTTGTTTTTTTTTGTTTGTTTGTTTTTTGTTTTGTTTTTTGGTTTTTTGTTGTCTTGTGGTTTTTTTTTTTTTTTTTTTTTTTTNTTTTTTTTTTTTTTTTTTTCTTTTTCCCCTTAAACCAGCCACATCTTTCCCTTGCACACAGAGAAGCACATCAGGGTCTGTGCCCTTCCCAGCCCTTGAAAGGGCCCAGTTTCCAAAACCCCAAAGGGAACGAAGAACCCTCCAGTCTGGTGTTGGTGTAAGCCTGGGGCACAGCTCCATGGCTCTGCAGGCCCTGCTCGGGTACAGATCGGGAGCGTGTGCTGGGCACACAGAACAGCTGACGTTTCCAGAGAAAGAGCCGTGGCACATGGCCTTGCAGCTTTTTGTTCCCTGGAAGGGGAGTTCCTTGAAAACGTCCTCTTCTTATTACAGTAATTGTCCTTGATGTACATGGAGTAACTTTGCTCATATTGACTCCCATTGTCTCCCTTTAGCCAGAAAATAGACAATCCAATGGCTATTGTTCAACCTGGAGATGTGCCAAGATTGGAAAGGGAGATAAGAAAATACGTGTTTGCAGCTGTTGTTTAGACTCTGGGCACATCCTGGACACAGTATGGGTCCCGGAGAAAATAAAAGTCCTTTCCCACACTGGGCTTAGCAGCAGTGTCACTGTCCAACCGGGATGCACGGGCAGAGCTGTTGAGCTCTTCACTGTCACTCTAGAGGCTGAATTCAGGCCCTGGTCTGGCCATGTGCTCAAGGTCTCTGTTAGTCAATGGATCTGCAGGCAGGAGCTGGCTTACTTTGCTGGAGCGTCAAACACAGTGGATGTGTTTCCAGTCTTCTCATTGTCCACAGAAACTGGTGTGACTTAACCCCACCAGCCTGATGGCCACATGGGCAACCCTGAACTTGATTTTGAACCCTGAACTTAATTAATCCAGTTACATTCAGTATCACAAAAGAAAAAGTAGGTAGTATAATCTATGAAGTTCACTGCTGGATATGGGAACATCCTTCAAACCCTCTCAGAGTAAACAGCACCTTGGAAATGCCTTCTAGCACACTGATAGTGCCAAGGAAATAAAATTAGTGTTTTTAAAGTGATACCAAAACAACAAAAAAACCATCTTTTAGTAGGAAAGTGACAGGAAGCTTCTAGTGTGTTATCTTCATGTCTGAAAAATTAAACCTACTTATATTAAACTCAGTAATGCAGTAGTGTCCTGGGGGAGTGACAGAGGAAGATTTTGAAGAAGAAACTTCATTTTTGAAGGATTTTAATCTATGACAAATGCCCTATTTCTGACACCTGATAAGTGTGAAGGGGCCCAAAAGTTAAATCCAACAAAAAACATAGGAAATGTCTTTGCCTTGATAGGAATGCATCAACTCTAAGGAATTTGGCTTAGATAACACCTGTACGTCAGATAGTTGGCACAGTTCTGGCAGTGAAAAACCCAGACTTTCTTGCCTTACTGATGTGAACAGTCTCACTGCCTTGGGGAATGGGATTAAATAGTCTACAAACAACAGCACGGAAGGTGAGAGTCTTTGGGAACCATACATGTTGAGACTGATACGTGAKACTAGTCCCAAGATGACAGGGATAAGCAGAGCCATGAAGTGAAAGAGAAGCCTCTACCGAATAGAGAGAGCTATAGAAGTGTGTGATACATAACATGTATTTAATTAGTTTGAATTGGGGGGGAAAAAAAAAAAAAGTATTTAGCTCATCTGACCAAGCTGCTTAACTACCCATATAGTCATTAGCTAACCATACAAAAAACACAGGTTAGAGTAAGGCCATTTGGGAGCTTTAAATAAAATGAACCAGGGTTGGATTAATTTAGAGGATAACATAGTACTAGGTCAACTAAAAAAGAAAAATGTTACCATTCAGTAAACAATCAAGGCTTTTTGTTTCTCCCTTTTCATAAAATCTAACCATACTGAAGGCAATGTACTTTTAACAATGTATTAGCAATTGCTTAAAAAAATTTGTAAGTAGTAAATAATTTGTTACACAGTATTAGAATTCACTATGCTGAAGGCATGTTTAATCTGAAATGGCAGTTCAGTCAGCAGCAGTGGATAAAGTATAGGTCCTCTTAGTCTGGTCTCTGCTTTCAGATGAGTTTCAAAACACATCAGCACAGGACAAAAGGCTGTGAAAACATGCACAGGAGGTATGGTATGCAGAATATATGGAAAAGCAGTAACAAGTAACTGAACTCCACTTTGTAATGTTATGATCCATTAATTGTGCAGTAACGACTGCATAGAAGTGTTGCTCTGGCTTCATACTGACTGCCAGCATTCCCTAGAAAGCTGACCACTTCCAAACTGGCTACTATGTCTCAGCAGCAGCGAGCTTCCAAGTTGCCCAAAACAAGGACAGCTTCTTATAAGACAGCTTTTTTCTCTGACTTTTCCCGATGGAGCAAAGGCAAGCTGACCCTTGCCTTCATATATTTTCAGGCTATTTTGAGGTAACCACTCTGAAAGTAGTCAGCTTTCTATAGAGCATTATTCTATGGAGCTGCTACAGAAACATTAATCACCAAGAATTGTGGCAAAACCAGTCATTACTGCAATCATAAACCTACCTTCCACACATGGCAAATACACCAGATTGTAGTGATGGGGATGCATGGAAGAAAGTTGGTACTGTTCCGTTCACAAGGACACTGGGGAAAATGGAGGGTCTAACAGCATGTCACAAATTGTTGCCTATCGCAAAAGTTAGGTCTTTAAAATAAACTTTCACTCTCACTAATTCAGCAGCTGTTCTCTTTTTAAATTGTAAGCTAATTTACTAATACTTCTGTGGGGAGACTAAACCAGCAAACACTGATTGAGTTTCTACTGATTAGCACCAATCTCCAAAGCAGGCAAAACCCCAGAGGGAAAAGATTATTTTGTCTAAAAGGCAAACAATTGAAGTAAGATGATCTCAACACTGGGAACCAGCAATTTTTAATTCTGTTATCCCTCAACATATGTTGGTTTTGGGGAAATCACAAAGCCTGGCTGATGAAAATGCATGTGTGCATCTGCTGGACTGAAATTAGCAGTTGCATGTGCAAATCAGGAAGTTGCAAAAGGATCAGCCAACTATACACCACATTATGCACATACATCCACAAACATGTGCACAGGTGTGGCAAGGATACATTATGCATTTTGATATAAGCCAAAGCATACCCACAGCTCTGAAAAATCAATTTAAAAAAGTAAAGGATACAATTTCCCTACCCATATGTATTTCAGTGCTAGTGCAAAGAGCTCTCTGTGTTCTGAATATTTGTTTTTAAATCTTTTACAAAATAAATATGAAGAAGCGAGCTAAAGCCAGATCTACCAGAAAGCCCAAGATCCTACTGCAGTGCTAATAGGAAGCCTAACAGGCTGTTAGGTACTGACACAATTCTTCCTTAAGTCTCAATCTGCTTCCACCTAGCAGCTGTTTCAGTTGGTAGGAGTCTAACTTGCATAATGCGAATAATAAGGAGAAAGTTGCAGGAACTGTAAATAACAAACAGCCGGTTTCCTGCAAYTCCAGCATGCACTTATCAAGTCGTGCAAAAATTTACTGGATAAATAACTATTTATAGGCTGTTTGCCAAGAAGGACCTGAACAAAGCAGCAATTTCAAAAAGTCAGAAGAAGCAAATAAACTGGGAAGGGACTGTCTGTTGTCTTGCAGTCATTACATCTAAATTTCCCCCTAAACAATGTAACGCATGAGAATGTGCTGCGTCAGCCAGTGAACTGTACACACCAAACGACCTACAACCACCAAATCAGTGCTCTCATCTGCCATCTGTTTACAAAACAGTGTTTTGTAAACACAGCTAGTTAAATCTTTTGGCATTCCTGCAGAGATCATTTCATCTGACACTCAAATGCAACAAACTATTAGACCCTGCTCAGTCATGATAGGGACCAGTTCTGTGGAGGAAACAGTGAAGGATGTCTTCTCCAACTGATAATACACAATGGTTCAGGAAAATAAAACAAAACTACTCCAAGTTGGAGTATAATCAGGACAACAGAATTCTTAAGTTTACAAAAGGAGTTTTGGAGACCAGGTCTTCAGCAGCCACATAGGTTCATGACTTTAGCTTTGTATTTCATCTAAAAAAACCCACCATGACCTCTCTAGAACAGTGCTCCCTACCAGGAAAGTGGGGTATCACCTCACCAGTAATTGCTGGAGATCAGAAAGCCTCCAACATCATCCCTTCTTCATGCAGGTATTCTGGCAGGACCTGCTGGTCAGGCTAGCAGGTTTGCTAATCTCCCCCATTACCACCTTCTGTGGTGATGCACACACATGGTGACAGGAGAGACTCCACTGCCGTGCAACCTTTTCCCACCTTATCCTCATTGTAGCTACTTCCAGCTCTCGCCCAAGTACTGCACATAGCATATGAGACAACATGGTCTCAGTATGAAATGTGGGCCACAAAGGAGTTCTGACAGCACTTCACTTGCATCTCATTTTTACTGAGGCAGTCTAGATGAACTTCATATCCCCTAGTCTAGTGAATGAGTTTATTGCAATGGTTTCATCTTTTTTTGTTAAGTTCTGTTAAAGGTAATGGGAAACACTCAAGATTGTAGGCCAAGCAGACTTGCATGCATATACCGCAGAGTTTAGACAGGCATATAACGTTTGCACAGCTGAGGAATGCGGTACCCTAGCGGAAAAAGCTCGTGGCCAATCAAGAATCATAAAAAGTATCCTTGAACCCCAGGACCACCTCTGTTGCAGGCCCATGGAAACACCAGGTGTCTGCAGAGGTGTTTGTTTGGCAGTCTATAGGCCTAGCAATGCTTATTTGCTCTCCAGAAAAATCCAACATAACAGACCATTAATACTCCCAAACCCCGTTTTTTGCAGTCTTTCCACATTCTGGCTGATAAAATCAGTAACATACCATTTCCACACATAGTGAGCAGTAGCCGAGTTGTTCTGATTTGATGTAAACAGCCCTAAGGGGCTTCTCTTTGGAGCACTTGTCACATGGACCAAATACAACTGCTAAAAAGGTCTGGTCACACATCTTCGTGGTTCAAGAGAGCTGAAAGAGATGGAGAAGAAGGAAAGAGTGCATTCCAGTCCAGCACAAAACTTCCCACTACTGCTCTGCTAGCTAATGCAGCTTAGACTGTATATAGTCATCTGTAGGCTGGATAATCTCTCTCTGTGACTAATCTCTCAAGCTTGATGAACTGTCACTATATGCAAGACAGTCACATGCTCTGCAGATTATATTTTTATGAAGAAAAATACAAAGCGAAATATATATTGTGTTATAATGTGCACTGATTACACATTGTTATAATGTGCACTGTGCACGGATTCACTACATGCAGGAAATTACTCTTAGCTTTTACTTAACTACTGTCAGCAGACAGTAACCAGAAATGTGTAACAACAGCTGGATTTGTGAGAAATTTGCACTGATCAATATTTATTGTTTTTCCACTGCATTATTAAATAGTCAGTATTATGCATTATTTTTAAAGCTGAAAAGATGACCTAGGATTCAGTCAGCAGCTACAAAAATATTATGAACAATGTGCTGCTTGAGCAGAAATTGATGCTTCAAGCACACTAAAAGCTGGGTCATTATGTACCCACTTTTGTTCTCAAGCCAGGCATCTCTAGGATCAAAGCAGTATCATCAACAGAGAATTAAAAACTACTTGAGAGTCAGAAAAACAAACAAGAATAATACTGTAGTGTCATTTTTCTCTGTACATTTTTCATAGGGAAAATGGGACCTTTCACCACTTCTAAAATGAAAGCTTTTAACACTATTTAGACATGTACATAAATAATGATTTTATGGTTAACAATTAGAAGAAGCTATTGCAAGAGAGATTTAAATGGAGCAAAAGAAATTCAATGAGCTATGCAGATTTTAGAATTTATTTGGCTGGACATTATATGAAAACCAAACCAAACTTTGCACCTGCCTGCATTCTGCTGCTTATTCTTAAGTATTTCAGTGGACTACTTGAAAAATGAGACGATAAACTCAGAAATCCTGCCCACACTCAAGTCAATAAAAGTTTTGCTGTTGTCTCCAGGAGATGCATAACTTCATCTCAAAACACATGCAAAGCAATCTGTCCTGAAAGGAGCTACAGCGCATTAATCTGAAATTTGCATGGAGCTTTCAGTCAGCTACAGGCAGTCAAGGAGGTTTATATTCTATTTGATGAAACGCAACAAATACGTCCTGAAGTTTTTAATGCATTCTTTTGCAAACAATGAGCCTGAGACCACAAGTTGCCATCCTTTCAGGGAGCTCCTCTGTGCTAGCATTGCTCATAGCTTTGAAGTGACTACAGCACCAGGGCTCAGTTCTAGTAGATCCTTAAAATTGGACATTTACAACTGAATAACCTGTTATTCCGAGGTTCTGAGAATTGGTGGCTCCCACTGAGGGCAACTCAGGTGACATAATCACAGATTTATACACTTGGTGTGAAGCCTCAAGACACCAGGCCAACTAGACTTTGGGAGGAAAACTTTCACTTCAGAAGTGTAAAATGAAAGTATTGCAGGGAAAAATGCCATCTTATTTGAACAAAATATCATTACTAGATCTAGAGACTTTAGACAAGGATCTATTAGACTTGGAATAAATACTCTGAGGAGAATTAATCTTTGATAAAGTGTGAGAATTTGCTGGAGTAACATACAGGGTGAATCATACCTGCTATCAGTATTTTACTTCAGATGAGATTATCACATATTTCAAAATTTTGCTACAAGAGAAGCCAACAAAACTTCTGAATAATTAAAAAGCAGTATTATACCTGAGATTGTTTGTGATAATGATGGATTTGTATACTATTTTATAAAGATAAACTATTTAAACCAAAAAGGTCTAAAAGATTACAACTTCTTGTGCTGTAGCCTGAAATTTTAAACTTACTAGGTTTTTAAAGTTGCAGTAGAAATTTAAAAATGGTAGCATGGTGAAACATTAAGAAATATGCTACTTACAGAGAAATTCTGCACAATGAATCCGTTGATAAATATCCAAAATTACCCACCTTTTCAAACAGCAAGAACCTGGAGATTCTCAAGATGACTAAATAAGCCGTGTGCAACTGCTAACATAGAAAGACAACCTTCCTATTAAGTCTACTTAAAGGGTATTTAAAGCTCAGCCTCTCCGGTTGTATCACCTCAAGTCAGTTATGTACTGACGATTATAATTTAAAGGCTTTATTTTAACTGCCCTCTTTCAGAATACAGAATAAAGAACATAAACTATTAGGCAAACTAGATCTTACCTGCCTGTTCCATATAGCAGCAATTTTTGGATGGTTTCCAAATGTTAAAGTTTAAACACACTGGGGAGGTGACTGACGACTGATTTTTCCAACTGTCAATTTGACATTCTGACAAATAACACTGTCAATGTTAAGTCTATCTCATATTTTTAATGAAATTTAAAAGTAAAATAAATTGATTAGTGTCCATGCTGGTTCTTCCTTGGATATTCTTTTACTATTCACCTGTTTTAAGACAATAAATTTTAAATCAATAGGATTAAAAACTGCTGCTTTTTTGCACTCTTTTAAAAAATTTGGGGGAAATTTAGGAAAACAAATCTGAAAAATTTAAAAAATGCTGAAGGTCACATCTATTATTGAGTCTATACTGAAGTCACTGAAATCATGCCATGGGATGTTTGCATTTGATAATCTAGAGGATCTGAGACAAAATGAGGGGGGGGGGGGGGGGAAATTAGGTCTCAGCCCAGCAGAGACTTGGGTAGAAGTAACCTGTCCTAATCTTTTTAATTAGAATATTATGGGAACACAGGACTGAAATGGACCATCTATGCTCCTGAGTCCTATTCCCAGAAACTGCAGGAGTCACATGTCTAAACACATCTAAAGATGCCAATAGCATCTTACGCTTCTCTCCATAAGCCATTTCAGTGCTCTCCCACTGCAGTAAGGATCATCATTGGACATTTTCCCATTTGAATGAAATAACTTTCTCCTTTACTATCATTCTAGGAAAGCTAACCTCAGTAATGCCTCTTTCATGTATCTGCCTTCAATAAAACTGCTCCTTATATCTAGAAGAATTACAGATAACAAACAGAATTTTGTACCTACACACTGGTTGAAGGCATTAATGTCAGCAAAAGCAAGATAAGTTTCTGAGAGTATACAGTAGACACTAATCATTTTGAACTTTCTTTTTAAAAATATATTTTGTTGTTTGCATACACAGTGTTAGTAACATACTTCACACAAACCTCTYAAAGTAACCCAGCATCAAATTGTTGGAACAATTTTCCTTGATCAGCAATTTTTGTCATAAAGATATACATGACTTCTGACTCTTCTATGTGATGTAGACATAAGAGTGGACTGTGATTTTACTCATACTGTCCCAGGCAACAGACATACAGCTCCAGTAACTGAAAAAAAGGGCTATATACAAATTACAGCAACAAAACTTGCTTGCATTAAAATATTTACAGAAATTCATGAGGAGCCAAGGACAGCATACCATTCTGACAGGAAGATACATGTTACAGCAAAGCAACTGGACCATTAAATAAATGTTTATGGTGCAATACAAGAGTGACAGTAGTCGCTAATRTTCACATAGTTCCAAGTAACTTCTTTCAAATGATCCCATACTGAAAACATAACTATTGCATCAGTCAAAGCACTACAAATTGATTTAAAAGCTACTTTATTTAACAGATTAAAATACTAGTCTACCTACATGTCTGTGATATTTTGTACAGCTTTTATTGTTATTGAACAAAACACAAAATTTTTCCTTCATATATTTTGAATATACCTCTGTGGATATCACCATGAATATTTCACCACACATAGTAAACACCAAGAACACTGAATAGCAAGAATGATTCCTTCTTTATATTTACAGATTTTTCTGTGAAATTAAACAAGCAGTACTAACACTGTGTAATTAAAAAAAAAAAAATCATATCAATTGTTTCTTCCTGTAATATTTAAATTAACTACATTAATTAGAATGCCTTAAATATTTCAAAGCTTTAGTACTCAATATTAATAACTATGTCTAATAGACTAGCTAGAAAACTAGCATTATTTAATGAGGAATTTCTAAGTACAGTCATCATTGTGGCGAGGTGAACACTGTTTCTCCAGTTGTTCTGACAGCGTCCAGTACTAAATAAAGTTACTGTTTATTGCATTCTGACTACAGGGAGAAGGCTGAACAAAGCAAAAAGAGGACCACTTCTGCTTCTAAGGATCCTGCAATTGAAATGAAATAAAGATGAAATGTAAGGAATTAAGCTTGGTTTATCAGTAAAACCAGATCACAGTAGCTGCATTCACACCTACTCAGTGTCTGGACTGGAAGAGGGAAACCAGCAAAAAAGAAAGGGAGAAAGATGATGTGCACGTGTGTGCATACTCAGTGTATATTCTGAAACACACTGCACTAGAGATGGACCCAAACCAGGAGATGACTCCTGTTTTTTAGAGAAACAAGCTTGTAATTCAAAACTGGATCATGACATGAATTTTATATCTGACTTTTCTACTATAATGACTGATATGAAAATTCAGACTTGTCACTGCAGAGAACAAAACTGAAATCTGTCTTCAAGAAGAGCACCTGAGTCCCTCCCCTGGCTGAAGAGCTGTCTGGTGTGCCTGAACTGCAATGCAAGCATTCAGTGAGCCAGGCCAGCACGCCTACAAAAATGTGGGTTTGTAACAGCAATTCTCTTAGACTGATCTCAGTTCCCCAGTTTCAACGTAGCTATTTATACTGATTTTTTTAAACAATTGTGGAAGGACCTTCCCTTCCCTCCTACTACAGTCTTCTGGAGGAACTGTTATAAAAGACTTMTTTTATGAAAGGAATAAAGGTATAAGAAGTATAGAAGGGTGAAAGCTACTGTGATCCAGTATATCAAGGCAATGAATAGAATTACCTTGGGAAAAAATCTCATTACAGGAAGTGAAGGCAAGGAAAATTGTAAAGTAATAACATTTATCACATGGCAGTCTTCCCCTCTGACTGGTGCTGACAGGGCACCAACGCAAACTTGTCAGATAAATGCTTTTCTTGTCAGGTTTGGGCTGAAAAACTGTATGGTTAGCTTTCTGTCCAGCTGATGATATAAAGTCAYCATTGTAGGACTGTAATGAAGGGAGAAGAGTAAAGAAAAAGAGAGAATGAAATCACAAGCTGAAATTATTCCTACTTTTCAAGTCTTGACTCAAGAACAAGTTTTTAACAGTTTAATTCACTGCAAGCTGCCATACTATCCACCAGCTGGAGAAATGAACCATGAAAGTCTGCCTGTCTTTATATAGTCTCTGAGGAAATACCAATGCACTGGTTTTATTAAACCCTTGTGAGAAAGCCAAGTTTGAAACTGCTGGGGACTTGTATCATTTCCAAGCCATGTGGAGAGGGGGTGAAAGGAAACGTCACTTGAAAGAGATATTTGGTATCGAGCATCAACTGTGGAACATCCTCACGATTGTTTAGCATAGCCTGAAATTATAACAGAAAGGGTAAGAAAATATTGTAATAAGAATCAAAGCAAAAACAGTACATTGTTTGCTTCCCATTGCAAATCTTGCTTTCACATGATGTTAAGGACACTTGTTTTGATCAGTTTCAAATGTCTAGAAGCTGAGCAACTTAGTAATAACATGATGTAAAGGTCAAGTATAACTACATAGCATCAAAAACTGTGTGTATGAAGTATCCTGTAACTTGAGTATGAGAAATAATAGTTGTAGCTCTTACCTGGACTTTACGAACAAATGACGGAGTCACTCTCTTCTCAAAATCATCTATTGGAGTGTATGAGTTGAGGATCTTAACTATCTGTTCAAATTACAAAAGACTGTTTTAGTATGTCACAAAAAGTGAGAAGACAAAAAGAAGAAAGCATTAATATGACATCTTTATTGATATTTAATGGAAGTTTCAGTAAAAAATCTCACAATAAAGAGAGAATTTTGACTGGTCACCTATTGAGTTGTTACATATATGATGATTGCTATGACTCATTTCCAGAGGTGTCAGCAGGATCAAGGAGATGTAGAAAAAGCTGAATCAATTAAGGAAAACAACAAAAAAAAGCCTGTGACAAAGTAAAKAAAATACATTGTGGAACAAAAACATGGGATAGAACAAAGCAGGCAAGTATTCACCACAGGAGCAGTTAAAATGCTAACAATCAGGAATAAGGAGTTAAAAAAAATTCAGTTTAACAAGTGGTGACGTGGAATGCTGAGGAATGCTATTTTTATCAAATGAAAGGCCAATAGCTCTTCGCAAAAAATTATTTTAGATAGCTAAGATTCTGCAATTGGTGCTGCCAGAAGAAAACAGATGGTTCATTACCTGCACAGTAGAAAGAGATGTGCAGTGTTCACATATTTCCTTGGCATCATCATCTGTGATCTTTTTGACCTGAAGGAGCCAGGCTGCTTGAGATAGAGGCTCCAAAGTTTCTTTGGCATTGCTGCTTTGAAGATTCTTGTCCTTAAGCCATTCTTCCAAGTAGCTGATGTTACATCTGGGTTAAACCATGAACAGACAACAGAAATGTCAGGTTCCCCCTAACAAGCAAGTTACATTAAAGACTTCTAAAGAAGGAATGCTCCTCTAATGCAGTGTTCAAATTCATACATTTTAAGTTAAAAACCATACCTGTAGATCATAAAAATCAAACAATCAATAGCTTATTGATCTTTAAGTTTAATCCCTTGTATATTTCAATCCTTTTTATTTTTTTATTTCTTAATAGATAATAATAGATAATAGAAAGCAAGTTACTAGTTTAGCTGTTGTTTACAGAAAATTACTAATATATACTGGCATTGCCTATTACACTGTAGCACTACATGTCTTTAAAATATTAATTTATAACTGAGCTTATACAAGAAATGAGAACAATCTTTGCATGTTACAAAGCAGGGCTGGGCTTATAACTGATGACCTAAAGGTTAAAGCAGCTTTCTTCTAGTAATATTCCCAGGTGGGTCAAGATTTTACTGATTTTCTTTCACCTTACTCTGCAGACTGTCTAATGGAGAACAAATGAACTGTATCTTCTGCAAAACAGTTAGGAGCATGTTCTCTTGATGCTCGTAACAAGACAGATGATGCCCGATCTAAACCCTCAAAGGCTCTGTCTCAGTGCCTTTCTCATTACAGAGCTTGAAATATGCAAGTCAGCTTTTGTCTGTCTGCCAGTCAGGGGATGCTGCACCTGTTTACTATAGTAAGAAAGAATTAAAAATACTATTCATCACATCACGAGTGAACTAGCATGGAAAGAATCCTAAACATGTCTGACTTTGAACTCCAGACTGTAATTTTCTCTGTCTTTTCCTCCATTAGTGTTTCCATGGAAAGAACAACTTGTAGTATGTTGTGTTGAGAAAGCTCAGCCCAAAAGGCAAAGATCTATTTTTTCAAAAAGAGTAAAAAACAATTAGCTACTTCCAGTAGAACGGTTACAGAATATCCAGTGACTTAGCGATAAAGGACATTACATAAAAGTGTTAAAAATTTGTTGTCAAGCAACTGCTTGTTGAAACTTTACTGGCTTTACCTTATCTGCATTCCTTTTCTACAAGAGCACATGTCCTTGCGGAGGAAAAGACTATTGAGGGTGATAGCGCCAATCAGAAAGAAAAGCTGCTTCACTGCCTGCTTTAGAAGCTCAGAGTCCAAGCCATTCTGGCACATAGTACTATAAAAATAGCTGAGCTGTTGCAGGATAGAGGTCATTGTGTAGGTATCCGTGTCATCTATACTAGAAGAACGTTTACGGAACCCTGTAGGTTTCAAGCCAGAAATTCCCTGAAGACTTTCATATTCCAGCATGCCTGGTACTGAAAGACAACAGAAAATAACTGGTAAGACCGACACTCCCAAGGCTCCTTTTAGTTATGTTAACTTAATTATTGAACAAAACCTGCTTTCAGGATATTTTAAAAGTTAAATGATACAAGAAAAATAAGATACTGACAAAGGCTTCTGGAGCACACAAATTTTAAAAAGCCTTTTGTTTTTGTAGAAAGTTGGTCGGTTTCAAAGCATTATCCCACACCAGGAAATGCTGTGAGGAAAAAGTCTTTCCAAACCCTGTGGGGATATACCATTCAGTGGAATTTATATGTGCAGAAACACACATGCAGGTACCCATATGTATAAATCAACAGGAGAAAGAAGTCTGTCCCATCCTTTGCCTCCATGTATAAGCTTTATTCATATACTTCATAAGCTACATTTAAGTCTGTCTGCGTTGGGTTGCTGCTGTCTTACCGATCATGGGCTGAATGTTGTTCTCCATTACAATAATGAATTGGTGATAGATACGAATGGCCAAATCACTAAGAATTTGTCTGTATTCTGAGAGATCAAAATGCTTCAAACAGTTCTTATTCTGACGTGGAGTGTTACACTTCATAAATTCCTACAAGTAAGTTGTAAATATAATTATTAGAAATCACATAACATTATAATTATAAATTGTTACTATAATGTAATGGATATATTAGAGTAATTCATTCCACTTCTGGCTGAACACAGTCTCAGAATAAGTCAAAGCTACAGCCAACTTCAATGGATGCTTCCAGTTCTGGGCTTCCTGTACTTAACTTTCCAGTTTATGTTGATGTTTACTCTGCTCCTAAAGCCTGCTAAAGCCAAAGGAAAGACATGCATAGATTTCAATGAACTTTGGAGCAATTCCTAGATCACTTAAACAGAAAGCAAATTCCACCCCCGCCCCCTCCCCCCCCAAAAAAAAAAAAAAAAAAACAGTTTTCAAACTATGTTGGCAAAAAAAAAAGTTACATTTTATTGCTGCAAAGGAATCTCATTTTTGGACTTTTCATCAGGAAAGTTCTGACTTCAAAAGTCTAGACTGAATCCTAACTTGTGTGAAGTCTTGAAAGTTCATTACAAATATAGATTAAAACTCTAAATTCTGGATTCAGACCTTTCCCACTCTTGCAACTAAATTATAAAAGACTGTTATTAATTAAGTTTAAATGTTTTCAATTCTCCACTGCTCTTTAGATGTTATCGATATGACCACAAGAGGGAGTTTTGTTTAGACAGTACACAGTTACTGTGATTCCAAGGCTTTATGGTACCTCTTTGCTTTAATCCTGAAGACTATATTTGTATGAGCCTATGCAATTTCAGTTCAGTCTACCTAAGTTTATAAAACTGAGCAATAAAATATAGTAAGAGTTTGAAATTTAAAAGACTTTAAAAGAATTTTGTATTTCAGGATAAAACTTAGCTTAAACAAGCAAGTGAAATAAGGAAAAAAATGGGTATTTTATTGTTTAGCTCCTTCCTGAGGTCTTCTTCTGTAATCTCATATTGGTAGCAGTAGGCGTTTGAATGGTCACAGTTATAAAATAGTAAAACTGTTTTTTATATATATATATATATATATATATGTGTAGCTGGGCATCTGAAGTCCAGCTCACATTAAACTCCTGTGGAAGAATTCAAATTAAGTAGCAGTTTCCACATCATGTCTTTAACCTACTTTAGCACGTTAATGCTTCCTTGATTTCACTTGATCTGTTAGTTCTATACTGTCTTATTATTTGTGTAAGATATATAACACCACTGCAGAGCAATATGAATACCTAAATATCTGGAAGGAACAGTGGTGAGCTGGTGAATAATTATCTATCTATTATCACTATTTTTAATTCCAATTAAAGTCTGTCACAAGTAAAGTAATGGAATTATTTGACTAAATCATTCCTACCTCTTCCCCGCTGTACTGCTTCAAACAGTTAAGAAAATAATATGTATTGGAAAGCCAAAAGGACAACATCTCAAAGTCTTCTGAATGTTCCTGAAAATGATAAGTAACGCAATCTTTAATGGTACTGTCTGATGAAGTTAATTTAATAACTAAACTTAAAACCATTACAGAATTGGTATAATAAAGCCCATATATAGCAGAAGGAGCATACAGCATCTATAACATGCTAGCTGAACAAATCATGTTGTGTTTTCAGGCTAATATACATATAGCAAAGATCCCTCTTTTATCTGATAAACACTATTTAAGTCGTCTTAAATGACAGACTGGCTAAATAAGACTGAGCCAAACAGTTTCACACATTTCTATGTATAGTGTTGTAGTGTACTGGAGGCCTTCCTGCAAAAAAGTGTGAACAACGCCTGTATACACAAACAAAACTGAACTACATATAAACACGATTCTAACTGTATTTTATTTTTGTTAGCTAAGTAAGCACAAGCTTTTCTAATGGATAAACTGTGGTACAAATTTGTTCGTGAACAAGCCATAGGCATTCTCTATACAACAAATTCAACTGCATAAACCATAGTCCATTCCTGCCTGTGCTACAAAGCATGCCTGGTGCTTTATTGCATTATAAATCCATAATAAAGCATTCACATAGCTGAATTTGTTATGTAGATGAGACAACAGGCTAACAATTCTTGTTTATAACTTGATCTGGTAAACTGGCTGGCAACATAACTTTAATCATTTGGGTACTAATGCTGCAGTACCAAATGACACGACAAAAAAACCATTACACTAGTAAAATAGCAGTGTAAAAACCTCTTAAAATTCTGATACCTGCCTGGTGCCAAACATACTAACTTTCATTGCTGTCCACCCGACTTTTACCAGTGCTGAAAGCACAGGTGCACTTCACCTAATTAGCTACTCTTTGTAAAATGTAAAATACTTTAAATGATTTTGTCAACAAGCTCTTCAGATAAAAATAATTTCTGTTAATGCATTCTGTGTTCAGCACAGTCGAACCTTACCTGGAGGCTTTACAGGGATACTACTACAAACTTCAAAAAGAGTGTCACTAATGATTATTATTCTATTATAGGAATACTAGCAAATGAAAGCGTGAGCATTCCCCAGGTACTATGCATGCATCTTGTAAACCTTACATTAAAAATCAAAAAGCACAATACAGCCAAATATAATTCCTACCTTAACAACTTGTTTGATACCATCAATGGTTACATTCATGAAAGACTTCAGCATGTCAGCATCATTCAGATAATCCGCATACCTCACACACATGAATAGGATGTGAGCTGGAAGGCCAGGTATCATATTAACTACAACTCCACGCGGCTTTAAATCTGCATAAAGGAGAGTCACCAGGTTTATTATATAAAAATTCAACAATTCAATGTATCATTCTGAAAAAGACAAGCATTATGGGGTTTATTTCTTCAGTGACCAGTCACTTGATAATTGATTTATTGATTAATTGCTTGTTTCTGAAAACTTCTGTAACAGTATTGTTCATATAAGAGTATTAATTAAGTTTTCCAGAGTAGTAGAAGAGTATTGCAGCAAATTCTAAGGTTCAGCATGGGCTACGCCAGACAGCACAACTTCAAAAAGAATTTTGCATTTAACTACCCACTGGAGGCCCCACCAAATTCTGGCATTGCTTAATGATACACCTGTGTTCACAAAGATATAAACATTCACAGGCTGAAGTAGATGAGAAGAAAAGGAAGATGTTGTTTCCAAGCAGTAGTTTTTAAGGGTACTAATGTACATGGAAATTTGTCGAGTTTACTATTAATTGTAAGCTAATGCAAAAAGCTGGTTTGGTAGTAAGATTGATATTGTGAAGTAACTCAGAGGAAGGACAAAATTCCTCTACAAGAGAAACGTGAAAGTACAGTTCCCTTCAGTGAAGAGAATGATATGGAAACAACAGACAGGAGAGTAATCCATCACACATGGATATAAGCCCAATGACTTACGGACTTAGTAGGTGACCAGGAAGAAAGTAAATTCAAGTCCCTGGAGTGCTCTTGAGATTTATAGCTTTATAAGTGAATAAATAATAAGAAAGATAATAGAGTCAGCATTATGTAGAGTCAGACAAATTATTTTTATGCAGATAAAGCACTTCTATATTTGAAATGACTGGCAGTAAAAAAAGAGCAATATAGAGCCTCCAAGTCGTATTGGTGGTAAGAGAGTGGAAAAAAGGCAACTTTAAACATAAGTGAAATATGGCGTCTTGTAGTTTTTGTTGTAGTGTTCTACACTGAATATCGTTGACTACTGATAAAATTTGAAGTGTTACTAAAATACCGAGGATCAGATTTTGAACGATCCTTTCTTCATCCTCTTTTTTGTACTCCATCATTCCAATGTACTCTTTGGACAAAGTTGGCACATGAGCTTCAGCTGTCAAACACAAAAGCACTGTTACCTGCAGGTAAACAGCTAAGCTAATGTTCATGTTAGAACAAACTATTGGAGAAGAGCAGTTTTCTCTGTAATAAACAGAGTATGGGCCCTGTTCACAATAACATTCTTAGCTTATTGTTCCAAGCATTATGAGTTAACTAACATTTATATTATTAATGTGATTAGTTTCACTGGATTCAGTGGAATTACTTGCACTAGTAAGACAAATAAACAGCAACAATACAGCTCTACATTAGTCACCTCTGCAATGTTTTGAAGCGTATTCTATAGTGAAGAATTACTTGCTATAAAAGAGTTTTGTACAAATTAATTTCAAATCAGGAACCATCTGCCATTTGAAGGTCATGGGAGGAGCCACTCATCTGACACAAAACTAACATTCTGTTGGCTCAGAGACAGTTTGTGTGAGGGTATGTATTAACTTTTGTTGACAGAACCTGATGCCTCTGGCTTTATCTTTTATCATATAGTCTAGGTCCCATATGCGTCCATTATTTAGCTGGAAAAAAAATACAGGAAAGGGCTTTTATATAATTTCTGTTGATGGTTCCCTGGCACTTTTTTCTGAGGTTTTAAAATTTCTAACCCCACTCCAAACCCTACCTTCTTCTTTTTTTTAAATATACTGTCTTTCAAACACACACTGAACATCCAAATCTGTATTAAAAAAAAAAAAACAAACAAAAAACCACGTAACAGTATCTTACTTTTTTCAATAGTCTTGGTAAGAGTTTTGATCTGATCCTCCAATTTTTTTATTATTCTATCTTTCATGTCTAATTTTTCTTCAAGATCCTGTAATAATCGAAGTCAGTGAGTTCAGAGCAACCACAATTAAAAAATGTCTTCTACTGCTACATGTTATTGCCACAATTAGAGCACTATGATGTGCTTTTACTTATATTTGGTGGAATAAACATGAAACCTTCATATCTTTTTTCTCCCCCAATGAACTGAGAAAACATCCTGCCCATACCATGAAACCATGATTTCTTTCTTTTTATCCTGCATTTCATGTACAGTTTCTTAATGACAGTTTCATTTCCTCACCATGTTTTCCACAGTAAGTCGAGTTGTTTCTTGCTTTATCTTGCTTTTTACTTCATCCTGGATTTCATCTTGCATCAAACCATTGCTCAGCCCCTCAATTTCTTGGGTTGTGACTTTCAGTCTCTCTTTTTCTTTTATGTCTATTTCATTCTGTGCCTCATTTGTTCTAAGAGTAGATAGATAGGAAGCTTTGTCTCTTATTCTTCTTTTGCTAAAACATAGTCGTATCATACTCGTCCATTACTTATTAACTGTACACAAGGCTGTAAGGCAAATCTTACACTGGATGTAGTACTTTAAAGAGTTTAAGTGACTTTGTTACCCCAGCTTATGGCAACTACACTTCTTACATTAAAAAAAAAAAAAAGATATATATATTTACCGTCTTTGTGTTCTATCCCCTTCTAGCTCATAATGCGGCTGATTAGACATCTCTTTCATTTTTTTCAGTAATAATTAGCAACAAAACCCAAAACAAAAGAAAAACAACAAAATCACATTTGCTTACTGTTCTGTACTAGTATTCAGTAAATCTCGTTCTTACACTTGTAATTTTGTTTCATCTAACAAAATTGAATGACATGCCAGAAAACGTATCAGAGAAATATCTGACTACTCCACACCACATAGAAGATTATATGGGATGGAGAATTTTGACACTACTAACCTCTTGCAGTTGGCAGTAAAACTACTTTCGAATTTTAAATCAATTGTCTAGGAAGACACTACAGTTAGAGAGACTCAGAGACCTCAGCAAAGAATGCTTTCCTAAATTGAGAAGAACTTTCAAACAACCAATTTAGCAAGAACTTTTCCCTCCGTCTCCCACTCTGAATTTTTCAACACCCTCTGAAGTCCACCTCATAGAGTATTGCCTTAAGTTCCAAAACATCTTTCCTTTTTATGATTGTTTCCAAAGGGCATACTCCATTACACATATTCTTAGCAGAGCCCTACTGAATACACATGCAGACATCCAAACCATAGAACTGAATGACCTAAAAAAGGTTGAAAAAATAAAAAATACACATACCTGCATATATTTTATTCTTTAATAACAGAGATATAAACTACACAACACATTTTTTCATTGTGTTTCTTACATTTTACTAGCAAGAAAGTAAGTAATAAGGTAATGAAGTTATCATGTGATATTGCTTCAGCTTTTAAAAATTCAAATATAGGGAATTCATCATGTTCATCTTAAACAACTGTAAGACTAGGGACCATACCGATACTTTACCTTTCAACTTTACAGTCTGTTCTTGAAGACGGTTTTCAAGATCTAATTTTTGATTTTCAAGTTCAGAAACTTGCTGTTTAAGATCTGGGATCACCTTTTAGAGAAAAGGGAGATTTATGTACTTCAGCACCTTCCTTCTTTTCAAATATCTGCAATAGTTCCTATGACACTGGAAGACCTTCAACTGCAAATAGTCAAAGACTGGGGAGACACTGTGAGGGAGTACTGCTACCTGCTTGCCTGACTTGTTTAACTTTTCTGGAGGCATCTGCTGCTGGCCACTCTTAAAAATGAAATAATGAGCTAACTAAATGTTTGGACTGGCCTAGTACTACCATTCTTCTGTTCTAGTTTAAAGGAAATCACACTGTGGCTTTAATTTCCTTAGCTCAATTAACATGGGGAAAAAACTCAATATGTTATAAAATCATTTTTTAAAAATAACATTATAAGTAACTTTTCCTTATATTTTCAATTTTAGTAACTTTGTTTTGAAAATATTTCTTCAGTTATTTTTCACTCAGCAGAATAATAATACGGTATATACTATCTTCTGGAATAATAGCACTTCCTTGTGTTAGATACGTTTTACACAGTACTAACAATTAGACTCTTAAGCCTTGCCTGCAATTTGTTAGCAACTTGATATGCTTAGCTGCCCTCTGGTGGGGAGAGCCTCAGAACTGCACAAATATGTAACTGCCATAAATCCCACAGGCGTCTGGTTTTTCACTATCAAATCATAGAACTTGTCAACCTGAGAGACAGAAATAGCTTTAAAGAGGCTTCTGAGAAAAAGATGCTAACTTCTGTCTTCTGACTACAGGGAAAGAATGAAGTAACTAAATTCTGAACTTGAATGCCTCAGTACAATGGAAATTGAAGCTGGCTGCTGTGGGTCAACCCTGTCTGGCCAGCAGCCAAGCACCCACAGAGATGCTCACTCCCCGCCTACCCCCAACCCCACGCCCCAGCAGAAAAGGTAAGAGAATAGGAAGAGCAGAAGTGAGAAAACATCTGGGTCAAGATAAAGTCAAGATAAAGCCAAATGCCCCCTTTCTTCTTCCTCTACCTCAGTTTTTATAGCTGAGCATGACATTATATGGTAGGGGATATCCTTCTGGTCAGCTCAGGTCAGCTGTCCGGGTTGTGTGCCCTCCCAACTTCTTGCCCACCTCCAGCTTAACTTGCTGAGGTGGGGCAGAGTAGGAAAAAGAGAAAGCCTTGACACTGTGCAAGCTCTGTTCAGCAACAGTCAAAACACTGTCGTGTCATCAATACTGTTTTACCCACAAATCCAAAATGCAGCATCATATGGACAAAGAAAGTTAACCCCATCCCAGACAGACCCAGTACACTGTTATAGTACTGACCCATAGAAAGTTACAGTATCACAAAACTGCTTTTCATTAAGTCTGAAATACCGAAAGTGTTCCATCAGAAAAATATATGGCCTGACCAAAAAATAGCTATTTTTTTTAAATTATCAGACAAGAAGTTTAAATTAGGTAGTTTAAAAAAGGTATGGTGAGCTAACTTTCTGGTCACTGCTAAAACTCTGATTAATTTTTTAGTTAAAATTCTGTGTAAATAAAAAACCTAAATAAATACTTATTTCTTCATGACTTCCAGTACAAAGCTGCATATCTGTAGAAATTATTACACCCCTCAAAAGTTCCTCGCATTGTTGAGAAACTGCAAAAAGCACAACCAAAATATTTGTATGAGCTCAGCAATGGACATCCTGGCAACATTTTGAAGTTCAAAACACCTTATATAAAATCTGAATATTCAGCCACATAAGCGTACAAGGGTTCAAATGCATTCTAAAGACTCTCAGTGTCTCCCTAGCTATCAACAACAGAAGCCAAAGCCTGTGTGTGCACTACACACCAAGTCAGAGTTTGTAAAATGGTATTTTGCCATTCTGTGATTAGAATCAAATCTCAATTCAGGTTTATGCAAAAGAAAAGGGAAAAAGCCTCTGTGAGGCTGCCCCAACAAGCTGTACACTCGGACAATAAATTTGGCTGCCTCCTAACACACTACCCCAGCATGCACGGAAAGAGCCTGTATGGATGTGCAATCTTAGATGGCCCTATCTGTTCGAGTCTTGAGATTTCAAGGACATGAACACAAGATTTTGAGGGCTTTGTGCCACAAACACATTTGGATTGTATTACTAAGTAACAAAACCATAGTTAGTTATTTAGTTATGTAGTTGCTTTACTACACCTTGGTCTTACCAGGTTTTCTGAAGTTAGCCTGCTAACTTCAAGTCGAATACCATCATTTATGTCATTTTCCTCTCGAAATAATTTTTGTAGATGATTAATATCTTGGCTAAGATGTTCAACTTTAAAGTTCAAACCTTCAATCTCCTTTTCATATATTTCTTTCTGAGACTGGAAATGACTTTCCAATACTCTGTTAAAAAAAGGGAAAAAGAACATGGCAGATGTAGTATGACTTCAATGCAATGGGTCAAGTTTAATACAAAGTGAAGACAAAGTACTGTGGTTAACACGCAGACATTCCATTACATCACCTGTGCATTAAGGGAGTTGAAAGTTATGCATGATATCTCAGAGGAAACACATTTCCCAGACTGACACATACACACTTATCTCAGTGACTTAGTAAAAGTTTGTTAAAGTGATTTTAAGCTGCTCAGCCAGTCATATAATGTAGTGTTTGTTCATTGCTTAAACAGATGTTCAGTACTGCACTGTCAAATTAGTTACTCACTGATCTTTTCATTTATTTTCTAGATCACAGCTTGGAGTTATGAAAACATTCAAGAACTGAACTAACCTTGTAGCTTTTTTCAATCCCTCGTAAGCAAACCACAGTTCTCCATCCTCATTTAAGTGTTCCAAATCCTCCGTAGAGAGTCTAGAACACAAGGCAGTATCATTAGTGTGCAGGTGAACAAAATGCATTTCTTAAGCTTTTTTAAAGAGACCTCAGAACAAAATTACCTGCTTCTTACATCTTCAAAATCATAACTTTCAAGAAGCTGTTTTGTAACTTCTGACATCTTTTCTGGAAAAACCAAAGTTTATTACATGAATAATTTTCTCTGCACATTTCAAATTAAGTTTGATTATAAAAATCAAACCAACCTCTTCCTAAATCTACAAGGTTCTTTCTTGGTACTCAGTAAATATATCTGATTTACTACAAGAATATGATGAGGGACTTGGTTCTACTCCTGGACATGTAAGGTGCACTAGATAGGTATACCACCAATATTGGTTTTTTTCTAAACACATCAAACTTTCAATGCAAAGTTACATCTTTCTGTTCTGAATCTGGACAACTGCTAGAGCTGTACAGATGATTTGTCATCTAGTGCAAGGTTACTACATTAAATGCTGCAGATACAGGTTTGCTCTATGACATTGTTAGCACTGAACAAAGTGCACAACAGTAGTACTTCTTATTAAGTACCTTTTCCCAAAAAGAACCCAACTCAGCAAGTTATTTAAGCGTATTTGACATTTATTGGACCTAAGGCTAAAGATAGGATGAATGAAAGCTAAATAACATATTGTTTCTGCATTCTTGGGTCTCGACAAGCTACTTGTTAAATTCTAAGTGAAGTTTAAATTATTAGTATTGATTTTTAAATACAAAGGAGAAATGTTTGAAATAAGAGCTTCTTCAAAGGGGTACCCCAGATCTCAGTATTCAGTGATCACTTTGTAAAACTCACCTGTTGGGTTTTTTTCCCCTTCCGAGTAAAGGTATGAATAGAATGAAATCACTATGGGATGGCAAAGAGAACTGGGTTTTTGTCAAAGCTAACATGGAAGAAATCAATTTAAACTTGCCTGGTTCACATTGTACTTCATAAGTTCTCTGAATTACCTAATATGTAGCTTACCCCTCAATTCTCGCTTCTGTGACTGGGCCTGCTTTTCAACATCCAATTTTTGTGTCTGCAGCAGTTCAATTTCCTTTTGCAACTCAGGTATTTTCTGAATCAGACAAAAATTATAGACTGAGACAAGGAGTGAATGACAAGGGCTGAGTATCAGTTAAATCATAAAGATAATTATAATTAAGAACAAGTTCATATGGTAAAAGGCTTAAAATGTGTTGTGCTTAAAGCATCTGGTTCTCAGGCATCAGAGCAGAACAGTAATGTGATGTAGTGAAAACATATGTGTTTGTGTCATGGAATTGACTCAGAGAAAAAAAAAGTGACTTTACACAAAAGTACTATCTTCAGGTTCCGTTTATAAACTACATTTATCAAAAATCCCCTGAGAAAACAATGCAACACAGTGGTGTATCAAATACAGCTTATTAACTATAACTTCTTCTAAAAATGCACAGGAGAGAAAAAAATTAGTGAAGATAATGTATAAATAAAACACCCACATTCTCTACTTGCTTTATCTAGCAAAGACTCCAAAATGAAATGCGTCATACTTTACCTGTGCTTGTTTTGTAAGTTGTCCTACTTCCATTTTCAAGCCATCCTGAATGATAATTTCTTGCTGAATTTGATGTTGTAGCTGAGTTTTTTCCTCTTTCAGAATCTTAATTTCTTCCTTAAGCAATTCAATCTCCTTTTCATAGTCCTGCTTCTGATTTTGGAAATTTTTCTCAAGTATCCTAAACAAGACAACGAAGAGGTGGTTTTATTTTCCTACAGTCATAAGTGAAAGAGTGGGCTTTGTTTTTGTTTTAATTGAAGGACATGTTTCATTGAAGGAAACTTAAATGAACCATAATTACTTGAAAATGCTATCCTACATCCTCAGAATCAATCTACACAATGGATGATAATGGGATGAGAATGTCCCTGGATTTCCCTACACCTAATTCAGATATTGGGACTGAATTCAAGGCAAAACTGATTTTTTTCCACTTAAAGGCTAATTCTCTAACTCTTTGAGAGTTAGCCTACCTGAGCAGCTTTCTACTACATTTATGGCCACAGTCAGCACTGAAGAAGGACATAGCTACAGAAAGCCCTGTGTCCTTCTCAGTAAAACATTGCAAGAAGCTTTCCATTTTCTACTAGTCCCTACTGGAATGGACTGGCTTCCAACATAATATGGCTAATGGGCAAAACAGAAAAACTAGCAAAGGAGTCCTCTTAGTATAGTCTGAAGTTATTTGCAGCTGAAATCAGACTGAGCTGAAACACCACACAGCTTCCAACCCTCAGGAACAGTGACTGATTGCACTCTTCACACTTCAGGGARCAGCATTTATCTGGCACCCAAGGTTCTCTGTCTTATACTGGAGAAGATTTACTGGGAAATAAACACTTGATCTGAGAAAAGCATGCTGCAAAGCAACAATCATTTATTGCTAAATAATAGGATTTTTAATGCTGGGAATGAAATACCAAAGGGTAAAAAAAAAAAAAAGTTTTTCCCCTATATTTTTAACCAAATGTCCTTTACAAACACTGCCTTTCCTTCAAGCTGAATATTTCAATTCTGCTCTTAAATATTCACTTCACAGGAATTCTGACTGGTATGGCCATCAGCTGCTCTTCCAGCCCTGACTGAATTCTGAGGATACCTCCAAAGAAACCATTATGATCAGGGTTGCCTCTCAATTCTCAGAAAGACACATTAAAAGACAGGAAACTGCAAAAGCAAGAACAGTCTCAAGTCTACATTTCCTGCATGTGACTGATGCGCAAACAAGCATGCGCATGTACATGAAGTACTTCAGTACTATCATTGATGTCCAAGAACACTGACAGATTCATAAGTGATGTGAGCATAATACATTTACAGCAGGAGAAAGGAAGGCAGCGAAAGAGAAAAAATGAATGCTGTTTCAAAGCAATAAAATTCAGATTCCATACATTCTCTGATTTTCTTCTTTTTGTACATCATTGAAGAGTTGCTTCGTGAGGTCATCCATTTTCTCTGTCAAAAAATATTTCAATATTTCAAAGACCTTTGTGCAATTATGTGCATTTATTAAAACAGTATGAGCACAATGAGGAGTTTTGTTTTAATAAGCAATCCTTAACATATTTTAAGGCTGAAAGTACTCTCTCAAGTGCCAAAAATTACCACGGTAAATTTTACAAGTAATGCTATAGAAATAAAAAGGTTCTGAAACACCGAAGTGTTATTCATCTAAAGTATACTTGATCTCATGTGCTGCCTCTGTCCTTTGAAATTAGATTCATAAAAGCAGTATATTAAAGGAACCAAGGACAAAGCAACACTTTGAAGGAATGCATGTGTATGAGACAGGAAACATAGTAGGAGGAGAGCTTTTGCTACGAAACAACAAATTTAATTTAATTATTAAATTAAAAGCATTTGCACTACACATTAGAAGCAAGTGAAGCTTAGGACCAACTTTTAATTTACTGTAAATTCAGCATTTATATTGCTTTTATTAGAACAAAAGTCATTTACCTTTGCTGAAAACCTGACTTTACAATTTTCCCCCACTATAACTCCTTCAAAACTTCTTTTAGTTATTGTACCTTTCATTTCCTCCGTTTTTTCTTGGAGCTTTATTTCTAAGGTCTCTTTCTGTTCTTGTAATTCTTTATTCTGATTCTCAAGTTTTAAGATTTTCTGTACACACAAAAAGTAAACATAATATACAAATTACAAAGGGGAAAGAAATAAGTCACAGAAGGTCTTACATTTTAACAAGCATATATGGACTCCCTTCCTTCCCTGCCACCCCGCTCCCAAAAGTGAAGTTACTTAGTAACTCTCGAATCATGCATTTGATGAATCCAGTAACTGAAAAAATTATTTGAACTAAAATAAAAGCACCCGGATGGCAATTAAAATTTACCTGTTCACTGTCCTCTTTATATTTTTTCCCTTTCTCTTCGTACGTTCTCTTTTGAGCAGTTAACTTTTCAAGATCTAATTCGAGTTTCTGAATTGTATCCATGTCATTCATACGAGCTGAAGCCAGATTGGTCAATCGTTCCAGCAAACCATGATTTTCTCTACTCTACAATGAGCAAGACAGGTTAAAAGAAAACAGAAAAATGCACACCTGAAACTGCTTAATAGAATTTTGAAGGAATCTCCCGACCTATTTCTGCTCACCATCCCGTATCAGTCATGATTATTTCAACCAAGGATTGTTTCCATCAATTAGATTAAAGCTACCATCTTAAAATGATTTGGCTGATATGGCTCTCAAAAATAAGCTGTAAAATAAACATAATATGGAATTCCCAAAAGTTACTAAATATGTTGCACCAGAGTATCTCACACATCCTTCATCCTAATACAAGTAATTCCATCCAGAGATTGGACAGACTACTTAAGAAACAGTAAAAAAAATGTTCATTGCAGACTCTTCTCATTGGCACAACTAACCCAAAAATATAAGGAAACCCTGGATGATTCTTCCTACCCTGGATGTAGGAAGAACACTAGTGGTTTATTGTAAAGGACCATATCCCTTACATATTCTCCTGTCCTGTCAAGTAAAGTATGGATATTGTAATTCACATAAGCCTCTAGTCAATGTGAGAGCTCTGAATTAAACGGATATGATAAAAAAATTAGTACAAATAATAAACTGACTGGTGTCCCTCACCTGTTCTTCTATCTTTTTCTGCAGTTGCTGAACTCTGTATGAAAGCTGGATATTCAATACAAACCGCCGAATATTCTGAAATCTGCGCCTGGCAAGCCATGCACGGGCATGTTTCTGAAGGATCACAGCCTTGTGTTCTTCAAGCATCTTTAAAATAAAATTTCAACATCTTTCTGTAATTATCTATGGCTCAATCAGCATCACTTATAACATTCTCTGAATCTACATACACTGGTAATGACAATGCTTGTCACGGAAGTATCAAAATACTGAAATACGCAGACTGCAGACACATTTGAACCACTGTAGTAATCACACTAAATGATCTGCACCAAGTATAAACCAGACAGAGTTCTTGGTAGCTCAGAGATGAGATCTAAGCTACTGTGTATCAGTATTTTTATATTAACAATATAAAAATAGAGTAGAAGATATGAGAACCAGACACGCAAAAGGTAAACTATTAGGGATCGTTGCCCTTGTCTCCATCTTTCTTATAGAGCAATAGCTGTTTCCAGTTACTGAAATAAAATTTTTAATAGTCTGTACCTTCCGATATTTTTTTCTTGCTAGAAATCCTCTTGTATAAGCTTGAATTGTTACAGCAGCCACATAGATGAGCTGGCAAAGTCTACGGACCAGGTAACCCCGACAGTATTTCTGAATAATTATAGCTGCCCACGTTTGCTTCAGAGTTCTTGCCGTTATAGCTTGCCTTAATTCAAAAGACAATAAAGTCTACTTAGGTCACATTAGATTTCTCATGCTCATTCCCTCAGTCAGCCAAATCACACACAAAAAAAAGAAGATATTGAAAACAGGCATCCACTGCCTAAAATACAGCTTTTTCTTCAATCAAAGTGAAAGAGAGGGAATTATTCACAATCTTTGAAATTTGTTCCACAAGCAATTGTTCTGATGGTCTCTTTCTGAAAATTTCAAAGCCTACACAGAGCCATCTTCCTCTCAGTCTGCTCTGTGAATGACTGGTGCAGTTTCTCTGCTGCATAATTCCTCATAATAATTTGTACACACTAATTTGTAGACCCTTGTAAATTGCTTTTCCTTTCTGCTACCTGATTTCTTCTCTGGCTCTGAAGCTAAGCAGTAAGCCCAAGCCGACAACTGGGTCACTCATCATTAGCTAAGGACTGAGCTTACAGGTAGACAGGCCTCTCAGGAATCTGGCAGACAACATTTGAAATCTGCTAGAGTACTTTCTTCATATCAGCTGAATAACTTGAATATTTTCAAGTCCATAATTACGATCAAGAGGAAATGGAAATACAATCTGAATTGCTCTTTTGTAAAAATTACACTTCCAAATTAGTGTTGGGCATTAGTCTGACCTTCTATATCCGTTCAGGCATGCCCTAACAGCAAGTTCATTTATCAGCCAAAAGTACCGTACAGTCCGCTGCCCCCGGAAGTACTGCTGTATTATAATAGCTGCTTGTTTTATGCGAAGGAATTTCTTCCGCTGCAGCCAGCCTCGAACACTCTTTTGGATCACGATGCATGCATGTCTCAGTTTATCTGATCGCAGCTTTTCTAAGTAAGCAACCTGTCCTGCTCTGAAGAAAATTTTTGTTCTCCCAAACTGATATTGGTTACAATCCTGAAAAAGAAAACAATACATATATTAAGTTCTTATTTTATTTTGTAGACCAGACACTGTGTTCCTTTTATAAATTGTCACTTTAGGCAAGCTCTTCTGAAATGACATGATCTTGCTAAATAAGAATATTTTCTCTGCTGCCTTTGTATATAGGAGTATATGGGGGGGAAATCCACTTAGCAGGAAGGAACCAGAGAATTACATCCAAAAAATCACACCCTAGTGCGATCTTATATTCAACAACACCCGAAGGGCAAAAAGTGACCAGGTATTTCTAAAGCTAAGAGCAAGAGGACCACAGTTTCTAAGGTCTTCATTGGGAAAAAAACCCAAACACTACAGTAAACTGAACAGTAAGCACAGCTTGCCTAACCACTACAAAGGCCTGCTCAGACTCTGTTGGGATGAAGTTTTGGCTTCAATACACAATACGCAAAATAGCACTTTTTTAGAACAGTTCTCCGATATGCTGCATTCCACCATCAAAAGCCTTCTTGCGTAAACTTCTAATACTTGGCAAATCTATACCATTTACTGTTCAATGGCTTATAAATATACGTAGAATATCTTCCATTTTACAAGCGAAGATATTAAGCACAGAGAGGTTAAATCATCTGTCTACAGCCACAACATGACTCAGTGTCACAACGCAAGGTTATTGACTTGCAAGCCTATGTTCAACACTCTAAATCAGGAAAGATAGTAATAATGTAAATATCTTTCCTGTTTGAGGCGTGAGATAGTACTCTTGGGAAAAGAGAGCTTTGATTAATAATAGATGCTATAATACATAGCGGATCAGTGCATACAAACTAACCTGGATTAGCCGCTGCAAAACAATCTTGCAAATCTGCTTCTTATCATTTATGGAGAGTTCCTGCTGTGTCATAAGAATGCTGTAACGGCTGAAAAACTCAATGTAAGTCCACCTGGAAAATTAAAAGTTAGCAAATGCAATTCATTTAAGAGAGACCTATGTATTTTTTGACATATGAAGGCCCACTGCTATCCCTACCTGGATGGGTAGCTCTGTGCACTAATTCGAATAGTTTCCAAAACACCACATGCTCGCAGTTGCTGAGCCACTCTTTTTGAATCAAACCTAAAAAAGCAGAGTTATATTTTACATTTTTGCTGGGTTTGGCATGCTATAATAATTATAACCGTCCTACTAGCTGGATTTCTATTTCTGCCCATAGAATGTTGGACTCCCTACTTTTTATATGGTGTCTCACTTTTTTTTTTGAATATGTGATTGGGAGTATCTGGGTTTTCTTTTTCTTCCTCAAAACAAAAGGAGGACTGTATTTATTTCTCTCTTCTGAAAATTCCTGTTTCCTTTCAATATTAACAGTGAAAGCTCATATCATCAAGTGGCAAAGAATTGTGCCACTCTCAGCACAAAACATACACAGAAATAAATTCCCTCAGCAGTCTATTGGGAAATAACTCTCCCTAGGTACTCTTTAGCACACGGATTTGCTTATGAGTATCTGGATTCAAGATTATCAACACAAGGCATGGAAAGACCCTTTCCAATTCTGGACCAGAGCTGACATGCCCACAGAGCACTAAGCTACAGTGTTGATCCAGTACTAGCTGAGAGATCCCTGTGGCTGACAGATGACTACATTGTTCTTTCACAAACTTACAGTAAGCTCTTCTAGTCTAATTCAGACATGTTTTTATACTATCTAAGCTATTTTTCCCCTCAGTGCTATTACACAGAATAATGAGGTCTCACAGCAGTGACAGTGGAACAGTGCCATTCGTAACATGTTTTGCATGGGCAGTTTGGCTTCAAGAAACTGAGCTAACACACTTAAAAAAAAAAATTTAGAATCAAAGTTTGCCTCTTCCCTCCTACTCAGATATGACAAAAGCTTTTATTTCATTTGTCATTACACTACCTTCCAGCTAAAAGCTATATAACTGAAACTAGACTGATTCCACATGTCTGCCCACAAAACAGACCAATAGCAGGTTAACTCCTGCTTACAGTTAGTGGTTATCAAGCTAGACATAACAATTATGCAAACTATCTGGCATCTATGATTGTATTATAACATTAAAGTGATATAAAATTGTGGCAAAAAGCCAAGGCTATGTTCAACACTGCTTATACCTTTTCTAACTTCTAAAACTCTTCTAAATATTTCTGTGGACAAAAGGGAAGTTCACAAAGAAAATGGCAGTGGCTTTCATTCCCTAAACATGAATTGGTGCTAATCCATACTGTACAAGAGCAAACACACCTATACAAAATATCCATCAACTTAAATCAAAGGTGGAGAACCTTTCCCCTAAAAATGTTATGACAAATATACAAATGCTAATATCCGACTTGAAAAATTTTAGGATAATAAAGAATTTTTAAGGTATCAATAACTATTACTGAATTATTCTATTTTTGTAAGAAGACAATATTTTTTTACTTACTATCTTGAAAGAAAAAATATGTTCTGTATGGGAAGTTGTTCAACAATAAAAATTTAGCTTGCTGACATGTAGCTACTGTGAAATAGAAAAATACTCTTTTGATTTTAAAGGTAATATAACAGCTCAACACCACCAATATACTTACTCAAAAGGCAGCTTCTCATCATTTGGCTTTATGCATCGTACATAATGAGGGGTGGTTGCATTGAGTGTCACCATAAGTAAAGACAAAGAACTCCGGAACTAGAAAATATCAGACATAACAGTTTCGCTAATGAAACATTTACAGCTAAGTAAAAAGTAAAATCTTAGTTTTTTAATTCTTTGTTAGGTTTTGGCTGGACACTGGGAGATTTTCTTAGGGTTTAGATCTTAAACGCAGGAAATTTAACAGTCCTGCTGTACCTAACAGTCTCCTATATATATAAATTAAACACACCTACTTATACCCAGACCTGGAGCACTGCACTGTGGCTGGCTCCTGCTGTACTGAAAACTGGACAGTCCCCCATGAATGGTGATAGAATACAGTATCATAGTCTCAGACTGCCCAGTACACTTCCCTGAAAGTACGAGCATCACAGAATAGCACGTTTATGTAGTACCTTACTGCCAACAGTCATCCGGAGTTGTTTGTTAGGTGACTTGGGAACAGGTCTTGCAGATTTGATGTTTATAATTGAACTGAAAGGTGAAACGGACACTGGATTGTCTTGAAAAAAATTTGCACACAGATGAAACTAAAAGTGTGGTGAAAGAATCACAGTTAAATACTGTGTAACTATAATAACATTAAAATAAAAATTACATTTACTATAATGTAAAATGCAAAACCCATCCATTTTAATGCTTAGGCCAGGTATTGCAGGACTTGGAACAGGATCTTTAAGCCACAAACAAACAACAACTGAAGAAACAATTGCAACAATTCTTGGTCTATTGTGAAGCACTTACACATTTCACAGACAAAACTCAACAACTGTTAAGTAGGCCTGCAAAAGCTATTTCAATATGAGCAAACATGGACATAAATACAGAACAGAGTTAAAAATAAGACCACTTAAGGTGGTATTTTCACAATATTTAATTTAAATTAAGAATATGGTTTTTGGTCAGATTAAGTTAACTTCTTAATAGTAATCCTGAAGTCTCAAGGCCGTAGACTTGAAAGGGACAGGGCCTTCAAGCAGATGGGAAGTGGCAGGCACATATAAGACATCTGATATTTTCCCTGCCCTGGCATTCTCTTAATCTCTTTTGAAGAATAAACGAAGTCAGCTGTTAATGATAAACTACCTATCAAAGCTACATGTAATGACTGTAATAAAAAAAAAAAAAAAAAAAAAAAAAAAAAAAAAAAAAAAAAAAAAAAAAANAAAAAAAAAAAAGAAAAAAAAAAGTGAATTGTTCAGTTACAAGGATTCCAAAATGCTCTTCAAGGGAGATATTAAGAAAACAAAAAATACTAACATAACTAGCAAAGTAAATGCACATATATGAAAAAGTTGAATGCTGTGTTTTTCCATCTCGTATGTTATTTCGACATTAAAAATACACACTTGTAGAATATTAATAAAAATTAAGACTAAACTAATTGATTCAACCTATTAAAAAAAATCTTTTTATCAGAACGAATCTTTTAAAATCAGATCTGAATGAATTCCAGTAAAATCAGGTATTCAGAAAATTAATCATTACTGATTGTTCACAAACCTTGCTCTCTTTCAAGATTTCAGTCAATACTTCATGTACTGTATCTCTGTTTTTTTCCAGAAATCCTTCACATTTATATTCTACCTGTGCAAACGGGTGAAATCATTAACTTTTCAGCAATACATGAACAGTTAGCAAAACAATAATTTTTACTCTCTAAGCTGTGGTGACCAACAGCTCTATTAGTCTTAAACATGACGGCTGAAACTCTGCTTTTTCCAGTTTCATTATGGCAAGCATACATACATGCATACTGCAAATTCAGAAGCAGGACAAACTGTCAGAATCCACTATCAACTGCAATTTCCTTCTGCCTTCACATTAGGAATTTCTTTCCTCCTCTCTTCATTATTCTATGATTTCAAATCAAAATACCAGAAAAGGAATACTACATTTGAAACATAAATAACCGAGACTAAAATGTGTACAGACTACAATCTTAACTATTTTATTTATACATTGTACTCTTTTTCTGCCTCTTTATCTTGATGATTTATTTTTATACTTTCAAATTCATTATCTTAAGCACTTCTTACGTTTAAATAGCATGTTATGGGCAGTATTACCAATAAATAAATGGTACTATGTATTGAAGATCGATTTTATAGGAGTTCCAAACAAGTGTGGTTAATATTTCCTCCATTTCCTAAGTTTGTTTCTTTTCTGAATGAGCTACTGCTAGAAACAGAGTGAAATAATACTGGGTTGTTTACACTCTACCTTATCAGCAAAGTGTTGAATGATGAAAGACGTGTTTGACATCCTCGGCTTTTCAAAGAGTGCGTTTTTATTGACAAAATTATTATATAGCTTTTGAAGCCAGTTTTCATCTGTTCCATGAGGTAACTGTAAAAATGAGAAGGGCAATCTGTTTAACAAAATTCTGTGGGACTGTTAAAAACAGCAAAACTGCTTACTATCAATAAACACTGTCTGAATAAAGCATCTTCAGTGAGTTACGGGGCCTGATAACAACCAGTTTTGTCTTTTCAGACTAGCCAGTGGCTCCCTGTAGCAAATCATTTTAAGAAAGGTCGTATTAATCCACAGATTTGCTGACTAGAGTTAATTCTCTGATAAGTCATAAATCATTTTGTCCTGAGAGGATGCCACCTGCAATCAGGGACAATCTGATCCCTGAGAATGCTAATGAGCAGAATAACAGATAARCTAATGAGTTAGGGAATATTCCCTAATTTGTCCCATATTACTCCATGGTTTGGATTCTGAGACGTATGACTTGCCAATATGTCTCCAATTGCCAATATGTCTCCAATATGTCTCCAATTGACTTGCCAATATGCTGTCTCCCACAGCATCCTCCTAGAGAAGCTGGTGGCTCATGGCCTAGACAGGTGTACTCTGCGCTGGGTTAAAAACTGGCTGGATGGCCGGGCCCAGAGAGTTGTGGTGAATGGAGCGAAGTCCACTTGGCGGCCGGTCACGAGTGGTGTCCCCCAGGGCTCAGTTTTGGGGCCGGTCTTGTTCAATATCTTTATCAACGATCTGGACGAGGGGATTGAGTGCTCCCTCAGTAAGTTTGCAGACGACACCAAGCTGGGCGGGAGTGTCGATCTGCTCGAGGGTAGGAAGGCTCTGCAGAGGGACCTGGACAGGCTGGATCGATGGGCTGAGGCCAACTGCATGAGGTTCAACAAGGCCAAGTGCCGGGTCCTGCACTTCGGCCACAACAACCCCATGCAACACTACAGGCTGGGGGAAGAGTGGCTGGAAAGCTGCCTGGCGGAAAAGGACCTGGGGGTGCTGGTAGACAGCCGGCTGAATATGAGCCGGCAGTGTGCCCAGGTGGCTAAGAAGGTCAAGGCATCCTGGCCTGTATCAGAAACAGTGTGGCCAGCAGGAGTAGGGAAGTGATTGTGCCCCTGTACTCGGCACTGGTGAGGCCCCACCTTGAATACTGTGTTCAGTTTTGGGCCCCTCACTACAAGAAGGACATTGAGGTGCTGGAGCGTGTCCAGAGGAGGGCAACGAAGCTGGTGAAGGGTCTGGAGAGCAAGTCTTCTGAGGAACGGCTGAGGGAACTGGGACTGTTCAGTCTGGAGAAGAGGAGGCTCAGGGGAGGACCTTATTGCCCTCTACAACTACCTGAAAGGAGGTTGCAGCGAGGTGGGTGTTGGTCTCTTCTGCCAAGCAACTAGCGATAGGACGAGAGGAAATGGCCTCAAGTTGCGCCAGGGGAGGTTTAGATTGGACATTAGGAAAAATTTCTTTACTGAAAGAGTGGTTAAACATTGGAACGGGCTGCCCAGGGAAGTGGTGGAGTCACCATCCCTGGAGGTATTTAAAAGACGTGTAGATGAGGCACTTAGGGACATGGTTTAGTGGGGCTTGGTGATGTTGGGTTGACGGTTGGACTTGATGATCTTAGAGGTCTTTTCCAACCTTAATGATTCTATGATTCTATGAATATCACCAAAACACCTTTTAGAGACATTTTTTAACAGGGCTCACCTTTCCCTGCCCTGTTCTTCACTGACAAAGCTACTTCAATAGGTTCAGAAGCCTAAGGGAACTACATATTAGGGGTAGATTTAGACTAGATATAAGGAAGAAATTTTTTACACTGAGGGTGGTGTAACACTGGAACAGGTTGSCCAGAGAGGTGGTAGATGCCCCATCCCTGGAMACATTCAAGGTCAGGTTGGACAGGGCTCTGAGCAACCTGATCTAGTTGAAGATGTCCCTGCCCATGGCAGAGGGGTTGGACTAGATGACCTTTAAAGGTCCCTTCCAATCCAAACTATTCTATGATTCTATGATATATGTAGAAGAAAAAAATATAGATTCAGGAATTGCTAAGTCAGGAGAGAGCACAGAGAAAAAAAGCAGTAAGACTGAAGAAGAAAAAGCAAAGATGTAGGTTTGGTGCATTCAACAAGAACTTACAAAAAAAGAAAGGAAGACTGGTTTTTTGTATCAAAATTAGTGATTTGTGGAATAACTGAATTATAGAAATATTGGTGGAAGAGACCCCTGGAGACTGGGTAGTCCAGATTCCTGCTCGGAGCAAGACTACCACCAACACTAGGTCAAGCTGCTGTTTGAACTCAAATCCGGAACGTATCCAAGGATGGGGATCCCACTGTACCTCTGCTTAACCTGTTCTAGTTCTGCAGTACCCTCACAGTGAAGAAATCTAGTTGCTGGGTTAGCTTCTAGGTAAGAATCTAGTTTTAGGTTCTTAATTTTATACAAGAAAAATAGACTAAGTGGCTTAAAATTAACAAATAGAGGGCAAACATTAATGTTGCTTTTATGAAGAAAATGCTCTACTTCCCATTTAAAAGGACCAAATACAGATTACAAGCCCAACTCGTAAAAATCTATATAGTTTTTTATGAGCTCATAAATACAAGAATTTTTAAATTACCAAGCACTCTTCATCCAGAAGTTCTAAAATTCCCATTTTAGCTTCAATAAGGTCAATGACAGGCTGGTTGTCATAGAAGTCTACTAAAGTCCATGGGATGTCTTCCTTCATATATTCTTCTTGTTCAAGTTTAAAGACATGCTAGATAAGTGAAAATTATGAAAGTGTAAGGTTACAATTCGGGAAGAAAATATATACAATGTGTGCATGTGCATGTGTGTGATTGTATATATAAGATAGAAACAAAATATTTATATATTTTGTAGTATACACGTCTATCTTGTAAGAAAATAAACTCAGAAATTTTCATTTTTTTATATATATGTGTGTATGTATGTGTGTGTATATATATAAAAAAAAAAAATTTATCTATTACTGGATAGCCATTATCCAGAAATAGCCATTACTCAAATACAAATAGTATTTGCTAATATCCATTATTGATAATCTCAAAACTGAAGCAAAATAAGATAAAGAACTGTAACAAATAAAAGAACATACCAGGTTAAATTGCTGCTGCAGTTTTTCATTAGCGTAATTGATGCAAAATTGTTCAAAACTGTTCACATCAAATGTTTCAAAGCTGAAACACATGTCAAATAAGAAAAAAAAAAATCCCTTGACATTTAAATACAAATGGCAGTATACTTGTAAGACTTTGGAGCTATCCTAATATTTGTAAGAAAATTAAATAGCCATAAGACTAATGAAGATGCTAAGGCATTTCAAAACTTCCCTAGAAGTTAATGTTACCAGACATAACTCTGGATCTTTTAGCTCTGTTAAATCTAAAAGTATCATATCAAAAGTTAAATTTAAACCTCACTCACAAAAAATGCTAATATTTATAGTTGCTGAACATTTCCACTACTCTGGATGCTAAATAACTTACATGACTATGACCTTTTAGTAAAACAAACCCCTCCAAATTCATTAGCAGCACAAATTGAAAAGTACCTCTTACCAACTCCAAAGAAAAGGCACAACTTAAAGTAAATTTGTTTCCAGAGACATTCTTACCCATAAATGTCCAAAACACCAATAAAAGTATGTTGTTTGCCAGGGAACTGCAAAGCTTGGTTAATTCTTTCCACAATAAAGTCAAATAAATGAGAATAGATCTTCTTTGCCAGAGCATCCCTTGCATTAACAGCCTGAGCTCTTGTCATTGGCTTTATTACAGTCTCTGAGGTAGTGATAATCTTTCGGTGGCACAACCATTGTGCCATTTTGTCACAGTTTAAATCCAGAAGTTCACAGAATATATTGAGATGTTTATCTTCCAGCTTTAAAGAAGATAAATAAATATTATTAGCTTACATTTAGTACTTTAACTGTTGTCTAGACAGTGAAATCCTGGCACTACTGACATCAAACTATGACTTTTATTTTTACATAGATAAGGGTCTCTGTTCACTTCTTCGTCTGGCAAAATATCAAGAAGAGCTAAAGCAAATAATACTGGATAGAGCTCCTGATATAGGAGAGAAAAACTCAGACTGGATGAGATGCTTTGGATTAAGACACTGAAAGAAAAAGTTACTTTAGTCTATGTTCAGGTGTCCTTGCTTTTTAGACTTGATTAGTCTGCTGGGACACATTCTGAGCAGCTTTGACAATGCTCTGTTTCCTGTATCCTGCAGATAGTCCCAAATGGCTTTTCCAACAGCTGTGGATCAATTGGATATGGGGTTCTCTTAGCCACATTTTGCCTTTTGTTCAGACTTTCTGAACTTGGCACAAACCACGATTTGCATAAACACTTGCTTTGTGTACAGATTAAGATGGAGAAATCTCTCAAGTTTAGTATACCAGATTTAATGCTGCTCTGAGCCCCAGATATGAGAAAAACTATTGCTAAAGGATTTTTGCCATAGAATATAAAAGAAAACATTGGTATCTGAATGAGCTACTTCCTTACACTGATGGATGATCTTTCATCTCCAACAGCTGTTATTTCCACGTTGCCTAAGTGTAGGATTACTGCCAGTATTTTAAAAACATCCATCTGAAAATCCCCCTTCAGACCTAAAAAAAACAATTCTTGATTATTTTAAATACTCAGAAACAGTAAAATTAATTAAAATAGCACAATGCTGGATTACTTGCTCTGCTGTGTAGCCAGGAATTGTATAGCATCCCTGCAGACTACTATGCAAAGCCTTGGTTCTGCCTACTTTCTGCCTGTCTGATCCGATGAGAGATTAGGCATAAATTGCTATACCTCCCCAAGTGCCAGCTCAAGTCTGATTTGGCTTTCACATAAGCCATATACAGGCAAAGAAGCTTCCAATTCCACTTCTGTCACAGCATGTTAGCTTAAGGGCCAAGAAGACTCCAGCCTTTAGTGATTTTGACGATTAACAATGAACACCAATTGCTAACAGCCATTTGCTCTTGCCTAGTACTTTTTTTAAAAAAGACCAACAGTGCAATGGATAAGCTATGAAAGAAATTATTTTGGTAATTACTACTAACATTTTTGACATTTCAGAAACAATACACCTTTGCCCATTTCAGAAAAAAAAACAATTTTTAAATCTATTGAAAAGGTATCCCCAAGAATTTACCCAGTAAGGCAAATGTCTTCTGAGTCTCCACCATATTTGCTCTGTCATCAACTCCTTCTATTACTGTGCTGCCACCCATTCTTGTGTAGTTAAATTCTTCTGCGCTTCCTATAGATAAGAAGCAAAATTTGTAATGCTGGAAAATTTGGGACTGGGGATAGCCACTTGTTGAAGACTCTTGTAACACCAGAAAATTAAAGATGCTGTCAGATGACAGCTCTTCAGCAATGAGCTGGAGGTCCTCTTTTTCTGAGAGAAATCCATGTGCCTAACTCAGTTAAGCTGACACAAATTAGTATTCATAATTCCTAGCGATCTTAATACTTGATCTAACAAGCAAACAGGAATGAAGACTGAGTAAACACACACCTAAGGTCTGCTTCTCCCAGGTGGCATTAAAGCTTCTCTCTAGATAAATGAATCAAGCCCCTAAACTGTCATTATGGCATCTGTCACTACAGAAAGTATTAGAATAAGATTTTCAAAGACACTTAGGTACTTGATCATGTACTATTCAAGTTACTAGGGATCTGCTACCAAGTTCAATACAAAAAGGATTAATAGCTGAGAGACTTAAAATTGCAAGTCCCATTGTAAGTCTGTGACATTTATGCTATAAAGCACTTAACATCCTAGCATTTGAAAATCCAGTCTTCAAAATACTGCACTGCAAAAATGAAGAGTAGGTTATTTTCTTGAGACCTACCCAATTTAAGATGCTTAAATTCAGGTTGCATAGCAGATGCACACAACTGATAAAATATATGGTAGTTTCTCTCATTCTCTGACTGTAAATTAAAGCAAAGAATACCATTACAGAAAGAAAAAAAAATGAACAAACCAAAACAACAAACAGAAAAACATTTGATATTCAACACTACTGTAAAGAGATAATGATACATGAAGGCTAAATTCTGCTGCAACATAGTTTGGCAAAGAAATTGCCCCATATTAAAATGGCACATCTTAGACTTCAACAAGAGTTTTGAAAGGGATAAATTCAAGTATACTTTATTCCCATTACTGATATGCTGAGTTCTTTCCCCAAGGCTGTTACTCTAATTTCTTCAGCCTGAACAACCATCTACTAAGAAGAACTGATAAATACTGTAMTGAACAACTGTGTAGGAGTGCCAGCTGAAATGCTGCCCACTGTAACTCAGAAAACTCTCTATTTCCAAACCATCCTTCAAGCAGCAAATATATAGAAGTATTTTTCATAGTACTTAAAAAGTTACAATACTGCTAAAAAGCAAAACTTCATAAAAACAGTTTTATAAAATTAAATGCTTTCTTCAGTAGATTATCACAATTATGCTCTGACATTGTCACATGCAATAAGCCCTGGCCTTACAAATTTTCAGCCAGTTTTTTACCGAGACTCCCTCTGCCCTATATACGCTGTTCCTTTCCAGATACAATTGGCACGTGTTACTATTGTGACTGAAAGTCACAGATTTCTCAAATACTTCTTGCACTTATCTCAGGGAATTGTCCCTGAGATGCATCCTCCACTTAACGTAAGGAAGAACATGGAATAAATTAGTTTCTTATTATAAAAAAGATTAGCTCCTATTAAAAAATAAATCAAATGCTGATTAGACATACTATTCAGAACTTCACATAACACTTTCTATATGAAACTAGCRAAGGATAGTGCATTAGTAGCTATACTGACATTGACTGTTTTTAACTTTATTTTACCTACCTGAAAGACAACTCTGGATTTCTCAAGCAGGTATGTTCTCATGTTAGCTCCAATGATTTGGTAACTCTGATCAAAACTGATTTCAGTGTATTTTCCAAATCGACTGCTATTATCATTCCRCGTGGTTTTTGCATTGCCAACAGCCTATGAAAATGATAAACTTTTAGAATTTGTTTTACTAGCATCTTTCATAAGATTAACTTTCTCAAAACATGATTCAACTACAAGTTCCTGAAATCTCAGGTGCTCAAGGATCAACCTCAGCATTGAGCTGTGAGATTTAAATTTTGAGGCCCGAATTTGAAAATAAGCCTCAAGTCAAATAGTATAACACTACATAAACTGAGAATTAGAGAAACTACATTTTCCCACCATAAGGAACCTTAACCATTTTGTACTGCAATTAATAAATCCAAACAAATGACTTGTTCAATATTGTTTTCCCATCATCTAATTAACAGGATGTGGTCAGATTAAAACTCTGGAGGCAAACTAGTGCCTCCAAAGGGCCACTGGTAAATTAGGCAGAACCTGGGTGTTCCTGAAGCTGACTGCCTCTTTCCATCGGTAACATTCAGAGGCTAAACTTCTAATTTATATATTTAACTCAGGCAGCTAAAACATCCTTAAAGATTTCAAACAAAGATGCTCAGCAGCTCTCAGAATTCTTTCCTTGATGAGTACAGACTTGACAGATACTCTCTGAAACTTACCTCGGTTATTGGATTGGATGCCAGTACTTTATCCTCCACATGTGCATTGCTGCTTGACTTACTCACAGTGGCAAAGTATCTCATAGTGTATCTTGCAGACACAGTCTTTCCAGCTCCTGATTCTCCACTGACTATAATAGACTGATTTTTATTATTTCTAAAACCAAATAATCAGACAGTTTAAATCAGACATGTCTAAAATGCATGCATAAATGTAAGAATTATATATATGAAACAAATGTATGAAAACACAACTGTGGTCAACACTCATATCAGTTCCATCTTTCATCTGTTCTTCTCTTTTACTTGTCTTTGGTTGTAACCTCTAGGCTGATGTCATTGCTATTCACTCAGCTAAGACAGCATTTTGCCCCTCATCTAGAATGAAAATAGTTATGAGTTCTAGGAATTCCTCAGCTGGTCAAGGAATTACTCCTCCTCTAGTTAAGTTACCCATTCAAAGGTATTCTTAATAGCCAGTGGCACATACACGCTTAAATTAAATTACAATTAACACTGACTGCCACTAGACTTCAGGTGTTATTTATGGACATTAAACAACATACTGAACCTTGCCATTTGCTTGTATGCTTCTTCTGCCACAGCAAATATATGTGGATCCATGTCCCCCATGTTTTGCCCACTATATGCGTGGATAATAGCATCTCCATATATTGGCAACTGTTTATAGGGGTTTATTGCAACCAAAATTATTCCTACAACCAAGTGTACAAAACAAAAATAAAACATAGGTTAGTTCAATGAAAACTGGCAACAACAGTTAAACTGATACAAAATTGCAGTATTTTCTAAACTAGGTAGGACATCCTGATCAACAAGTCTATACTCACACAAAAACTTGAATGAGTTAAAATATACTTAAGGAAAACAATACTTACATCATATTGTAAACTAACCCAAGATTATTTTTTTTAAGAATTTTTTTAAACCTTGCATTTGACTTTGCTTACCACTATAGGTGTAGATAAGCTTAGACTCCACAAAACGAACTTTAAGATTGTGTAGAACAGCTGGTTCATGGAGATAACTAAGTGCAGTGAGATCATTTTCACCAACAAGTATGTCAGGATTTCGTAGGGGTGGCAAAGCAGCTGGATCAACAGGGTAATTCAGTTCCTGTCAACAAGAATGACTTGAAGTATCATAAAATGCATTATGTTTGCATAAACACAAATTGATGTTCTACCTTTACACAAAGTTACAGGGTTGATGGAGCCCTGTCTGATCTTGTATGTCATCAATTCCATATATCTCACTGAACTTAAGGGACTTGGAGATCACAAAAGAAAGATGGGGCCCTTTGTTGTTTATTAAAAAGAAAGCTACATTCTCTTGATTTACAATATTTTGTATTGAAATCTGTAAAAATGAGGAGTGTGTTTAGCTCTCCAAACACATGAGTATTTCACATACAGATGAAAATGGTAGACCAGCTGCAACTGAATGAAAGTAAACACCTGGTCAGAACTTAAGTCAGCTCCAAAACTATCCTTACTCGCAACCTTTCCGTTTTCTTTACACAAAATTTAAAACTCACTTCTGTTTCTTTCAACAAATCCATTTAATCGTACATTTAATACTTGTCTTTACAGAACAAAAATGCAGAAATACTGTGTACTGCATACATTTTCAAAATATTAAATCTGTAAAGAACTCAGATACTAAAATTAACAGATCTTACACAAAGCAACAACTTTAGGGGAAAAAGCAACAGCTAGCTCTGTGAGAGATAATTATGCCTGTCTTGCACTTCTGATTTAATTCAACTTAAGATAAGTTTCAGTGCTTGTTTCAAAAGTGAAGTGATCTTTCTTCTTCGAGGTATCTGTTCTATACTAATGTGATACAGATAGTAGAATTGCACTCTTCATATTTTTAGGTAACAGCTGTTTACTGTACAAATTTCAGTATGATAAAATTCTGGTCACTGCAGGGTTAGCATAAAAGAAAATATGGACAAGTCATTTAGATCCCGTAATGGTGAGTCCTATGTTTCTACATAAATGTATCTCAGCAAACCCCACAATAATTAAGGCTTTTTTCCTTACAGTTCCATCTTCTAATTGCACATGGAGAAAACAGTCTCCAGCTTTGTAGTTTTTTGTGATTTCTGCAGACTGCCAAACTTCTTCATTATCAGGGATCCAAACCCTATTGTACTACAACAGAAAAACAAGATAATAGTTAGCTTAGCTATTATCATAATACCAGACTAGCATAAAAAGATAGTTTTCAAATGTCAAACCTAAAAGATGAATTGGATGCCAGGACTTTTTGGGATTATTATTAGCTCTGACCCTTTCAGCAGGCTATATTTTTGTGTTTTAGTTATTCTTCACAAAAGAAAAAAAAAAAAAAAAAGGAAAGAGAGCAGACTCATTAATCTCAGACATGCTTCTCCTACTCCTGTTTAGTGTAAAGTCTGCAGAACAACAGAGTGCAGGACTCTGAACAAGGGCCAGACTGTTGCCAGGCTCTTCAAACCCTCTAACACTGAACAAGGAGAATAAAATACACTTCAGGCAGAGCCCTGATTTCTAGGAGATTTCAAATGAGCAAGTACCAGAGAAAGCATCTCACTTAGCAGAATTTAGACAATCACTTCCCTGAATTCAAATATAGGATACTGAACTTAGAAAGCATTTTGCCACGGGCACAGATGTATACACAAGAAAGACTCTGCACAGTTACCTTTCTTCTAACAGGACTGAAGTGCAACCTCCAAACAACATCTTCCCCGTTCTAGGGCGAACTTCAAAGACTATTGGCTTCAAGAACCCTTGACTATTTCTTTCTCTACAAGCAATCTGCTGGCTTAGCTGAGCTGAGTCCCACTAATGTACTTTAGCTCTGCCTCAGGAAGAAAACATCCTTCCTAAAAGCACTTATTTCCAATGGAAGCAGATGAATTGTAATTTTCTTTTAGGTATTTGAAGAATCGAAACAACAGAATTACCTCTAGCCTTCTGAAGCATAAATGTTTGAATGTAAATTACGCTGTTCGAACCATCTAGTTCTCCTATGCTGAAGTTAAAATGCTGAAGCATTAGCAATATCTTTAAACGCTCCGCCCTAGAAGCTATAGGAAACAGCATTCCTTAAAAGGACATAATACAGCTGGCAACCTCAGTAAGTCAGGAATTTCTTCAGTGATGTGGATGGAGGGTGTCCTTCTCGTCCTGCCAGGGTTTAACAAAGCAGCAGCATCCCTAAAAGCCTCCCTAATGCATCAACCATGCATTAATAGATACTGGTTTTAGTAACACTGAAATCTCTTCTGTTCAGGGATTTGCAGTTTGAGATCACTTCTGACACGTCACCATCTTCCTTAAACCTTGGTGCAAAATATTTTTTATACCATATAGCGTGTATCTCAGATGGCAATGAAGATAACATTGAAGACTATATTTGGATGTAAGGAGAGGACAGGAGGAAGGACAGTGATGTCAGAAAAAAAGCCTGAAAATCACTAGTACATGCTAGTACTGAGTTTCTTATGGGCCATCTCTCCTCTAATTTGTGATAAGGTAACACTAGACAGCACAGAACCATTCAGTCCCTACTTGCATAAGCAACCATGCTGTATAATCTTTTTCCAGCATCTTTCTGTTTTGATAGCCAGAACCCTTCATTTAATTCCCCTACCCTAGCTATATTCATGGTCAGTTTAAACCAACTACGTTTAAATAAACCCGTGAGAACTGCTGCAGCTGCTTATTTGAAAAGTTAACATTAGTCAAGGATTTCATGAAGTGTTGGCATACTGACACATACCTTGGAGACTCATATATCTTCTCGCTTTGGTGTTGCAACTGTTGTTTTTGGCACAAATGACTTCTTTCCCCTCTAATTTGGAGGAAGCCCTGGAAGCTCCAGCAGATCCTCAGAACATGAGCGTCTCCACCCTGAGAACCCCACTGAACACAGCGCCAACAGTGGGGGCCTACAGAGGTCCCTACAAACTGCACTGTACCTCAACAGTAGCTTTCTCAGCTCCAACCCCCGAGGATCAACACCAAACTGAAAGGGTTAAAACCCTGACAACCCTTGACTAAAGCTTTCTTTGTGTTTTTCTTTCATTACTTGTATAGTTTTGGTTTTGGTTATCTTGAAACATAGTATTTTCTGGCCTGACAAGATTAAAGGGACCTTGAGCTAGCTTGTTAGACCTCCTGAGCAAATCACTGATAACAGGGTCTCAGAACAAAGGTGTCAAGATAAAGTACCAGAGAATCGCCTCCTTGCAACATCCTGGGGCCGAAGAACTGATGAGCTAACTCAATGACTATATACGGACAAAGGAAGCCCAAAGTTCAGAGAGCGGACAGTGTGAGGAAGACTATGAACAACCACCAGAGGATGAAAAGACCCTAACCCTAATTTTACTGCACATGCTTGAACTATGTAAATGAATTCCGGGAACTCATTACCCTAAGACTGCCTTTTCCGAGAAATCTGGTGAATATGTATAACCTTTCTGTATATGAATGAAGGTGTTCTGTTAACCCATCGGAGCACTTGTGGCGGAGCGCTCCCCAGTGCTGCCCGACGTCGCAATAAAGAATGCCTGCTTTCTAAAACTCCAAATGGAGTCTTAGAGAGTTTTACTTCTGAAATTTTTGTTTCAAAATGATTTAGGGTAAGAGGGACTTCTGCAGGGATGTMCTGCAAGTTAGCTTGGGTTGCTCAGTGACCTCTCCAGTTGAGTTTTCAGTATCTCTAAGGATGTAGATTGACCCTTCTGGTGAACCATATGCCAACCTGGTGTGTATGTCAGGTGATGAACACTAATTGAAACCTCAGCTGCTTTCATGATACCTCTTTGCTGATGCCTTCAGCATGATGGAATTTTTTCACGCAATATCCAAAATCACAAAGACCTTTTCTGAATACCCCAACTATGATGACAATGTTTTCATCTATCTGACGGAGAAAGGGAGAAAAACCCAGCTTCACAAATATCTATTTAATGGGCAAATGAAAGACATGGCTAAATGAAATCAGTTTTAACTTTGCTTTTTCCATGTGTATCTAAGTATAAATTGACTTTTGTGTCATTCCTACACTATGCTGATTTCCTGGCTTATAAAAAATACTTACCTATTCACAGCTGTTAAATTGAATTCTTTATTTGCTGTTATTCTATGCGAGTCAAGAATATCACCACCAAATAGCCTCAGGGGCACATAGCGTGTTCCCATGTAAGAAAGTGAACTGCAGTAGGTCACGGACAAGAAGGGGAGGAAAAAGCATGTGATCAAAGTACTGATTCTTCAGAAAAGGTCCCTGCAGTTCCAGGAGCCTCCCTCGGCAAATGTACCCAGCCTACCAAAGTTCGCTTTCTCCAAACCCTGCCTTTCAAGTAAATAGAAGAGAGTTTGCTCATTTTCGTATCAAGTTACACCCACACTCCTTCCTCCCCTTCACCAGCGTAACATTATTCCCATTTGTTCTTTCAGCTGCACAGAGTGTGGTACTAACGCAACAAATAAATAAATACCACTGCAGCACAAGGCTAAATAGGAGGTTATTATGGCAGCTGCTTTTGCGATAGAAGAGATACAGGCCTATAAATTAGTAATGCATGCATGTTATTTTTGTTATTTAAAGCTAAGCAAACAAATTATACATCACAATACTCTGGTGACTACAGGAAAAGTGGCAAACATTGTGCAAAAAATATAGCAGCCGCATTAAGAAGGAATAATCTTCGTTTTAGTGCCAAGATCTGCCAAACATACTCAGTACTGGCATAAAAAAAGAGCGAGCACTTTGCGGTAAGTGGCCAGGGAAGTGCTGTTAAACTTTAAAATTGCCTAATCGCTCACTAGCCCATCAGAGAACTACACCTAAAGAAGACCAAACGTCTCAAAAAAACTAGTATTTTTCTCAAAAAGTATTTTCCCATGCTACCCTGGGATTTTATAGCCGCTCGATGTGCTTTAGCTCCGCTGTCCGGTACAGGTGATGCACCCTTACAGGCAGGGGACACGTTCCCTCCCTCAGGTCCAAACCAGCGAACTCTGTCAGCAACACAAGTGGCTCAACGTTTTAATGCACCGCCGCCGCAACCCCAAAAAGCACAAAAAGTACAAGCACGCTCCGGCGAGTCTGGCATTTCAGGTCACCCCTTTCCTTCCCCCTTCCCTCACGGGGCGGCCGTCGCCCTCTCCGCAGGCGCGGGAGAAGGCGCCCCCGCTTCCCCTCAGGCGCCGCCCCTGCCATGGCGGTCCAGTAGCCCTCAGGGCCGCTCCCCGCACCGCTCACCTGGGTGTAGAGCTCGGCCAGCGCCATGGCGGCAGAGCCGCCGCCGCTCCGGGCCGCCCGCGGGGAGAGACGTGGTGCAGCAGGTTCCGCAGGGGGCAGGTGGCCGCGGCGTCGCGGTCCGCCCCCGGCCACCGCCCCCGAGGCGTGGGGAAGCGGCCCGGCCCGGCCCGGGTCCTGGGCCAGTCCCACCCGGGCACGGTCCTCCCTCGCGGAGGAGGAAGGCGGCTCCCCGCCGTAGGCAGAGCTGAGGCGCTCCACTCGCCTCACTGACCCGCAGTACCCGGTTAAAGCATGTGTGGGGCTTTTTATGTGGACAGCTTGCACGCTAGCTCCTGAGGTATATAAGTATAGTGGAGATGAGTAGTAGTCCCAATTATCATATACGGGTACAGGCCTTAAAATGATCCTGGCAAAGCTGGCATCTTGGGTACATCTTCAGAGATTAGGAATAATGGCCGCTCTAGCTGCCAGAGGGAGCAGGAGGGGAGCCATTCCTGACCGAGTAGGGAAAAACGACAGAAACATTCATCACTGTTCTATAAAAGGCCATCAAGGAGTTTCTCTAACAAACTTAGAATAAGATAAACAACTCAGAATGCATTTACTAAGCTTAGGGCACTAATAGGTGTTATATTTAAATATCCTTTATGAAAAGGAAGATTTGAATAAACGTAGTACCTGGTTGGGGCAGGGGGATATATGCCCAGAGGCCCACTAGCCCTGCCTGGCACCGAAGAGCTTTCATGGCACAGAAGACAATGTTTTAGCAAAGTACAAATCTTAATTCTTATTTCAGTAACAGTTAATATTTGGTGACAAAATTTCCTAACAGAAGTGGGTTATGTCAAACAAAATATTTTCAAATATGCACAGCAGTTTATGGCACACTGTGGGTATCTGGGTGCATATTTATACCATCCTCAGATTTTAACCAACTCCCTTGGCAGTCAACGCCAAGTCTGCCATGAAGGTAGAGGGAACCCATGTGATCGTCTGGGGAATATGCCAGCACACAGCTTACGAACAACCAACCAAACAAGCAAACAAAAAACCCCAAAGCAAATCTTACAGTTGTATTTTTATTTGGACATTTTCCAGTGATAGCTATTAGGCTACAGTTTTTATGATGCATACATTTACTAAGTACAACATCAGACACTACAACAGATCAGAGCTCGGGTCATTCTGACAATGTTTTGGTTCTCATCTATGTACTGTAGTGGCATCGAGTGAAAACCTACGTTTAAAGGTTTTTATTTATCACATGAAGTATCAGCATCTTAAAAAACCAAGTGTTTACTCATAGTTTTTGTACGGTATTTGAAATATGTTCAGTTTAAATCACAAATTACACAGACCTTCAAATTGCAAATGCTGGTGTTTCCAAGTTGGGAACAAATGTTACTGGATATCAATCCACTTTTCAACATTGAAGTTGACCCTATTTTTTTCCTGTGATAAGAATAGATTAATCACATTTAACGGACTTAAGCACTTTCACATTCCATCCCAGATTGAAGTCGGAGAAGCAATTTTTCAAAATTTGGATAGAAGACTGTGTCCTAAACATCAGAATAAAATGATCACTGGAATAAAAATACACCAAATTGAATGAGGTAATTATTGTGCAAAATCTCTAGAATAACTGTATATAATTCTAAGGGGTCACTGACAAGTATTTTTCCAGCATCCGATAGAATSTATCATAGCAATAGATAATAAATTAAAATATAAAAGATATGTCCACATTAAAAGAGCATAACAATGATTCAAAGGAAAAAAAAAAGTTGTTAAAATAATTCTGCATTATATTCCATGGTTAAAGAGATATTAGTCCTAAGGTGAAAGATATATTATACACTGACACTAAAATTTTACTTTTGAAAAGTGCATGTAAAATACTGCCATGTAAAATATTAGATGAATTACCAATTACACATCTATTCCAACGTAAAAATATTTTCCTTTAAAACATGTCAAGCAGCATATACTTTTAATGTGATATAAAAGTAATACCAGTCAAACCACTGAGTTTAAGGATAATACCTATAAATTACTAAAGACTACTTTTTTTAAGGAAACAAGATACAATAAGGCTTTTTACAGGTAAACAAACATAAAAAATAAACAAAAATACATTTAGGCATACATTTTAATACACTAATGCTTAAGTAGTGGATACATTTCCTGATCTACAGTATGAACATACTGTAATGCCAATTGTTTGTTTTTCAATAGGAGAAAAAATTTGTAGGTCAGCATGTTCTCACGTATTTTCTTTCCTAACCTTGTAACTGGATGTGAAGGCCTTCCCATTACATTCTCACAAGTACAGTACCCCTAACAGCCTGAAAACTACATTATACCTTATTTGGAGCCACTTAACAGTAGCTGTAGTTTCAGAAATCAAGTAACATTTGAAAAAAGAGTGTTTGGTATACCATGCACAGGAAAACAATATAAATAATTTAGCAAAGGTCATTCAAAACATTTATGCAACGCAGTATTAGGTTCTTGGAAGTACTGGCATGATCCATCAAACATAATATGGGGCATACACATTTGAAAATAAGACGACATGAGCATCTTAAAATGACACTGACAAAGTTTAGGTTGTCTTTACTACCGATTTTAGCAACCATACAAACAGCATGTCTACCTCTCAAGTAAAACACAACTGAAATGTTTCAGTCTGCTTAACAGCAAAATTTTTTCTGTGAGTTTGCAGGCAAACAGATCAGTACCAAATAGTCTAATAGTGTACCTCTAGATTATTTCTCAGTATTTTAAAAGAAATTAATGTTAATGCTAAGTTGCTAATTATTATAATACATAAAAAATATTGTACAATGCAATTGAGCAATGTGTGTGGCTTTTTTTCACATGTATATTTAAGCCATACATCACAAACCACCTGTTTTAAAGTTCAGAATTGGAACCTTCAGCAAGGCTTCTGCGCTTACGTTGCACATTGTCAAATGTGAATTCTATATAGCAGATCCAAGATGTGCGAGTCGGAAAAATCTTTCCAATAAGATGTGCAATATCCAAAATAACTCAGTTTCTCATTATGCACTCTGGATCTCCAACCATTAAATCAGCATGAATCATAGTCAAATGACAGCATCATAGTCAAAACCTACTTAATGTTCTTGTTAGTCAACCTTTCAAAGAATGAGAGCCTTGGGCTACTGCAGAAATTTTCTATTAAAGTTTTTCCTCTCAAATTCCAGTATGAAAGAATACTTTTTTCTTTTTTTTTTTTTTTAAGTGGCAACAAAACAAAAGAGATTATACTCAAAATACACACTGTCATCTCTGGGGTCTACAAACAAAGAAGAACAGTAGACAGACTACAAAATCTAAATAAATACTAAAATCATTATTGACTTCTGATCATTTGCTTCAAGATTCTGTATTTTTAGCTAACTACTTTTAAAAATAACTAAACATGTAATTTCCAGTGTGCTACTTTGTGCTTAGTTACCATTTTCCTCTACAGGTGTTATTTGATACCATTTGCAAAAATCCAGTTAAAATAACAGACTGCATTGGACTGTAAATAAGGTTGACAACAAAAAAATGAAATATCTTATTTTTAGTGCCTAGTATGATACTGTCATACATTTAAAAGAACACAATATGCAGCAGCGATTTAGTATGCTTGGTAAACCACAGTACTAACAAATGAACACCTAAGTTATAGCATATAGTAAGCTATAAGACTTATCACTAGAATTTATGTCAAACTGACATAAATAAGGAAGTGGCTTAAGAAATCATTTTATATATTGCCAGTTTGTGTTTCTCCACTCCAGTTTTTACAAATTAAATGTAACAGGCTCCCAAGTGACTTTGTATTCTACTACAAAATGCCTTACTTTCAAGTCTTCCATGTTCAGGACTGTGACTGTCCCTGTTGGTCCCTGCCTATGAGAAGATTACATATGGAGTTTAATTTACACTATTTAAATATGTTACTAAAGATCTAAAAATGTCTCTAGACAGCTGAAGACACAATTTTTGTCCAAGCCCGATTTCCATATTCTGGAAATGTATGAATCAGTGATGTCCTCATAAATGCAATGACTGAACACAAATGCACATCTTTCTATTAGCCTTCAATCTGTGGTGCTGTTATGTAGTTTTCCAGCTACTTTTACTACAGATCTGGGCATATATAGACTGTTTGTTCAGAAAATGTATTTTCAGTGGCTCACTATGTTTTAACGGGTAAAGATATCAGGCAACTGATTCTCCATCTAACACTGTCGGTACATCCTTGGGATCAGACACGTGATATGAAGCCCAGGCCCAAGCTGGCTGGGATCTGAATGGTTTCTAATGCCAGAGAGGATGGATTAAATGGAAAAGTTACAGGAAAGATATGTTTAGMATCCATGAGCAACTGAGGAGAGTCCTTCCTGTCTCGCAGACGCATCTGCAAAGGTAAGAAAGTGATTACATTAGCATTTAGCCACTTCATTGATAATAATAATTTTGCAAAGAGGTAGTATTTCATCTGTGCTTACAGATACATACTCTATGCTAACTTGACCCGACACATTTGCAACAATTGTGCCATTAAACTATAGTTACTTTCGTCATTTTCAGTTCTGCATATCTTCTCCTTACAATGCAATCTGAAGATATTTAGATTCCCTGCAAAAGGAAGAATTTGCCCACTATCTGGTAACTGCATCTTTTCAGTAAGTGGAATTATAGTTTTTTCTCAGTTCTACCTTCCCAATCTCCCTTATCCTGCTAGTAATGTAATTTGATTTCTAACAGGCCAGAAAGATCATCTTTGTTTCTTTTATTTTGCTCTACTGGCTGCTTTTCTTTGGAGTTTTCAAAACATTTCATCAATATCTATAAAACTGGAAGGGCTAAATGAAGAACTTTGGAATGAACATAGGCCTCAGTTTTCAAAGCAGTTGGAACTTCTCATGCAGACACAGGTCTGACAAAAGTAAATTTGCGTATATAAATGTTACCACTTGAAAAGTTGGCATACAAGTGTGTTTACATACACAGAGATTAACATAAGCACAAAAAACTCTCACCTTCCAAAAATCTCATACACACTGACAGGGAAACTAACATTTTCATGCAAGTCTGGAGGCAGGAAATTGTGATTGCTTAAAATTTTAAGGCTGACAATGACCTTTTCAACATAGCTAAAAAACGATAGCTAAAAAGCCTAGTTTACTTCAGATTCCTGAACGTATTTCAGGACACAAGCTATTTTGGCTTATCAGACGGTTTGTTAGAAATAGTCAAATGATTTTTGATGAAAAGATATAGCCATACCTGTATTGTACGTATAAATGATACCAAGACTCTCTCTTCAAACTCATTAACTGGAGTATACAAATTCAGAACTTTTACAATCTGTGAAGAAGAACAACCATTCTTAGGTTCACTTTACTGATGAATCAACAGATGCATCCATGGTTACTAATAATATGCTTTTTAAATTAGCTATTTTAAAAAGAAAATTCTTTACAAGTATTTGTTATTTTTTGCTTTATTGATTCATACAGAATTTCATCACCTGCTTAATGCTATATTATACGACTGCCTCCTTCAGAACATGGGTTCTTTGGAGGTAGAAACTCCAAAATTCTACATGTGTGTGGAAAATACCAAACTATGGAAAAATCAGATGATAAGTAACTGACTGTGTTCCTACATCCCCTAGAAACATGCTGTATTTCTCTCCCTAATTTTGAYCCCGTAATTACAACCTTCTGTAGCTTCCATTCCAGAGAGTCTTATGACTTCACTATTTTTCAAGAAAGTGAGCTATTTCTCTAAAAAGAGGGCTAAAGCCACTACAGGAAAGAACAGCAACACAAAGGCTTTAAATAATAATATGTGTTAAACACGTAAAACTTATAAAAAATTCTGTGTTTACATGATTCTTTTTAAAAAAAAAGCACAACACTTTTTAACAAAGTTAAAACACTTGAAGCATGTGGAATTCTAACTTCTTATTTCAGTACAAAACTAACAGATTTTCCAGCAATGTGAATTACTAAATCAAAACGGCTATATCAATCCAACCGCTAGTGCCATCACACCATTGTGAAAGAAATGGAGAAACTTCTTCCTTTTCTTGATGGGAATGTTCAGTAATCATCAAAAATGCTTGGATCCAGTTACTCCTGTACAAGCTCTATGCAGATGTAGCATGGTTAAAAAAAAAGTGCAACTTATCTGTACAAAATCTAAGCTTTCATAAATAGAAGTCTTCAGCTGCTTCCTGAGATACATTTGGTTCAGCCTTTCTGAGGCTAATGGGTACAGTAACTTAACACTTTTGTTTGCAGACCCTGAGACAACAGCTCTGTGTGAATTGTCCATTCACTTAACTGGATACTAACTCCAATGGCAGAAAGATAATTTCCTAGTACCTTAGGCAGAGCTGCCTGGAGTACAGAGGTGTCTTAGAGTGAAGAGTTTTCTCTAAGGATTTTCACAACTGCTACACACTGCACAATCTATTGAGCTTCCTCTCATTTGGTCAAAAGTTATCTTGAACATCAGACCTCAGAAAAGATCTGGTCCTTTTTTTACCCCTCCAATTTAATCTGTTTTACTTTAAACAAAGTAAGAAATCTTCAAAACAAAGTAAGAAATCTTCGATCCATGTGCAAAAGCAGTGCTGGCAGGCATAGTAAACACCAACAGAGCAGAGAACTGCTCAAAAGTGACAGCAGAACAGACAATGAGAGTTTGCTTACCTGGGCAGTAGTCAGYGCATTGCACATTGAACAAATGGCTTCTGCATCTTCATCTGTTTTCTTTTTTACTTGCAACAACTGTGCAGCCTGGATGAGGGGTTCCAGTGTTTCTTTAGCCCCACTATTCATCAAATTTTTATCACGTAGCCATTCTTCCAGTTGACTCACATTGTATCTGTACAAAGAGGTAAGAGTATCAAGACATTAAYGCTTGATTATGGTTAAATCGAAAGCATGTGCAATTTCTCTTTCCCAGTGTTTCTTCTTTGTCCTTACATGCTTTTCCTTCACACCTGTCATTTCTTGTAATTTTGTCTTCATACTGTTTTCTTCTGATTAAGGCAGGAAATCTTGAGTTTCAAAACAGTTAGAAACTATGGCCAAAGACTTCCACTAACTAGCTTTTCCCATTTGTTTCTGTTCCTATTAATTGCAGGAATGTGATGAGTATAAGAAGAAAGGCAAATGAGATTTTGTCCATGCAAATGTACAGTGAGGCTTTTCAAGGTTATTTGAGGGACTGGAATGCCTTGGCTAAATTTCCTGGCATATACCAGTAGAATGCATTGGACAACTGACGCCAAATGCAGGAATAGAATAAGGTGGCTTTACTGCAGGATGCAGCAAACTACAGCGTGGATGAACACAGCAGGTACCCACTGAGCCACCAGCATACAAAGAACCAGCAGGTATGTTTGTTATTCTCCTCTAAAAGCTGAGAAAGCAACTACCAACATTTCACCTACAGTTCTGATTCCTACTTGATGATGAAATACTTTTGTTTTGCTTCTACKACATTTCCTTGAAAGCCAGGTAGGATTTTGCCTAAATTAACCAGAACCACTCAAAATCAGTTTAACAGCATCTGCAACTCTTTGTGTGTGGAAAACTAAATATTCAAAGTGTATCTGCTATTCCATCAAAATGATGTTCACCGGTCAAGAGTTCACTAAGATTTCCAGCAGCACATTCAAGAAAAGTATAAAATGAGCTCTCCCACCTTATCTGCATTCCTTTGCTCCACGAGCACATGTCCTTGCGCAGGAGAAGATTATTAAGCGTTACAGCCCCAATGATGTAGAACATCTGCTTGACAACCTGTTTGATCAGCTCTGGATCCATTCCGTGCTGACACATCACTGAATGGAAAGAGTTCAGCTGCCGAATAATGGAGTCCAATGTGTAGGTTCCTTCATCAGCAATGCTGGATGTTCTCTTCCGCAGCCCTGTTGGTTTCACCCCTGAGACACCTTGGATAGTCTCATGCTCCAGCATTCCTGAAACTGCATTTGATTGACAACATTATTATAATGACTGAAAATTCCTATAAGTAAGCATATTGTGCTAGACAGCAAAACGGTATTTACACAGAAAGAGCAGGCTGGTCTTTCTGCTAGCCACACTTTGCCATGATTTCCAGCAATTCTCGGTGTCCCACTATGTTCTGCAAAATGTAAGCCTACAGGGTTTTTACAGAGATTCCAGCATGTCTGTTTGAAAGGAAGGTCTAACTCTAGCTCAGCAAAATACTTTTTTCCTCCCATAGTCATGTGAGCAGCAGTCAGCAAACCAAGAGCTGTTTCATTCTTCTAAATGGTGTGATCGGAAAGCATAATGAAAATTTGTGTGAGAGTACTGTCTGACAAGAAAAATGAGAAGTACATTTAATGAAAAAAATCTCCCTGAATGTAAACTTCATCACTGCTAGCTATTTCCTTGCTGATTGCTGTCCATAATGACAACCAGCCGTTTTTCTCCATATTCATTTTAATTATGAGTTATCATGTAATTGAAGTCCAGTTTTTCCACGGGATATTTCCCAAAACACAGGGCAACCAATGTCAGACTGTCCTAACAGTTCCCTCCTGTAAATGCAGGACATTTATGACAAGTATGAATAAGGTAAATCGATTTATTCTGTCACTGCCAGAAGAACCAGCCACAGTTTAGTTTTCCCTCTAATCCAACCTGTCCAGTGTAGTCCTTGTCATCTATGAACAGAATACCACAAGAACTATTAATAAAACTCTACTGGTTAGGAAGAAATACAAGATATAGCATATTACCACCATCACAGTTTTCATTTTGGTACTACGGTGTGAAGTTTAAGGAATTCAACTTTGCCTTACCAATCATTGGTTGCAGAATGTTTTCCAACACTCGGACAAGTTGTTGGTAGATCTGAATAGCCAAGTCACTCAGTACTTGTCTGTATTCAGCCAAATCAAAATTAGTGAGGCAGTGTTCATTTTGACGAGGTGTATTATGCTTCATAAACCCCTGAATTCATAAAATAACAGAAACAAATGCTTCAATGGAATACAAAAATATTACACAAAACCAGTGCTGATATTTTTTCATGCAACTGACAAATAATACTTTCAAAATAACACACAGCCCCTCAAAACTTTAATTTGGAAGTTCTTCTGATTGAGGCTAATGCTAAGATTTGCTTTTCAATTGTGACTTGTGCCACGTCTGCTTCCCTGAGTTGCAAATTCAAGTATCTGACACAGGAACAAACTCTACCAACTTTCTGGCAGGTAAGACCCTTCCCTCCCACTCCAGCATGGGCATTCTCACCTAGCCATTTATAGCCAAAATCCCAGTTAAGTATGAAGAAGAAATTAGGCATACCACAGCCTCCAAACATAAATTGGTCTGCCATACTATGGTTAAAGGGCTTAATACGGCCTTTTTCATAGGAAGTTCAGTGAATCATTACTAAACACCATAATGGTCGCAGCCAGATTCTTCTACTTAATCTGAGTTGGCACTTTTGGGAGCACAATGTCATCTAGCCTCTGGGCCCCCAGCCTGAAATAAAGGGAAACTGGTTCAAATCTTATCTCCCCGTGCTTTCCACTGACATCATCACCATCATTCCAAAAAGTGTAGCTGTTTTAAGAGACTTTGACTAGATATTGAGGTATTACAGGAATTTGTTAAAGATTAGTGCTCACAGTAGTATGGTAGAGCAAAAAAAAACAGAGTAGGAGCACTGCTTACCTCTTCTCCACTATATTGCTTCAAACAGTGCAAAAATCGGCAGGTGTTAGATAGCCAGAAGGACACTGTTTCGAAGTCATCACCTCTTTTCTGAAGATAAAAACAAACACATTTCAACAAAGACTGGTAGGAGGAATAAAATAATAAAATGTTAGATAAACAATTAAACACTTAAAATCTACTTTCTTGTAGCTGCTCAGATTCTGATGTTTTGCAAAACTTTGTGTATTTCAATAACATATTAGAAAAGCAAGGTTTTTGACAAAATACCATTAAACACCCTCCCTGTTTTCTGTAATGTTTTTCAAAAACTTTCAAAATATGATTTCCTCCACAGATATGATCTTTCTGTGTTTTACAGACCCATCCTAACTGCTCTGTGCGGAAATCACAGGGCAATGTGACTGTATTCCCAAAACACTCATTCTGTGGCACAATGACTCTTGTGAAGAGCCCAACACAGGAGATGGGAATGATGCAGAGCCAGCAGGAGGAGCAGAGAACAATTCAGTTTTCATGAATGTCACATCACAACCATTTTGGCAGCCTGATACGGAAAACAAATAAAACAAAAAGCCCTCCTCGCCAAAGATCATAGAATCTAATATATGCTGAGTAATTAAAATTTCTAGAGCTCTGTAGCATGCACTCCATTCACTTAAATATGTCCAAAAGTTTCTATGAATATCTAAGCTCCTACAGGATTGTTTACTAAACGTTTTTTCAAAACATGTAGCTTGATTAATTGCTTGGGTTTTGAGCACATCTGCTTTATTTAAAAACTATAAAACTCCATGAAGCATAAAGCATATTTATGTCTTAATATTGTTTTCAAGATACCCCTGGAGTAAACTCTCCTAGCCAACTCATTGCAAAGACTTTAGGCAGTAACATCATCAATGTAATCTGTAGGTGAAGCAAATGAGGAAATCTGTGAACCAAAACTGCAAATGAAACATTTTAATTAAGTATTCTGGATTACAAAGGCTCACTATGCAAACTTTGACTGCATCCAAAGCTTTACAGGCATAGCTTCAGAGGAGGAAGTCTATTCAAAATAAAAAGAAGGTATTTCTTCTTCCATTAATTCAAACCATCTGTGGTATTATGTGGATAAAATGCTATCACTATAATTTGCTGCTTGTTAACAACTTTTTGGAACTTTGGTGGGAGGACTTCACTGATCAGAAATCGAGAGCCAATGCATTGAAAGTCTTCTCCTCACTCCTCTAACATAAAATCAAAAGCAAATTTTAAATTAATGTTTTCCTAAACCAAGCAGACTAACTAACCTTCAACACTTTTTTGATGCCATTGATAGTGGAAGTCAACAACGACCGCACTTTTTGGTCATCATTAAGGTAATCTGCATGGCGTACACACATGAACAAAATATATGCTGGTAGTCCCGGAATCAGGTTGACGGCTACCCCACGTGGTTTCAGCTCTTGGGAAAAACAAACACACATTTTTTTTTTAAGTATAAAGCATTGGAAGGTGTTATATGTGGTAATCGCAACCTCCCCAGTTAATTGTACATACATACCTATATATGGCCAATGAAAACTAAGAGTAAAACTAAGAAGAGCCACTTTCTTGGTAAAATATCAGAACAGAATAAAACACGCCTGCTAAAAAATACGCAGACACATTAATATGTACTATACTCATCAGGAAGGATGATTAGATTACAATAGACATTTAGGAATTTTAGATAAACTGAACACTGTCAAAACCAAAATAAGCTATTCATTTCATAATGCAAATTCTGTGTTCTTACCATTCATTTTTCAGAGTGTGTGGGAGCAGAGGAGGCTGCCAATGAGAAAGATGCTTACCTAAAATAAGATTCTTGACAAGTTTTTGTTCATCCTCCTTCTTATATTCTAACATCCCTTGGAAGTCCTTTTCTTTCCGTGGAATGTTTACTGGACGAATAGGTTCATCGATGATTTGTCCAGGTGATATGTTCTCCATCTGGCCCACTTCAGAGGGGAAATGAAAAGAAATTATATAATATAATATAATATTTTCCAGTGAAACCAATGCACATCAGAGGAAACTATGACATTTCTAAGGAAGAACTCCAGCATATAGAACTAAGAAATGTTTTTCTTTGGTTCAGGGTAACAGTTAGCAACAAAACTCCCATTAAACAAAAAGACAGATTGTTGATAAATGTATCTTGGGGAGGCTTCCATTGAAGAAGAGTGGAAGGGCATGAATGGCATCCATTAACACAGACTTATGCTGATTTCCTGAATTTTATCGTATAAAAGCACAAAGGCGAAGCGATAGCCATTAATCACTTAATCCCAGATTAATACTGCAAGGGTCACTGTTAATTGTTCTGCAAAATGCCAGTATTTTTCAAGCTTGGTGTTTGTTACCTATTGTGGTAGGTTTACCTTTACCAGCAGGCAAGCACCCACACACTCACACTGGGTCAGCTCCCCCCAGCCCTCCAGCAGGACAGGGGAGAGAATATTAAGAGCAAAAGTGAGAAAACTCCTGGGTTGAGATAAAGACAGTTTAATAGGTGAAGGAAAGAGGCGKGAGGGAAGCAAAGCAAAGGCAATCACTCATGCCCTCCCCCCCTGGGGGATCGATGCCCAGCCAGCCTCCAAACAGCAGCCACCTTGTATGCAAAAAGCCTCTCTTCTGGCTCCCGATGTTAGGTGGTATGGAATATGGAATATCCCTTTGGACAGTTCAGGTCAGCTGCCCCGGCTGTGTGCCTTCCCACCCYGCCCCCAGCTTACTTGCTGAGGGGGCAGAGTGGGAAAAAAGAGAAAGCCTTGACACTGTGCAAGCTCTGTTCAGCAACAGCCAAAACACCGGTGTGTTACCAACACTGTTTTAGCCACAAATCCAAAACACAGCATCATGCAGGCTGCTATGAAGAAAGTTAACTCCATCCCAGCCAGACCTACTACATCTTTCTAAGTTAGGTAGTAAACACAGACTAAACTATGTTTTCAGAAACATTTTCCCACTCCGTATTTTGTATGAATACTACTGTGATCTTGTCCACAGTAGTAACCAAACAATCCTGAAAGACTTTTTAAAAAACAACTTTAATTTGAGTAACCTTTCAAAAGAATATATGAAATATCCACCTTGTTGCATACAGAGCCTCACGGTATCACATCAACACCTACACTCCGCTTGATTAGGCTGCACGTTTGTTTTTGAAAAGCAAAACTTGGCTTCATCCCATGAAAGCTACATCCTCTTCTCACAACCCTCCTAGCTGCATGCAATCTCTACAAACTACTGCACATCCTGTAAGTGTGCTAAATGTGTGCACCTGTCAAATGGGATAGAAAATGCAGAAATCCAAACTGGAGCTCAAGGAGAGCTGCCMCTAGCTAAAGGATAATATACTCTTGTTAATCCAGGTTTAACTTGGTATCACTGTTCTTTTCAAACACTGAAGCACTGAAGACTACGCAGTCACTAATTTCAATCTTAGTACTCAATAAAACAACTCGTTAGGCAGTGAGCTTGTTTCTGGAGGAAGCCGATGACCATAAAAAGCTACTGAAAGATTAGGACCAGGATTATTTAAAAACAAATTCCTACTTCAACTTTATAACATTATTAATTGCTTTTAGCAATTAAAATTACTTTACTTATGCAGAGACATAATAAGCTCTCAGTCTCACCGGTCCTAAGATCCTAAGGCAACTCACTCTGACGCTCATAAAAATAAAATTAGCTTAGTCCTTATCTCAGCATTCTCATATTCAGGTTTGGCCAGCAGCTCTGAAAGGAAACCTCAAGCGGAGAAAGACAGTCTCAGCATTCTTGGCTCCAGTGATACAGAAATTCACAAAGGAAAACTGGGTAAATTATTTCTGCCTGGTTCATATTTAGTATTGCTTTTGTCTTTACAAAAACAGATACTGTCTTTCAGTACACAAATAGGCCAGGTAACATTCTTTTATGTTTCAATGGTTTCTGCCTTCAGAGAAACATGAATTTCCTTTTACAAATTGCTTCAAAACATGACAAATATTCTAAAGGTTTATAAAGGAACACAGAGAGCTCTGAGTGCATCTCCTGTTTCTGGAATCAGTTAACAGAGGCTAATGCTACTGAAGACTTCGTGCCCTCCTGACCACTAAGACAGATGGATATGATGACAACAGGATCACAAAAAGTAAACCAAAATCTTTTTCTTCCTCTCAAAATATAAAAGTACCTTCAAGTTCACCAATCTTCTTAGCAAATACTTTCAACTGTTTCTTTAACTTGCGAACAGTTTTGTCTTGCTTTTCAAGCTGCTCCATTAAATCCTGTAAATTAAAATGAGAGAAAGATTAAGATATGAGAAAGTGCCATAATGTGTGACAGAGACAAAATCAGTGCTGTTAGAATTACAAGGTGGTGAGGAAAGCTGAACAGTGGTGCCATCCTCTGGCTGAGGTTTGCAAGCTGGAACACTGCCTAGAACGCAAGCCAAGTATTGCAAAATTGTTATGTGCAGCATGACAAAGGCAAAGCTCTCAGGCAGGTATATTCTGCAGACACTCAGAACTAGGTCAGTTCTTACGGCAGAAGACGTTTTGCTGCAAACACATCTCCTTAATGCTTCCTCCCTGCTCTTCCAAATGCCTCACGGAAATAATTTTCTTTATTATTTAACAGCTAGCCTGTATTTCTGCATCATTTATTCATGCCTTCAGGACTGACTCGTTATTCAGACCTATCCATTTTATAAGACTACAAGAGAGAGATCTGCAGAAAGACCGTAACTTGCACTCAAATTTACCAAAATCATCAAACATCCAAACGTACAACATTACTTGTAATTCTCTGCCATCTCCCTATCGCTTGCTGTCATCACATTTCCTTAGACAGAAACTGGGGTCTTACATCTTTCTGTTCTATACCTGAACAACACCTAGCACCTAAAAGTCCTACTCTTGCAAGAAAGCTGTATTTTTCTTTCAAAGGAGCACTCCCCAGAAATCTATCTTTGAATAATTCTGTGACCTATGGTAGTGCATTCATGAAATAATCATGTAATTAAAAAAGGGCAAGTCTTTCTAAAGGAAGCAAAACCTCAAGCTCAAAAAACCTGAAAGCCGTTCCAGGTTAAGGGTTTGAAAACACCTTAAAAGAAAAATGCTTAACATAAGGGACCATGAGCTCCTTGCATCAAAAGCATCATCTGGGAAACTACACCTTTCCTAAAAGTACTGAAAAATATTAGCGCAGCATTGGCAACAAATTTGAATTTGGCACAAAATTGCTCTCAGTGATGTAATAAAGATTTAACAACCTAATATAATACACTGGAGCAGTAAGATATTAGGACTGTTGAAAGAACAGAATCAAGGCCATGCTTCATATTCAAAGTAGCGTTCAATATTACAACAGAAATCCTGTTAATAACACAATATACTTATCATCAGGTATAATAATTTCTACTGAAATTAATAAAAAAAAATACATGTAAGTCCAACAGACTGTTTTGAAAATATCAGTAAAGGGATATGATTTCTGAACAACAAATATGTGAGGAGGAAAAAAGTTCTTTCTATGGTTCCTCTAAACAAGTTGAACAGATTTCACATCTCATTAAGATTTGGAATCTCATAAATCATATTCTTTCAAGATTACATATGTTATCTTTAATTATTATGGAAATATAGTATTATTTCCAATGTTATCCTTCAGACTTTGCATTTTTGAAAAATATTTAAAGGTTATGTATTTTGATTCTGATAGATTTATTCATTCCAGATGTCAGCACTGTAAAGAGATCTATCAACAAATTCAGACTAAGACTGGGCTACTCACAATTGCAGGCATTATTCACCTTTTTAAGTATCTGTATGATCAGGCCTCTATTTTGCTGAACTGAACTTAAATGTATCAAAGTTTCAAAGCAAAGAGTGGTTCTGAAAATTGAGCATCTTTTGCATCATGTACCTCTTTTTCAGGGCAGTATTAAGTAGTATTCAAAAAGAAACTGCTTTGGTCACAGTGCAAGATTACATTAGTAACAAAACTGTGCATCAAAAAGAGACACAGATGACACAGAGGACACTAAGACTAACAAAAAAAGCAGTGAGGGAAGTAATTGGCATCGTGAAGCTCTCTGCAGGGGATTTCCTTTGAAAGGGAGAAAGGAAGGCAGCCTGCTTTTCAATTAGTGCTCCAGAAATAGCGAACAAGACAACAGAGAAACAGGATTCATGTGATCTACATACAATCATCCGTTTGTAAAGTGAAATCCGGTACGATTGATACTTCTTGGGATCATCTGCATACAACTCCTCATAAAACTGTAAAAATAGGTACAGGATAGATTTTCCCCTGCCTTTGAGACACTGATACTTCAGTAAGCACTATATAAATGAAATCAGATTAAAACAAGATCAAGAATCTTTAATTTTTAGGTAGTCTAGTCCTTAGTTGTGGTGCTCACTCCAGCCTCTCCAGAGAGAAGCTGATGTAGATGAGTTGCAGAACAGTCAGATCTTTTAAAAATGGGCAGTACTAATACTGTGAAAGCCTGGAATATAACCTTTGTGAGAACATGGACAGGACATTTTCTTATGCTAATCAAGATAGGATTGCAGTGAATACTGCAATTCTAATATCACATCTGAAAAACCTGTAAATTATTTCCACTCTAGGGCTAGGAGTGGAAAAGAAGCATATTCCCGACTTGGAGCGGACCTGCAATACTCAAACATCAGAAGTGAAATACTAAGGAATGAGTCTATATTTAACAAGTAAAATTACATTCACTGTATTGAAAATAAACAGAGCTCCTCTGGGATGCAATTACATGACTGTGTGTTGTCTTGGGAACACAGAATGTGATGAGTAGGTCTCTTGGGGGGAAAAAAAGGTTAAAAATCATAACATATGACTAAGCAGCAGGAGGGAGCTGTCAGAGATGGAAACATTCACCATTCACCTTTGCCAGTGGGAGACAGCTGCTGCTGAGGCAAACTTATAATACACTTTGAATCAGTCTTCCAAGATCTATTTACTACATCATCTGATGCTTTCCTCAAAACCTTTGGCACTAAGACAAGAGCCCAACCACGATAACTTCTGTAACACACATAAGCAGGAAAGACTACACCTTGGCTTGTTTAGAGGAAGCAATGACACTTGGAGCTAGGATTTTTCTTCCTGAAGTAGCATGGTTCCCTTTACCAATAAACAGCGATAAGCCAATGATATTCCAACACGGGCCTCTTTGGAAAACTTCCCCAGAATTGAACTCGCCTGCACATGATGAACATACTCCTTTGCATGGAAAGGTAAGGAGTTTCACCTGATCTTTCCTTCATACAAAAATGTTGTGCAGTAAACAAGGAATACCAATTATTAGCTAAGTGACTTCTAGCCAAGTTTCTTTTTCTGGAATGATTTCTTTCTTCAAAATGTACTGAATAGCTGGAGCTCATAACACAGTGGATTATCTGTGTAGCTTCAGGCAGAGAGGAGGGAAATGGGAAGAAAAGTGACATTAAATAACTGAAGAACTACATCAGAGTTTTTCAACAAAACAAACAAACTAGTATGTTTCAGAGGAAACACCACTACTTGGCACTAATATTTTTTATGAGTTCCCTGGATATTAATCATTCTATTTAGCAATGATTAAACTCATCAGTTGAAAGCTGGGATCCACGAGCTTTCTCCATGCCACAAACTTCGAACAAATTCCCTGAAACATTATTACTTCATCAGCAATCATAAGTCTCTCTCTCCCATTAGCTTACCTACAAAAAAACCACTGCACTCATGCAATTTTTTGCAGGAGGTTGCCATCTGAAAACTGATAAGAACTTATAGGCACAGCAAGTCTGTAAGTCCCCTCGCCTGCTCCTGCAGCATCATTTCCCTTACCAAGTTCTCATTAGTCAGCCGGGTGATCTCATGCTGTAGACTGGCTTCAATGCGGGCCTCTGGAGGCAGCTGCAGATTCTGTGCTAGGAGCTGCTGCTGGCGATTGTTTTCTTCCTTCAGACTTTGGATCTCACCTCGCAGCGATTCCAGTTCATTCTCGTGACTCTTCTTCTGTGACTGAAGCTGAGACTCCAGCAGCCTAAAGAAGTTGAGCAACAGTTGCGTGAACACACTTAGAAAGTTACATCCCCAATTCTCAGAGGGAGTGTAAAGCTTTAGCTGCTGCTCAGGAACAATTAGCCATGGCTTGCAAAGGAAAATGAAAAAGGCAGAGTACTCTTTAAACCCTTCAGTATGCCTTCTAATTAAATTAAGCTTGCATGATCAAAAAGTGGAGAGAAACTAATTGTGACACTGCTTTGCATTTCCTTTGTGATTGAACACATACTGTGTATGGTGCCACTGTGACTGTGACTGTTTTGTCACTGCTTTTAAAGGGGCTTTAAAGAGGTTTTACCTCTAACCAAATCAAACAAACTGCGTAAGATGAAGACGACAGTGTGTTCGCTTAAACTAGGACCCTGCAATATTAACAAAGGAAAATCTTTTTAGAGTTAACTCTGTTCAGTCAGAAACCATTTAGTTGCAAATGCACACAAATAATCTTTATTTTTACGTTAAAACCAACATTTTGCAGAGGGTTGTCATTAGTGCACAAAAGGTTAACAACAGAACCAAACTCAGGACTGGGATCCRGGAGCTCTATTTTGTCCTCACCACTGACTTGCTCTTTCCCCTTGGGCACATCATGTCTCAAATTCTTCTCATGTGAAATGGGGATAACACGTACCTCCCCTACAGCCTCCTGCCGAGCAGCGCTGTGGGGATCTACTCCTGCTTGCAAGGCACCGTCCAAGTGCTCTGACTCATCATTTCTTACATACGCACACACAGGAAATGACATTACTAGTGACTACTAGTGTTCAATTAGACAATCTTTCAGGGTTTAAATATGCATAAGGCAGGCACATTTATTAGTAACTAGACTGATCAAGCACGCAAGGGCAAATAGTCATTTACCTGCATTGCTCTGCTATTTAATATAAAGCTTCTTGTCTCTACAGCGCTAGGACAAGAAACAAGAGGCGCAGAGCAAACACTCTCACAACCTGCTCTGCAGAACACTTGCTCCAAGTTAGAGCTTCACAGGCTTACAAAACCATGTTAGGTGTAGACTTTGTTAGCACAAGAAAAGGAAAGACTTTAGTTAGTAGCATTCATTGCAAAATACCTCCTTCTGTAGTTACTACTACCAAATGTGTATATTGAAGAAGATCAGCATTGCTGATCTATTGAATTAGTTGCCAGTGCAGGACTAGGAACCATTTTGGAAGTCTGGGACACAGGTATGGATACGGGGCCCAGACGTGCACACAGAGTCAGAACTGCATTTCCTAACAAGGTGAATCTCGCCCATTACATGACCAGCATGCAGTCTTTGCAGAGACTGCAGTGATTGCACTGAGGCTTGAATAGCACCACGATGAACTAAAGATTACTTCTGTTTGTTGGTTATTTTGTGTCTTACATTTTGAATGTTGCACGGAGAGACGTGGGAGAAGAATGTTCAATTTACTGAACTTGAGTTGCAACAAGGAGAGTAGGACCCATAACTACTTGAAAGTTAAGAGTACGCTGAAGCTACTCAAACAATAGTTTTATTACCAAAATGATTGTACTTCTTTAAGCTGAAAAACTGTAAGAGACATTAATTTTGATACATGACATAAAGGCAGACAAATAATACACGGCTACAAATCTTTTCCAGTTGTGGAGCTTCTGGGATTTTACAGTCTATTTTTGTGCAAGTATTCTTATGAATTATGTATTAGTTGTTGCCGCCATCTTAACTTTTTAAATGATAAAACCTGACAAGTAGAAAGGTTTGGGGACTAAGTTTGAGGAAACTCTTTAATCTGTAAAATTTGTGATGAATTTTTTTCTAACTGTTAAAGCAATAGAAATACTGTAGCTAAAGCAAACCCATAGCACAGTTAGCTAGAAAAGAAGATGCAAATGAAGGAAAAAAAAAAACATTCTGAGAAGTCTGGTAACCTGTTGGCTTGTTTTAACCCTTCATAAACCAGCCAAAGTTCTCCGTCCTCATTCAGCATATGATAGTCCTGGGGAGATTGCCTTTCAAGAAAAGTTTTTAAAAAAATACAAGAGAGATACGTGATGGTGATGAGTTGACATGTTAAGGACATTACACACTAAATTACAGTTACTAAAAAGAGAAACAAACAACGCTCTAAAACAACTCAGCAAATTACTTCTCTTGTTTATACGTATTTCTTCTCAATGACGAAATTCAGTTCTTGCTGTTAGCCCAACTGGTTACAGCATTTCATGCTGTTACAATAAATGTATTATGACAGACTACTGTGACAACTACTGGACAAAAGGTAAAAAAACCAGCATGGGGAATGGCACCCAGTTTGAGCAATGTAGCAATTAAAGGCTAAGAAGATGTAAATCCAGGAAGCTTGATTTTGCATTTCCCCACTGCTTCCTAATCCTTTCAAATATTGCATACAGCAATTTTACAAATCAAATCAAATTATAACCCCAACTACAAGTGTTCTCTAAGTATCTGGATTTACATGGATGCGACTTACTAAATATGATATACAGAGTGTGTCACAGCAGACCACAACTGATCATAGATTAAATAAAGAGAACTTGTACCTGTTCGTTTCCTTCAGTCCAATATACGCCTGTGCTATTTCTCCTTTGTCCTTCATCTTTTGTACATCCTCCAAGAGGATTGTAGAATCTGTCATGGTATTCTGGAAAAAGAATGGTAATTTCCAGGGTAAATTTAACAATGTAATTGTTCTTTGAATCCATGTTTTCATCACTTTACCTACGTGGAACACTAATCCTTGAGTAGCCACATTAGAATTAGTGTGGGTACCTGAGCAGGAGGTTGRTCCATAATTTCTATGTCCATTTAGTGTATCTTTTAAAATGAATGCATGCAACATGGTCAAATATCAGTCTGTCTAATAAGCGGGTACATGTGTCAACCTCTTTTCATTTGTTCATCATGTAAAAGGAACAAAATAAATTTCATGAAATGATGAATCTGCATTTTATTTCAAATTACCAGGAACAGCTACGAATATTGAAACTGGAGAAGCATTATTTTGCAAGCTTAATTCTATTAATATTTCTTAAACATGGCATTACATGTAGTCTCATATATTTGTAATCTCATAAATAAGATCCATTCCTCACTTCATATATTTTAAGTATTCTGGCAAAGCAGGAAATAATTTACAAGGGCTTGAGATTTTTTAAGTTAGATATCATCATAATACCATTTTGTTTCAGTTTTGAATGTTTACTATGGCACTTTTGCTTTTTCTTCAGTAAAACTTAAAATACTTAACAGATGTTTACAGTCGCCTTGGCCAGTCTGATCTGAGTCATTGCTGTGGAATAATTACAGTGGAACCACAGGACTCTAATGAACATACGAGATGGAATTCTGACTTTTCTTTTTGACTTTCAAAACAATCAAATGCTATTTTCCTGAGTAAAATTTTGCAAAGTATTTACAGTAACTACTTTGTGGACATAAATTTTGGATCCTAGGTCTCTATGTCTAGTATGATTTGTGTTATCTAATATGAAAACCAATAAAATATATAAGCTCCTCAAAGAATTATTCCCAACATCCTTATGAGATCTTTGTGATTTTTCTACTATTATTTTATAGTAAATTAATAGTAATAGTAATTATAATATATAATAGTAATAGTAATTATAGTATATTTATATAGTAAAACTGCTGTATCTCACGTGCCAATCTATCAAGCTTTAGCAGTCTATTTTTTTTTGTGCTGATGGAAAGAAATGCTGATTACTCTTCTATCTTCAAGAATACCCTACCTGCTCTAGTTGTAATATTTGAATATTTGAATTAACAGCCTTCATTTAGAGTCAGTTCAGTTTCTCATACTCCTAAATACTATGTGTTCAACTACATTTTCTAATCAAACATTCAGCAATTCCTATCTAATATCTACAGATCACAACATGAGTCCTGAATGTTTGTTGCATGCCGAGGATAACGAACACTATAAAGTAAGGTAGTTCTTCATACCACAGACTTTTTTTTTGTGAAATTTATGGATTTTGCAAGTTAATGGAGACCCGATTCCTGAATCAGTGCTGCTCTTACTCTCCTAACACACTCAGCAAGATACATTGATTGAGCTGACTAGACCAATTCCTGAATCTTTCCTTTCATGTTCAGGTTACCATAAACCAACAGTTCAAAATTGTTAAATCTGCTTGTTTTGAAATAACTTGTTCCCTTGTGCAGAGCGGGAAGATGGGGACACAGGGTACCTAGGACAATGAGAAGGCTTTTCAATAACAGCAAAGCAAAGTGCAAGAACAACTTCAAATACATGTAGGTTACTTATGAGAGACAGGAAAATGACAGCTCAAGTATTGTTGAGGGTTTTTTTTTAACATTTAAGAGTTCTAGTTTATAACTGTAGAAGAAAATGTGTACCTTATCCTCCTGGCAATCAAATTGGTAGGCAAGAAAGAAGAAAAACAAATCATTAAAAAAAAAATCTGTCTGTGCTGCAGCTGTCCAACCTAACAAGCAGAAGCTATCTGCAAACTGGCTGTTAGCCATCTCACAGGTCACCTTCRTATTTTCCTCATACTCATAACTGCTGTAAAAACAACACTCGTATCCCACCATTGCTGAGAATAAGTTATTCAAGGTTTTACTATTCAAGTATTTATTTACAATGTTCTAAATATTACAGAAAAATGAGTATTGTTTTCTTTATAATTAATTGTTTAAAACAAGATATGTACACCTTCATGCATCACAGACTTTCAATTTATTTAGGACAAATATAAACATAACTTCGCAGTAGCAAAGGAAAGATGACGTATCTGTTCATTCCTTGCTGCAGTTATGAAACACTAGATAGCTCAGTTCAGTGGAAATGACTAGTTCCTGGATTTACATGATACCTTTTCAGGTTGAATGACTTATTTTCAAAGCTATTACGTCCCTAAGTATCTCACCAGAATTAGAGCTTTTTAGAAGATTCGCATTTCAGTGGTTGTAAACTACTTTTCTCAACAAAACCACATAGCACCTATCAAGCAATAATATGGAATTTATCTATCTTCATATGTCATCTTTATGAAATGTTATTTATTTGCAATCATCTATGACCCCGTATAGATTTAGAAGAAATTGTTCCTTGTACCTCCTACTGAACTATTAATTAAAAAGAATTCCTGAGAACTATTGTAAATTTTCCAGTCAAACTACATACTCACTAGAAAAATGATACTGCTCCAAATGAGAATTATTTCTGCATTGTAAAAGGAGTCTGGGGAGATCCTGGCCAGACCATTGGTATCTGCCAGCCTGGTGTGATCAGTATGGTATCTTTACATGAATGCTGGTAGACAAACCCAAAATTGGTTTATTAATAGAATCTCTCAATTYGGACTGCTGCAATTTGTGCACTAACAATGGATCAATGAATTACACTTAGAAAGGCTTTCAAACCTAGACCATTTTATTCTGCCTTTTCAAGCACGCTGTTAAATTAAATAAAGCACGTCAGTGATGCAATGTAACTTTACTACACAGTGCATCTGCTGACTATTATTTACCTTGGGTTGAATAGCCTCTTTCTGGCTAACAAGCTGAGACCTCAGGATGAGGACTTCTTCCTTGCGTACTTCAAGCTCTTCACTTACTGAAGTCAGCTGATCCAGGAGGACTCTATATGCAGGGGCACCAGGAGCAGTTACCTCTGGAGATCGCGTTTCTGTGAGGGCCTTCTGCAGCTCATTCAACTCATTCTTCAGTTTTTTATTCTCAGATTCAAGTTCTTGACGCTGCAAGAAATAGGGACAATTCCATCACCCAGCAGCATTCCAACATGCCTATAAACCACAGGTACAAAACTATGGATAGAAATGGTAAAAACAATGAGTAACTGCAACAAATCAATCAATCTCTCCTGTATCCCTGGCCTCTTGACTACAGTGAATAGTGCCTGGGAGGATTTCGCTAATAGGGCTAACCTTTTGTCTGAAGTGCAAAATCAGAACACGTATACATGAATCATACAGATTTGACAGGGAAAAAATTACCAATCTTTTTTCCCTCTTATTCTCCCCTTAACAAAAAAAAAAAAGTTCACAATGAATACTGGTCAGCAGGCTAAGAAGATTCTGCATCATTCAGTGATATTAGGAAATATTTTTAGTTTTAGTGGTCTAAGGTATGCATGAATTTAAATAATGTGTTTGGCAAAGAGAGCTACATTTACCACTGTATTTTTGCTCAAATTAACTTGCAAGCTGTATTAAGCATTTCAACAGAGAACTCCCCCTGTTTTAGGGGATCTTTTTGTTCTGCAGCCCCAGCCACACATTCTACACCTCAAAAAGGACAATCCTACAATAAAACGATTGCTGGGGAATTTTTGTTCTAGTCTCTCCAGCTAATATCCTGAAACTTGAGGGCTGATGTAATTTTCTATGCCAGCACATACAATTGGTGGCAATATTCTCACTAGAAAATAACAGAAACATCCGTTTTAGAATTACCTTGAGCGACTCATACTCCAACTCTGCACCTCTTATTGGAGGCCTTTCCTCCTCCTATGAAAGAATACAGACAAGTGTGAAAAATAAAAATCCAATCCTTTATATTTTTTAGTGTAGTTGAGGCAGGAAAAGGAAAGGGAGCTGAAATTATTCTCCTATAAAACTGGAAAACACTCATTCTGGTACTGCTGAGGGCTTTAGTTTGAATATTGGCATTGTCTCCTTTCATTTACTTATGAATTTATGACACATAATTGGTTAATATAAATAAAATCATGTACAAATCACACTACTGTCACTGGTAATGAAACAGAGCAGGATGAATGCTGGGATGATGCTCAAGAAATTCACTGGTGGAAGAATAATAAGTAACAATTGCCAAAACTGGTTTCATATTTTTGTAAGTACTTAAGGAGACCAAATCAGAGGAGAATTTCAAACAAAATCTGCTAAACATATCTAATCTCAGAGCTTTGGCTCTGCAACCTGGTTGAAACATTTCTTATTCTGCCTAAAATGAACAATTGCTCGTCCTCCCCATCATTGAAGTAGAATTTCTATATTGCTATTCCTTAAAAAAACCAGCCTTTTTTTTTTTTAAAGCAAAGTCCCAAACACTTTTTATTCGTGTTAATTTCCATCAGAGGATCTCAAGGACCTTGGAAAACTAAATAACCAGTCCCTAGTACTAAGCACCAGGCATAAAACTTGTTGTTAAATAAAGCAAGTACTAGAGGAAGATAAGGATTTAGTAAAAGCCAGTCAGCATTCACACAACTACTATTGCACAAGAAGGGATACTCTGGCRTCAGCATTTGATCAGCTTGATCACCTTAGCTTTAGCACGGAGAGCCTGTTCTTCCTTTCTGTCCAGTTCATCCTGCAGGGATTGCTTTTCTTGCTCCAGCTCCGTAACCCGTTTCTGCAGCTTGAGGAACAGAGACATATCCAATGGTGCCTTTTTCTCACTTGGTTCCTGCTTTAGAAAGAACAGAAGGAAGTCAAGAAGTATTCCCCTTCCACATCACAAGGAAGCACTACAGTGAGTAAAGACGGGAAACAGACTGGGGAAAGAGAGAAACACAGAAATGTTACTTGATTCTGAGACTTGACTATTGGCATCTAAAATATTTCATCAGCTGTCAAACGCAAAAAAGGATCTACTAGTATAAAACGTATCTAAGCCTAAAGCCTAGCAAAAGAAAGCACTAGAGACTACCTAGCAGACAGGAGGTCTATAATTAAGCATACCTTTTATTCTTACTTGTTTGGAGGGGGAAAGGAGAAAAAAAAGTCTGTGGTTAGACTCACCTGGTAACAACTGTAAACAGAGGCTTTTTTTTTTTTAAGTTTTAAATTATTTCTACAGCTTCAGATTAAATTATTTCTACAGTTCTTCAGCTACAGAGAAATCTCTCTGCTGATTGTAGATTTACAGGTTAATGTAGTGGGATGTGACATAAATAGGTACCAGAAGATACATTTTATGCCTTTTTCCTTTTATTATTCTAATTATACAGCCTGTTCTGGGCCTAAGCCACTAGCTTTCTCACTATTTTCTGGGCAAGGACCAGCATTTGTAATCTGAAGGTGCATCAGAAATTGTCCATCAGCCATTTTGTACTCTATGTAGCAAGAAGATCAAAGCATTTACTATGAAGTGCACCATAAAATTTTGAAGCCTAGAAAAGGAACTAGAAAATTAATATTAATGACTGTAGCAGACAAGCAAGCACAGCCATTTCCACTTCATCTCCTTTTATTGTTGAGGGGAAGAGTCATAAACCACACCAACAGCTCAGGAAAAAGAAAACAGACGTTGAGTTTTCTGGCTTTACTGGTTCATATTGAGATGGACCCTATTTTTTAATGTGGTTTTGTATCATTAATCTATATTGTTAGTCTAGAGTCAAACTGGAGTTTGAAATCTTAAGGGGTTAAACAAATACAGATTTAATCTTCTCAGTGCTGCATTTATTCACACTCTTGTGTGAGTTAATTTTTTTCATTTATACTCTAAAACCCAAAACTGGCTCTAGAATGCAATTCAGTAAGTCTATTAGCCAAAGGAAAAGATGACATTTGGCTCGTATGTGAAATCCAATCACATGTAGTTGCACTGTCCTTTTCCTGATTATCCATGAAGGTAGGAGCATCTTTCTGAAACAATTATGCAAGGTGAAAAATGTAAGTGGGAAGGCAAATTATGAAAGAGTCCGCATAGAATATGTGTCAACATCAATGTGTCAGGGTATTTGCATCCATAGTAGAAAATAATTTTCTGTGGAGGCTTTCAAAAACAGTAATGACAGCCTGTAAAAAGCAACTGTGGAGATAACCAACCTAGACAGAGGGCAAATGGAGTGAGCTGTGCGATAGCTCACAGTTAAGATCTCTAGAACGCACAGAAAAATCTTTGCATCTGCAAACTGCTAAGGACAGTCAGCCCACCAACCTGATGGCTCTCTGCTGTGTTAGCAGTGCCACTCCTTTAGGAGGGGCCAAAAGGGGAAGTCATCTTGGAAAATACTAAGAATGGCTTGGAGTTGCACCACAACTTATTCATGATTATTATTGAATCAAGACAGTCATCCTTCTGAAAATTTTTAAATATCCTGGGATTTGTATCACTGCATATGCAAAGGGATAGTACATTCTCAGCATTTTATTCGTCTCTAGGAAACAGAGGAAAAATAAATCAACATAAGGTTCTCACCCCTAAAAGGGAACTCATTCCATGCAGCTACTAAGAATGTGGCTAGCCACCTTGCCACTTTTAATCCTTGAATATACAGTATACAGACTTCTCAGGAAGTCTCACTGGTTTTCTGAATTCCCACTTTATGCTGAAAAAGTGATTGTGCTTACAAACACCGGCAAGCAAATGTTTTACAGATGCAAATCAACTGGATGACCAAATAGCTAGTCTATGTTTACTGTAATACAGAAGAATTCAAAGCATACTTTCACAAAGTCTTTTCACATAGGACCACAACTAACTAGAGAATGAGCTGTTTTCAAAAAGGAAAAGGAAAAAGTTGGATTGAAGCATTAGATATCTCAATATAAGGATATGGTGTTCACAAGCACATACAAAAAAAAGAGATAGGAATAAGTTCAACCATTGATCACTGAAAAGTTGTGGGTTTTTTTTAACATTACCTCCATCCTCACTGGTAAGTCTTCTGCTTCTGTGATCTCAGAGCTAAAAGTATATTCTGATTCATTGCTACTGTGAGTTGAATCTGTTCTTTTGTGTCCAGGCTTGGGGATGTTCTGGAGTGCAAATGAAACAAATCAATACCACTGTATGGTTTTCCCTGTGACTGTCTCTTCACAACTTATAATTTAGCTTGTAATATGTGGTGTTATTTCACAGCTATCAAAATTTATAAGAAAAGATTTTTGATTCTGGTCTCTCATGCCACCTAAAGCCTATGAGATGTAGTTCACAATCAAATCTATGGAGACAGGTCAGATCCTACACCATCAAGTATTGCTGCAGAAAGCAGAATCAAGCAACAACACAGAATTTTGTGGGAAAGAAAAGCTCAGTTTACAGGAAGCACAGGCAGCCATTCTCTAACTTCCCAGACACTGCATTGAGGAATATTTTTTCTTCCTGACACATAAAATATTCCTAGAACTACTTAAAATTTAACACTGGATGAATGTGGTACAAACAACCCTAGCACATGTGAATAACTTCAGGGCAAAATAAGGGCAGACGGCACGTGCAATACCACTAGCAAAGTCACAGCAGAAATTTAGCCTTCTTCACAAACGTGAAAATAAAAATAAAATTTAAAAAAAATCAACTACAAATTTTAAATGTATGTTTTGGCTGAGCTAATCTAATTAATCAATATTTGAAAGGACAAATTCTCTTTTCAGGTACAGGTCACCACCACACAGCTGACAGCAGAATCAGTTACTAACTTATACCACTAGATTCTGCCTAAACACATTTGTGAACAGCTTTTGATTTCTCAGATGTTTAGCCGCTTACCACCATTAAGTTCATTTCATCCTTGAGATCATCATACCGCTCCTCTAAACGGCTGAACTCATTCAGCAGGTTCTGGTACCGTAACCGTTCATCATTCAGATCTAGCTCTAGCTGTTTCGTTTCCTCCACTAGCTTCTTTTCCATCGTTTCTGCCACAGAGAACAGGAATCCAAAGTGAGAACTCCAGTTCTACCTACCATGCAGTGCATCCATCCTGGACGTACAGGCATGTGTCTGCACCAAGAACACAGATGGTGAAACAGTCTGCTGTTTCAAGCTGGTGTGTGGTATTTGTGCTTCTGTAGGCAAACATTAAGCCAAATATACGAAGGACCAAAGCATTATTGTGGTAACCCCAGAAGGGTTCACTCAGTCAAGTTAGTTATTCTGCTAATACCTTGCATTAGTAATTCCAGGAGGGAGGAAGAAGGGGCACTAGCCCAGTGCTGCGTTATGTAAAAAGCAAAATGTGAGATACTTTATGCCTCAAGCACACTGACCCTCCTSATCACAGCTGCCTCCATCACAGCCTTCGCATCTATAGAGTTACGCTCTTCTGGCTGCTGTCTACGTAGTCACAGCAGCCAGAAGAGCTGCAGTAGATTAATTGTATTAAATATCAGAGCCTTCTTTTTAAAAGTAAACCGCTTTGTAACAGTCACCCTCACCAAAAAGACCCCAAACCCTTAGGACTTCATGGAAACTCAAATAGTAAATAATTCTGATGCATGCAAGTTCTTAAAACAGAGAAATGAAACCATTAAACATAAAAAGGAATGCAAACTAAGGCAAATTAGCCCAATCTATGCAGTAGAGTGTTGCTTTACAAGGTAACATGAAGTAGAAAACCTGAGGGAAGAGAACGGAGCCAACCTGTTATTTCCCTCGCCTGGTCATGGATGCGGCGGTTCAGCTCCTCCTTTTCTGTTTTCAGTAATGTGTTCTGCTCTTTCAGCTCCGATACCAGCTACAGAGATAATAAAATATTTGACTCAGAATGCAGTTCATCTTTCATCAGTAGCTCTAACAGCAACTACATCCTTGTTATAAGAGTGCAAATACTTAAACTTTTCCTCACAGAATGAAATCAGTGAACTAAGTTATGACATCTTCATTTCCCAAATTACATGTCTTTAATATGTCTCAYTGCAGATTCCCCTGTATGTTCTGCACTCCATTTCTGATCAGATGCCAAAACTGCCTTGAACCACTCCACTGTGCCATAATATTTTTCAGCAAAGTCCCAAAGATGTAAGTTATTCCTTAAAATAGAAATATTCCTAAAATAGGAACAGATTTGGTAGTTCTGTTGTATATTCCATTGCATTGGGTAACACCATAATCTAACATCTTGTCTCTGCCCAAAAGTTGTGCCACTTTAACCGTGCCCAGGTTTGCCAGTCACTCATTTGTCTCTGATTATGGTTACTACGCATTCCCTTTGCTTAATCAATTAATATTTCTCCTTATGTTTATCTGATCTTGAAATGTATCACTGCAGCATCACATAATGATGGAATGGCTCTTCCAATATTTGAAACTCGTACCGTTATCAGCAAGTAATCTTGACAGGAAACAACCTGTTTGATATGTTCATGGTTAAAGCAAAGATAAGGGGTTAGTCAAAACCTGTTGAACTAGACTGTGCACACATACATGTGTTTAGTAGGCTAATTGTTTAAATTAGGTAGGATATAAGCAGGTACCTTTGAATACTGTGTATGGGACAGATTTCTGATACCTATGTGATTACACTCTCTAGGTAGGTAAAATGATTTCTTTTTATGAATGCTCTACCTCTGACTAATTGAGGAAGCTTAAGTATTTGGATTTGCAAATACTTTCAATATCAAAATCTGAATAGATTGAATACATATATTTACAGGCAATATATAGATTTAGTATATTCTTCTACCATAGGTGTAGTTATTTAGGTATCAAGCCTATTTAGGATTGTACAGGTATAACATTGCTTAAAAATACTGTAAAAATACCAGCCACACAACTGAAGCAGTTAAGCCTGGGCAAAACCTGAGCGGACACCAGGCCCCTATAAATCTTCTCATGCATCTCAGACTGCATACTTGCCTGCTCGGTTTCATGTTTGTATTTGTCTGCCCATTCCTCAATGGTCTTCTTCTCAGACTGAGTTTGGTGCAGCTCCTTCCGGAGCTTGGCAATCTCGTCTTGAAGGCTGAGGACACGGTTGGTTGCGTTCTTAGCCTCCTCCTCACTCATCCGAAGCCTTTCCACATCACTTCGCAGCTTCTCTGTCTCCGTACTGTACGTTATCTCCAGGTTGCTCAGCTTCTCCAGCAGAGATTTGTACTCTTTGTTCTTTGCAAAACACAACACAGACATAGCAGCTGTTGGAGAAGTTCTGGTTTAAGGGAGCCTTCTAGTTCCCTACAGAATATACCCAGACACAGGAGCAAAAGAGCAGCTTCCCCATTTCCAAAAAGTTTCAGTCTGTTTTTGCAGAATTGCTTAACGAGGTGACAGAACAGTCCAGTCTCTAAGCCTGCACATTAACATCCCAGACTAAAATCAGACAGGGAGCCCGCACACATCAAACATGATCACCTTACCTTCCCCTTAAACAGAGCAACTGATGTGCTTCAAATGAAACACTGACATTAAGGGAGCAGATGTTTTCTCTCAGTGCTGCTGAGAGACACAAATGGATGCTTTACTGTTCCAGTTCTACTGTGGCCTCCCTTTCTCTTCTATCAATGTTCTTCAGCAGAAAAGAGAACTGATACCTTACAATGTAAATTCAGTGCATTTTTCTGTGAATGCCCACAATGCTACTGAGAAAGGTAATACAAGATTTCTAAATATTTTCCCTGAGGCCAGGGAGCTTTTACCTGCTCATCAATTTTTCGCTGCAGCTGCATGATCTTGTTCTCCAAGCCAATGTGAAGCTTCTTGTAGCGTTCTACAGACCGGGCCTCTATCTTCAGTTTCTTTAGCTCCCTCTTGGCCATCATGCGCCGGTAACAGCATTGCAAGTAAACAATTGCCTTCAAGGTCCTATGGTAGTGCACTCGAGCCAGCCAACCTCTTACATGTTTCTGAATAATAATAGACTTGTGCTCCCGAAGCATCTACAGTTAAGAAAAAACACCACAAGGGGTATTAGAGTTGCAAACTACACCTGCTCAGTTAAACAGACTCCATCATCATGAGAGGTGTAAAGATGATGTACACATAGAGACACCTTAGCCTGAAAAGGGAAACTTCTGGTGAAGAGTAACAAGAAATGAATACGGAATTAATTTAAACAAAAAAGAAGAGGAAAAGAAGACAGGAATAAGGAAGATGACAGGGAATAAAATTAAAAGGAACCAGAAGGGAAAACATGGAAAGAACGAACTGGAGGCACACTGAAGAACCAGGCATTCCTTTGTGTTGATGTCAGATCCAAGCTAATTACAAAAATATATGGTACCTGTTGGCAAGATTACAAAGAGAATCCTTTTTTTTTTTTTTACTGCATCTTTTATCTTGAAACATCTTAGAATCATTGACATATGCTGCATAGGATTCATCAATACAAAGTTTAAAATTACCACAGTTGATATGCAATGCAGCTAGTACACACTAGAACTCAGAGTAAATTGTAGCAGCTGTTAAAAAAAGCAGCCATAGTCTAGCTGACCAAACTACAAGTTCCAGTCAGTTTTCCTTTTTTTTTTTTTTCCTTCTTTCCTTTTTTGACATATCATAGACTTGCCAGCATGGAAAAATCTCCATTTATTCTAATCAGAAATTTTATATTGTAATAATTCCAACTTATTTTATGGCAGAAATTTCAACCATGACTTTGAGGTGTAAAAAAAAAAAAAAAATCATAATAATTTTTAAAAAATAATTTTTAACAAAAAACAGTCAAGAATGCCAGCAACCTTCATCAGTGTGTTAGCCAGAGACTTCCACTAGGAAGAGTCTACTACTTGTTTTTGGATCCTTCACCCACTGATTCAATCAGAGGTCCCCCAGGTCTGGAGCACCTGAACTCCAGCAAACCACAGCTATGCTCGGAGAGCCTGCCCAAACCCACAAGGCTTCCAGGACTCTGAGAACTTTAGAGTTCACTTAATAAATCTTCTGCAAACAGTTTATTCTACAGAACAAAACTACGTAAGATTTTATGTTACTTCTTGGATTTGATAGTTTAAAGTTCATATGCAGTTCACATTCTTACACTGATTTACCACAAAGCTGATAAGACAAATTAGTAGGGTAACAACAATTTTATTTTCTTTTATACTTCTTAGCAAATGAACTGAAATGTGTTAGAAGCATTACATTTTCAGATCAATGAATTTAAAAGGTTCACTGGCAAAGCGGCAAGATTGTAAGATACACAAACTTTCTCCCTTAGCATTTATTTCTGAAGAAAAAATGAGACTTGAAATACCAGCTCGGTTAAATAGCACACCGAGGTAAGGAAATAGCTCTCTCAAAAGTACAGCAAGGTCAAAAGCCGAAGTCTTTCTGACTGCATGTCATGCAGCTAGCATTCCTGCCTCCTCCTTACATGTTTCCTGGAATAGTCCTTCAGGTTACCCGCGGGTGCCTGAACAGCTCGAATACAGCTAGCTTTCAACAACATTTTCACCTTAAGTTTGAAAGCAACAAGTCCCATAAAATACCTCCATCGTGCAGGGATGGTCCTCATCTGCCAGTGAATTCTCACACCCATGCAATCCAGTGAGGAAACAGGCCACTCCAATGTAAGGTGAGTATCAGAAAAGTTACTTAATTTACCAGGTATTTCCTAGGAAAGCTTATGTAAAAGCTATGGAGGAACTAAACTCCTTGTTAAGCTGAGAAGCACATCGCAATGTCTCGGGCAGAAGCTTTCCCCAGGATGTGTGAAATAGATGATTCAACCATTTTAAATTCCTTGTATTAGTCATGTGACTGCAACACATGCCCTCTCTTCTAACAACAACAACAGGTACCTTTCACAATCCTAACGAACAACACGTGTACCATATATTACTTACAGAGTCAAGGCTCAGCCCAAGTGTGCTGTTGTAGGGCAGCCTTTCGGTTTCACTCATTTGCAATCATCATGAACTTCACAACAACTGTGTTTACCTGCCCATGGCATGCAGAGCCTGTGCTTCTCTCTCTGGCCATCCCTGTATCTCAGCTTTAATAAAATTCCACCTTAGGAGGACAACCTATACACAGCACACCGCAGGTGCACTTGTCAGAACTTCACATTTTACTGCGGTGAACAGTTCACTGCTCGAGGGCTGTTTCCAGCCCTGTAACCACTGAACAGCAAATTCTAATTTCTCAACTGAATTTTTATTTTTTATCAAGCGTAATCAGGAAAATATTATCCATATCACTAGGACAGGGTTATATCAATTTCTCTCCAAAACCAAACCAACATCAATACATTAAAAAAAAAAAACAAAAAAACAAAAAAACAAAAAACCCCCCACGCTTAAGCTTTAATCTCCTATTTTTGTGGGTATCTCTTTGCTAACATTAATCTCCTTCAGTATTCCATCAGTCATTTCAGAATCACTGAAATTAGGGATGAAAAAGGAATAGTAGTGCATCACATATGTATATTGATGTGAGCAATACTGATTTGGACTCATGGAGGCACATTCACACAAGGCCATTTTCAGAATTTATTTTAAGTGCCTCGACATTCTATATAACAAATGAAAAAGTTTTCTCAAGAGAAATGCTGTAAATCCCCGTTAGATTCTCCACTGACTGCACTGAAAGTCTAGGTATATCCATATYAGATGACAATGTGAATATCTCTAAAATGACAAGTTCATTGATTGCAGTATCAGATCTTTCTAATTTCCAGGTGCTGTCCTTCAATCCATGCTGTGATATTTTCTTTGTGCATGATGTGTAACAGCACGCACACGAACATTTCAGATTCCCAAGGGGACACCACAGAGCAGCTTCATCCTGAAGGTATGTGGAAATAAAGCTAAAGTGAAGAAGTAGAACATTATGATTTCTTACCATTTGGTACTTATTCCTGGCCATGTAACCTCTTAGGAGAGCCTGAAGAGCAATAGTAGCAGCTCGCATGCATTGATATCTTTTGCGGACTACATACATGCGCTGGAACTTCTGAATAGTGATAGCAGCCCGTGTTCTCCGCAGGAACTTGGCATAGCTAGGCAAGAAAAAGATTACAAATAATACCTGTAATTATTTTCCAGTGCTTGAATACTATTTTTTTTTACATCCTATAACTTTACCCTCTTTCTCAAGAGCTACATTTTCTACTTCAGTTTCTTCCTAATGTTATCAGTGATACAGCATATTTACTTGCTATTCTACCGAACGGCAATACAACAGAATGACAGATTAACAGAAACCTTGCAAGGTTTTACAGGGAAATGTTTTCACTTCCTCTGAGAACTGTGCTATAGAACTGACAAGATAAACTCAGCTTAATTTCTCATCACCTTTTCTTCAGCTTTACAGCTATTTCCACTATGCCACCTTCCAGATCTCCTCTCCTAACCTCAACCTGTAGAAAACGTTTGCTTGTTCTTGGCCCTCTCAGCAAGACAATTACAAAGCATCTTGACGTAAGCCTCTTTCCAAAGGTTGATTCTTACAGTCCTCATAACCACCTTGTCTTTGACCAACACCACCTGTACTCCTACCCTTTTCTCTGGCCCATCCATGGCCATCCCTCAGAAGTCAATCCAAATAAATGACCCTGACTGATGTATCTCCCTTCACAGCTGCACCCTGGATGAGGAATGGCTTCTCCAGCAGGACAGACAGACCCAGCTGGGAGGGCACATGGAAACTGGGCAATAAGAACTCAGCCAAGAGTCCTGCTTTACCTCACCTGCAACGTACCTCCTAGTACTACTTGTACTCTTCTCCCACTAACGACATACTTGTTCTAAGCATCATACAGCCAGGGTGCCACTGTCCTCTCAGGAAGGTCAAAAACAGGCAGGACAGACACACTCATTATATTCAATTTCCTTCATTTCCCTGGAAAATCGCTTCCTCTCAGCCAGTATAGGAAGGAGAGAACAAATGTATCACATTTAAATGTCCTACTTAAAAGGATCTGAATTGAGGCTAGTGTGGGTTTTCCCATGAGCATTGCTTACCATCGTGCTTGGTACCCTCTGACATATCTCTGAATGGTGATGGCAGCCTTCCTCATACGCACGTACTTCTTTCGCATCAGCCAGCCTCGGATCGTCTTTTGGATGCGGATACAGGCAGCTCTCAACTTATCTGCCCTTATTTTTTCCAGATAGGCTACTTGACCAGCCCGGAAAAATATTTTTGTCTTACCAAACTGGTACTTATCCTTGTCCTATTTTCAGAGGTAAAAAGAGGATCAGTTACAGCACTAAATGTTAGTGGATTAAAAAAAGGCATGAAGGGCTAAATGAAAGTACAGTTAGTAAAGAGGCAAAATTATCTGTGTAATATTTCAAGTAAACCTAGACTTAAATTAAGTAGTGGAGGAGAGTATTTTCTCTGTATGATTCTGTTAACACATTAATACAATAAGGCCACAAGCATGGCCTAACGGAGCAAACATGAGATTTTTGCTTAGACAAGAATGCCACAAAGATTTTATAAGAGACATGGAAGGCTACAGGACGTGACAAAGGGGCCCAGAGGATGAAAGCAATACAGGCAATGCACAGGTACAATTTCCTGCTTAAATTGTAGATGACCCCTCTGAATGGTCCATCTTCAACCATATTGCACAGTAAAAACAAAACAGATGGGGCTTCAAACATGTATGCATCATTTACTTCATCAGGACTAAGCCAGAACAAAGYGTCTCGCTGCTGCTCAAACACATCTGAAATTTCAGAACTAAACCAGAAAAAGAATAATATTCTATCTCTATAGGCTGCAGTACTCCTTGGAGGGAAAAAATGAGAATATACAAAGATACACTGAAAAAAATTAATTTTGTTGATTGTTTGATGTTAAGTTAAAAGGAACAGCAGTCAAAGAGCTACAGCTTAGGATACATTTAACACTATACATTAACACTATAAATACAGACACATGCATATAAACCAAAAGATTTTAGTTAAGTCCACCCAATGACACAGAATTTAAAAAGCTGAGCCCAAACCTGCCTGCATAGTAATTTTTTTTTTTGTTTCCATAAACATCCTAACATTGGCATTGCACTTCAGCAAGGTAAGCATTCTTGCTTTTATATCTTCAGTAAACTTCGTCTCTTTCTCTTCCTAACTGACACTTCTGAGTAAGTCTCAGTTAACAACCTTCTACTGAGAACTGGCTGGAACTGTCTCTTTGGAGCCTGCCTGCCCTCCGCTGTTCATCGGTCCTTAAGAAATCCCAAGAAACACATCAGTTCAGGTGCAACGCCAGTGGTGTGAATGGCATAGCCTGGGAATGTAGGGCTGCAACTGGAGGTAGGAGGCAAAGCAAGAGGCTGCCGAGGTACGAGGACGGCCACAGTGCTAAGCAGGGAGACAATGTCACGAGGACGAAAGGAGTGAAAAAGGTTGACTTCAGCACAGGAGCCGAGAGGAGCAGTGTGAAAGACACAAACACATACAGACAGAAACAATTCCACATTAGAAAATCTCCAGATAACTATACCTTACTTAAGGTGTGGTTAATGCATCTTGCCGTTAAGCAAGGTAAGGCTCACCCTCAACCCACCCACACTTAAAATCACTGTCTTCCTTTCCTGTGATACACTGGGAAATTCTACAGTTCCTGTGCTAATATTGGTGGCTTAGTACATTGCAGAAGTACTAAAATAGTGTGGCTATGAGAGAGTAAGGGACACTATCTTTACTCCTTCAGATTCCAAATGCTTTCAGCACTAAGTCTAGTACCAGAATCAGCTTCTCCAGGACATTTTTACACGTCTGCTTTCGGTCACTAAGGACATCTCTCTGCTTCATCAGAACACGGTAACGGCTGAAGAACTCTTGGTACGTCCACCTGTCCCAAAAACAGAGACAGTGTCAGTCCCAACAATCAATAGTTCTCTTAAAAAGAAGAACTGCAGCTGAAAGCAATCTAAAAAGCGGCAAACACACCTGGAGGGGAAGCCAGCTGCACTGATTCGGATGGTCTCCAGGACACCACAAGCTCTCAGCTGCTGCACTGCCCGCTTTTCATCGAATCTACGTAGGAATAAAAAGAGCCTGTGGGTGTGGGGCTAGTTTTGCATTACATGGGACCTCTGGCCCTGCGCGCACCCGGGACAGGAGTGGCACGGAGGGGGAGCAGGGATGGGAAGTGATGGGTGATTAACAAGTCCAGCTAGTGCTTCTGCAACTCAGCGATAACAGAGGACAGCCTGACTGGGGAATTGCCTGAGCCTGTCAGCTGCTGCAAGCTGCTCGCCCTGTCCTGCCTCCCGCTGGCCTGCCCAATAGCCATGGGAGTCTTTGTGTGCCTGGATTTTAAGCAGACTTTTGAGAAAAGCTCTAAGCAAGTTCATATATGAAAAAGATTCATATATGAATAAGACGTTGGAATCTGCAAAAGCAAATTCCAGCAAATGTCAAATGAACTCAAGGAGTGMAAACTGCCAGTCACATTTAAAACAGCTAGCAATCGAAATGCTGGTATTTTTCTTCATATATCACCATAAACAAAAAAAAAAGCATCAGGAAGTACTTCTCCCTCTTCATCCCAAAACATCACCTGCTGTAAGTACATGTACACACGCACAATGAGTCCATAACAGGAGAAAGAAGACACACCACTCCTGAGTGAGCAAGGTTTAGCAGAACCTCGAACCTCCGAGGCCTTGGGCAATTCCCTTCCGTGCACAGGCTATACGAACCATACATGAACCAGCTTACGTGAACGGAAACTTGAAGTCATTAGGCTTAATACAGCGCACGTAGTGTGGAGTTGTAGCATTCAGGGTTTCCATCAGCAGATGAAGAGAGTTTCGAAACTTTTTGAAAAAGAAAAAGGGAAAAATATCAGGGAATAGCCTCAATAAGCTCAGTCATGTTTGAGATAACCTCAGGAAGCAGACTTAAGAATATTTGCTTATTTGTAATAATGCTTTCAGTAACAAACACCAGCTTGTTTTTGTCATGGCAATAGATTTTAGTTTCAGATACCATCTTTGGGTGAATTATGTTACAGTGAGACTTCTAAATGTTAGGCTTTACAGGACTAAAGCTCCCATATCAGCATGTGATAAATTACAAAAACATTCGAGAGACTGAGTTATTTTCAGCTTTTGACTATCTCATCTACCCTAATCTTTGTCTAATCCATCTCTTCATGACTAAACCTCATGACATATTACTAAATAGCCATTTAATTTTAAATAAATTTTAAATCAAATTTAAAATCAAAAGTATCAATTTCTTCAGCTCCACTGACCCCAATGTCAGACCTACTGAAGAAAACTTTGGAAGTCCAATATCCGAGAGTTTTAGGAGCTTTACTTTTAAAGAAGTATCAGGACCACAAATACCTAACATACTGCAGTATATCCTTCTAACCACAGAATACCCTAATAGATAAAGAAAACTACGAAAACACGTCTTAGATGTTTTAAACGTATTGGTATGGATTTCCCTCTTTCTGTTGAACTCATGATTCTAAGCCAACCTCTATTTCTACACAGAATATGATAAAAATCACTTCTGTATTAGCTTTCTTTAAAATTTATAAATTTATATACATGGTTGATTGATAGGAGTAGCATGAGAGTACCCCTAACACTTCAACTCATAGTTTCAGTCTGACAACAAAACTGTTAGGCCTCTGCCAGCCTCAGGATACTGTCTGTCTGCAAAATCAGAAATGAAGTTCAAATTAAAAAGATAACTGGGCAGGGGTTCTCCTGCACGAATTGCAGAAGACTGGAATTTGCAGCCTGTGCCATGAACACATGCCAAGCAGATTTGCATTCTGTACAGTAGCATGAATAACCATTCCTATTCCCACCCATAGCTTGACATAGCTTGCTTGGGGAAGGTTATAGAGAAATTACAAATATCCAAATCAAACATTCTCTGAATTCCCCAATTCTCACTTAGCAGTGTGACTAGCTCATAACACTGCACAGACACTGTGCTAACATCTTTGTTAGGGGATTGACAACCATCCAAGGCAGCGGACAAAGCCCAGGCATTTTTGGTGATTTTATCAGAACTCTGAGCACCTGAGAGATGTGGCTGGTTCATCTTCAAGAACTGGAAGGGGACCCTGATACAAAGAAGTTATGCTCCCTGAGAGCTAATTTATATTCCAGGCTGTCCTACGGTAACATAAAAAGAGTTATCCACACAGACCTCCTGGAAGCCCCAGGCAAAAGAAGAATGCCACTACTCACTAGCAAAGTGGTACAGGCTGGCAAGTAGACAAAAATTGAGTACTAAACTGTCAAAAAGTTCCCCTTGGCTCCTATGTATAGTCCAAGGGACAATCTGTCATATATAAAGCACTGACTGGGGACATAACCATCTTGAGAAAACACCCGTTAAACCTCCTGAGTGGAAAGTGACAAAGAAGCAGCAAGTTCTCCAGCCATACTGATCTGCATACTTTTAATTTAATTCTGGCACATACACGTGGCTATTTTATATTTAGCCCATTGATAACTGGAACCAAGTTTTCTGGGGACTGAACTCCCACTTTTGATTTGAGTCAGACAATGTGGCACATGATCAAAAAGTCCCAGTATAAGATTTTCAAAGCTTCTCAGCATCCAGCATGTTAAACCTATTTTGAAAAACATGAGTTCTGGTTTTGGCACCACAATAAGAACTGAGTTCCCTGAAATTGTGGCCCAAAATGTATTAGTAATTAGGATATATTTGCTCCAAACTGTAAGTCATAATCAGCTGCACCTGTCTCAAAATCACAAGGGATCCCAAGAAGCACCAGCACACCTTGAGACCTATGAGACAGGGGGAAGTAGAGAGTGAGATTAATAGAGCTGCATCTTCAAACTCACCTGATGTCCCACAGTTTTCTTATGCTCCTTGCTGGCTTGACCTGGCCTGGCCTTGGCTGGTTTTACAGACGTTCGAGACAAAGGCACGCGTCCTGAAGGGGTTGCTGAAGTGGGACTGAGGACCTTCTCCTCATCCTGGAATAACTCTGGTAGCAGCTTAAACTGGTATAACAGCAGAAAAAATACASAAGGTAAGAATCAAGCAAGTGATTGCACCCATTTGTGCTTAAGGTAGTTAGAATCCAGGCACAGTTTTTTGTAAGCACTGGGTTTTTGTTGAACTCCACATGGGGACAAATGCAAAAAACCATTCAAGCTAGTAGTATAGTGAGGGGTCCGTGATTCAATACTAAAAATTTTGTGGGTTTGATCAGTGAGTGTCCTTCTGAAGATAAAATTCTGATTTGGGTTTTTTTTCATAAAGCCAGCAATAGCTTCCATGTGAAACTGATAGATACAGTTAGCCATTAAAATAGATACAGTTAGATACAGTTAGCCAAAAAAACATTAGCCAAATTTTAGCTGACTGAAGATCTATTCTCAGGCCAGTGGGAGTGGGTGGAAAAGCCTGAAACATCTTTCCAAATATCACACAGGGCTTCCGTTTCCCTTTCTCTAATGGCTGCAAAATACRCCCATATATAATAGCTGCTTTGAAGTAACTTACAACTAAAAATAACACCACCAGGTCTTTCTACTGACAACTATAGCACTTCAGAAGCATTATAAGAGCAAGAAAATCTGAACTTCTCTACCTGTCAATGAATAATCTTTTATCTAGCATCTGTTCATTTTCTCCCAAGAGATAGGAGCATTCAATTTTCAGTACTAGAAAGTGCTTGGGCTAAGTACAACCTAAAAAATAAAAAAATTGGTTTTGCCTTATAAAACTTGGTGAGCATGCACGATATCCAATGAAACATGCTGCGCAACAAAATGGTACTTGTGCTCTGTGGTTGTGCCAGATGGGCTCGCAGAAGGCATCAAACGTTCCTCAGTAGCATCCAGCACAGCACTCCAGCAGAATGTAATGACTATGAATGCTACAAAGGTATCCTAAAATCCTGAACTAAAAAAGGAGTATCACAGCTTAGCTTTATCTCACCTGAGTCTGCTGGATTAGGAGCACAATCACCTTAGATTACCTCTGTAGCTGGTGGAAGAATGACATTTCCAGAGGGTGATTTAGCCCGCCTCCTTCCACTGACTCAACAAAGAGTTCAGGATGAGGTGGCCACCACCACCTCATTCAGCTGCCCGTGGTCAGATGGAGTGAGTCGGTATGCACAAGCATCTGAGCTACAGAGCCAAGTCTTTTCATCCCATACAGAAACTTATTTAAATGCAGTATGTTTTGTTGGAAACTCCTGATGCTCTCACACCAGGGGTGGAGGTGGGAAGGGGGTCCCCAGTGTCTGGATTSCAGATGGATGAGCTCTTCTAAGCTATCAGTACATAAGAATCATTCCCTTTTTCCAACCCTGGGAAAATCTGCCTGTAAAAATGGGCAAGTGCACTTCAAAGGCGCCATTTTCATAGAGACTGCCTCAGTTACTGCATGCAGAAGAAAGGAGCAATGTATGGCCTTCTGCRGCAGAGGTCAACAATAGGAGAGCATTGCTGAGATGATCCACACTGTGGGGGCATTCATGTTTTTGTTTTGGTTTGGTTTTTAGTATCTTATCAATTTTCCTTGTTTCGCAGAACACCAGGAGTGTTCAAAGAGAGGGAAAACACTGATCAAAGGGCAGATAATTCACGTGGTAGAAAACAAGCAAGCAAGCATTTTTTCCCTGTAATTTTTTCAGACGACTTAACAGACATGCTGCTAACAATCTTACAGATCATTTCTTTCAATACAGAGCCACAACAGAAAATTTTAACAACGTGCCAGTAGCAAGCATAAAAGCTGAGGACTGTTGTATTGCTTTCATGATACATGCATGGAAACTGAACTAGTTCAAAGAGGTCCTGTGGGTAGATTTATAGAGAAGGCCAAAATAAATAGCTAAACACTACAGTCCCTGCCAAGAGCAGTGTGTGTCATGCACTTTGGAGAGCAAAGAAGCATTCGAGCTGTATGTGAGAGTGGGCATGGGCAGGACGACAGATGATGCATTCAATTTAGAATTACCTTCTGTTGAATGGGCACAGCAAACCCAGAAAACAGCGACAACGACAACAAAAAAAAAAATCAGAAATGCAGTCCCACTACAATTATTAATAAAGAGGGCCTGTTGAAAAATAAAATTGAAACATTCTTCTTTTGAAAAATCTATTTTCTTCACAGTTTAATTTTTTTTCTTTAAAACACTGGTTTTGGTAAAATTTATCATTGGGGAAAACCATGTTGTTTCTTAGCGTCCAGACTGAATTGACTCAACCTACTGAGCCTGCCCGAGCTGTTGTCATGCTCTTATGGCAGCTACGTCCCCATCGTCCCTTACTCACCGGACTACATCCCTCGGAACACCCCTGCACCTCCGCCCTGCACAGCGCACTGCCACACCATGGCAGAGCTGGAGCTGCACAGGCAGCTGGTCCCTGCCAGCTCCCCGAGGATGCCACCTGCCTCACACACACACAGCAATTGACTTCACTCAAACCACTTCAACACTTCTCTCACTAGAAAGTCTGCTGTGGTTTTTCATTATATTACATGTTTCAATCATTTAGCTTCATATATCTGCTCAGAATAGAAACAGAAGAGAAAAATGTTGGTTTTCCTGATAGAATAGCATAATTTTAAATAGCCTGTCCTTGATACCCAGCTTCCTGGGCCATTAGAGCTAGCAAATTCCCAACAGCCATCACAGCGCAATGTCAAGTTAATTGCCTTTACATTTCAGAAGAGCACAACTAGCATTTTTGCCATTAAAAAAAGCAGACGATGCCACTGAAGGCCTGTTCTATAATATTACTTCACGCAGTATTTTTCAATTCAGATGTTATCTTTCTTTCATAGATATCAAGAAGGCAAGACTCTGTAAATTCTGGTTCGTGTCCTTAGGGTCTATACATTTCATTCCTCTCTCATTTTGCTTCTGGAACAGAACTTGTCTCTCCTCCAGAAATTTTCTGCTCAATTGTCAGGCCATAAACAAGGAGCTTCTGTTTTCACATTACAAAATTAAGGGCTTAACTGTTAAGCCTTCTTATACTACTATAGTATATTAGAAGTCCTTGATGCCTTTACAGAAAATATAGCAAAGTTTTGTGAAAAGTAAAAAAAAAAAAAAAAA